>JAHQIW010002909.1:0-214051 GCA_019055375.1 Parelaphostrongylus tenuis | reverse complement strand
AGGCAACTCATAGGTTCCCGGAGAACAACGCCCATCTAGACGAGTACCAATGGTCAGCAGAGCAACTCGAGGACTGCTGCCGTGTACCACCAAATTGCCTCGAGATGAGAGCTGATTCCCTGGCTTAGACCCAAGTACGTAGGCCCACCTTTCCACAAGCCCCTCAAGAGGAGGCTTCTCTCATCAATAGGTATGAGGGAGGGACCCTGACGTTGCTTGCCTCCATGGGCATATCCACCGAGAAGCCCTGACTCGAAAGGAGGCCTGGGTTTCCTTGGCAGTGGCTTTGAATACCGTCCTAGTCTTTCATCTCACAAGTGAAGGGATGTCTGCACCACCTGTGGAGTCCCCTAGAGAAAGCCCTAGGTCCCCCGACTCCTTTCGACGGAATGCCTCACATGCCTCTGACACCCCGAGAGGCTACGCAGAGCTCACTGCTTCAAAATTTGACGGAGCCTGACTCCTCTTGACCATTGACAGGAATCCCAGTATCCCTGTGGCTACTGGAAAGGGACCCTGGGTCTCCCGACTCACCTCGAGAAGCGTCCCTTTTGCCCTGCCAAGCCTCGAAGAGACTCCTGAGGTGTCCCTCGTACTCGACAGGAGTCCTGACTTCGTTGAACAAACACGAGGGTTGAAGGGCCATCCCCGCCGTAAGTCGAGAATGTACCCCAGGTCCCCGCCGCAACTCGAGAAAAACCATGAGACTTCCCCCTCCAAGCGAGATGAGCCCGATTCCCCTGGCACTGCATGCAGAGCAATTCCGTGGAGCCCCCTGAACCATGTCAGGAGCCTCGACTTGCTTGATGGATGTCGAGACAGTCCGCAAAAACACTGTCACAAGTAGAGAGGGACCCTGAGGTCACACCAGCATCGCGAAGGAGCTCCATGGGCCCCAAATCAACTCGAGATGAGGCCCGCTTCCCTGCATTGACTCCAGAGCCATCCCCAGTTCCCCATCAAACACGACCTGAGGCTTGACTCCCTTTAGGCAACTCCAGAGGTTCCCGGAGAACAACGGGCCAAGTCTAGACGAGTACCAAGTTCAGCAGAGCAACTCGAGGACTGCTCCGTGTACCCCAAATTGCCTCGAGATGAGAGCTGATTCCCTGGCTTAGACTCAAGACGTAGGCCACCTTTCCACAAGCCCCTCAAGAGGAGGCTTCTCTCAGCAATAGGTATGAGGGAGGGACCCTGAGATTGCTGCCTCAATGGGCATATACACCGAGAAGCCCTGACTCGAAAGGAGGCCGGGTTTCCTTGCAGTGGCTTGAATACAGTCTAGTCTTTCATCTCACAAGGTGAAGGGATGTCTGCACCACCTGTGGAGTCCCTAGAGAAAGCCCTAGGTCCCCGACTCCTTTCGACGGAATGCCTCACATGCCTCTGACACCCCGAGAGGCACGCAGAGCTCACTGCTTCAAAATTTGACGGAGCCTGACTCCTCTTGAACATTGACAGGAAATCCCAGTATCCCTGTGGCTACTGGAAAGGGACCCTGGGTCTCCCGACTCACCTCGAGAAGCGTCCCTTTTGCCCTGCCAAGCCTCGAAGAGACTCCTGAGGTGTCCCTCGTAACTCGACAGGAGTCCTGACTTCGTTGAACAAACACGAGGGTTGAAGGGCCATCCCCGCCGTAAGTCGAGAATGTACCCCAGGTCCCCGCCGCAACTCGAGAAAAACCATGAGACTTCCCCCTCCAAGCGAGATGAAGCCCGATTCCCCTGCACTGCATGCAGAGCAATTCCGTGAGCCCCCTGAAACATGTCAGGAGCCTCGACTTGCTTGATGGATGTCGAGACAGTCCGCAAAAACACTGTCACAAGTAGAGAGGGACCCTGAGGTCACACCAGCATTGCGAAGGAGCTCCATGGGCCCCAAATCAACTCGAGATGAGGCCCGCTTCCCCTGCATTGACTCCAGAGCCATCCCCCGTTCCCCATCAAACACGACCTGAGGCTTGACTCCCTTTAGGCAACTCCAGAGGTTCCCCGAGAACAACGGGCCAAGTCTAGAGGAGTACCAAGTTCAGCAGAGCAACTCGAGGACTGCTCCGTGTACCCCAAATTGCCTCGAGATGAGAGCTGATTCCCTGGCTTAGACTCAAGACGTAGGCCACCTTTCCACAAGCCCCTCAAGAGGAGGCTTCTCTCAGCAATAGGTATGAGGGAGGGACCCTGAGATTGCTGCCTCAATGGGCATATACACCGAGAAGCCCTGACTCGAAAGGAGGCCGGGTTTCCTTGCAGTGGCTTGAATACAGTCTAGTCTTTCATCTCACAAGGTGAAGGGATGTCCTGCACCACCTGTGGAGTCCCTAGAGAAAGCCCTAGGTCCCCGACTCCTTTCGACGGAATGCCTCACATGCCTCTGACACCTCGAGAGGCACGCAGAGCTCACTGCTTCAAAATTTGACGGAGCCTGACTCCTCTTGAACATTGACAGGAATCCCAGTATCCCTGTGGCTACTGGAAAGGGACCCTGGGTCTCCCGACTCACCTCGAGAAGCGTCCCTTTTGCCCTGCCAAGCCTCGAAGAGACTCCTGAGGTGTCCCTCGTAACTCGACAGGACTCCTGACTTCGTTGAACAAACACGAGGGTTGAAGGGCCATCCCCGCCGTAAGTCGAGAATGTACCCCAGGTCCCCGCCGCAACTCGAGAAAAACATGAGACTTCCCCCTCCAAGCGAGATGAGGCCCGATTCCCCTGCACTGCATGCAGAGCAATTCCGTGAGCCCCCTGAAACATGTCAGGAGCCTCGACTTGCTTGATGGATGTCGAGACAGTCCGCAAAAACACTGTCACAAGTAGAGAGGGACCCTGAGGTCACACCAGCATCGCGAAGGAGCTCCATGGGCCCCAAATCAACTCGAGATGAGGCCCGCTTCCCCTGCATTGACTCCAGAGCCATCCCCAGTTCCCCATCAAACACGACCTGAGGCTTGACTCCCTTTAGGCAACTCCAGAGGTTCCCGGAGAACAACGGCCAAGTCTAGACGAGTACCAAGTTCAGCAGAGCAACTCGAGGACTGCTCCGTGTACCCCAAATTGCCTCGAGATGAGAGCTGATTCCCTGGCTTAGACTCAAGACGTAGGCCACCTTTCCACAAGCCCCTCAAGAGGAGGCTTCTCTCAGCAATAGGTATGAGGGAGGGACCCTGAGATTGCTGCCTCAATGGGCATATACACCGAGAAGCCCTGACTCGAAAGGAGGCCGGGTTTCCTTGCAGTGGCTTGAATACAGTCTAGTCTTTCATCTCACAAGGTGAAGGGATGTCTGCACCACCTGTGGAGTCCCTAGAGAAAGCCCTAGGTCCCCGACTCCTTTCGACGGAATGCCTCACATGCCTCTGACACCTCGAGAGGCACGCAGAGCTCACTGCTTCAAAATTTGACGGAGCCTGACTCCTCTTGAACATTGACAGGAATCCCAGTATCCCTGTGGCTACTGGAAAGGGACCCTGGGTCTCCCGACTCACCTCGAGAAGCGTCCCTTTTGCCCTGCCAAGCCTCGAAGAGACTCCTGAGGTGTCCCTCGTAACTCGACAGGAGTCCTGACTTCGTTGAACAAACACGAGGGTTGAAGGGCCATCCCCGCCGTAAGTCGAGAATGTACCCCAGGTCCCCGCCGCAACTCGAGAAAAACCATGAGACTTCCCCCTCCAAGCGAGATGAGGCCCGATTCCCCTGCACTGCATGCAGAGCAATTCCGTGAGCCCCCTGAAACATGTCAGGAGCCTCGACTTGCTTGATGGATGTCGAGACAGTCCGCAAAAACACTGTCACAAGTAGAGAGGGACCCTGAGGTCACACCAGCATCGCGAAGGAGCTCCATGGGCCCCAAATCAACTCGAGATGAGGCCCGCTTCCCCTGCATTGACTCCAGAGCCATCCCCAGTTCCCCATCAAACACGACCTGAGGCTTGACTCCCTTTAGGCAACTCCAGAGGTTCCCGAGAACAACGGGCCAAGTCTAGACGAGTACCAAGTTCAGCAGAGCAACTCGAGGACTGCTCCGTGTACCCCAAATTGCCTCGAGATGAGAGCTGATTCCCTGGCTTAGACTCAAGACGTAGGCCACCTTTCCACAAGCCCCTCAAGAGGAGGCTTCTCTCAGCAATAGGTATGAGGGAGGGACCCTGAGATTGCTGCCTCAATGGGCATATACACCGAGAAGCCCTGACTCGAAAGGAGGCCGGGTTTCCTTGCAGTGGCTTGAATACAGTCTAGTCTTTCATCTCACAAGGTGAAGGGATGTCTGCACCACCTGTGGAGTCCCTAGAGAAAGCCCTAGGTCCCCGACTCCTTTCGACGGAATGCCTCACATGCCTCTGACACCCCGAGAGGCACGCAGAGCTCACTGCTTCAAAATTTGACGGAGCCTGACTCCTCTTGAACATTGACAGGAATCCCAGTATCCCTGTGGCTACTGGAAAGGGACCCTGGGTCTCCCGACTCACCTCGAGAAGCGTCCCTTTTGCCCTGCCAAGCCTCGAAGAGACTCCTGAGGTGTCCCTCGTAACTCGACAGGAGTCCTGACTTCGTTGAACAAACACGAGGGTTGAAGGGCCATCCCCGCCGTAAGTCGAGAATGTACCCCAGGTCCCCGCCGCAACTCGAGAAAAACCATGAGACTTCCCCCTCCAAGCGAGATGAAGCCCGATTCCCCTGCACTGCATGCAGAGCAATTCCGTGAGCCCCCTGAAACATGTCAGGAGCCTCGACTTGCTTGATGGATGTCGAGACAGTCCGCAAAAACACTGTCACAAGTAGAGAGGGACCCTGAGGTCACACCAGCATTGCGAAGGAGCTCCATGGGCCCCAAATCAACTCGAGATGAGGCCCGCTTCCCCTGCATTGACTCCAGAGCCATCCCCCGTTCCCCATCAAACACGACCTGAGGCTTGACTCCCTTTAGGCAACTCCAGAGGTTCCCCGAGAACAACGGGCCAAGTCTAGACGAGTACCAAGTTCAGCAGAGCAACTCGAGGACTGCTCCGTGTACCCCAAATTGCCTCGAGATGAGAGCTGATTCCCTGGCTTAGACTCAAGACGTAGGCCACCTTTCCACAAGCCCCTCAAGAGGAGGCTTCTCTCAGCAATAGGTATGAGGGAGGGACCCTGAGATTGCTGCCTCAATGGGCATATACACCGAGAAGCCCTGACTCGAAAGGAGGCCGGGTTTCCTTGCAGTGGCTTGAATACAGTCTAGTCTTTCATCTCACAAGGTGAAGGGATGTCTGCACCACCTGTGGAGTCCCTAGAGAAAGCCCTAGGTCCCCGACTCCTTTCGACGGAATGCCTCACATGCCTCTGACACCCCGAGAGGCACGCAGAGCTCACTGCTTCAAAATTTGACGGAGCCTGACTCCTCTTGAACATTGACAGGAATCCCAGTATCCCTGTGGCTACTGGAAAGGGACCCTGGGTCTCCCGACTCACCTCGAGAAGCGTCCCTTTTGCCCTGCCAAGCCTCGAAGAGACTCCTGAGGTGTCCCTCGTAACTCGACAGGACTCCTGACTTCGTTGAACAAACACGAGGGTTGAAGGGCCATCCCCGCCGTAAGTCGAGAATGTACCCCAGGTCCCCGCCGCAACTCGAGAAAAACCATGAGACTTCCCCCTCCAAGCGAGATGAGGCCCGATTCCCCTGCACTGCATGCAGAGCAATTCCGTGAGCCCCCTGAAACATGTCAGGAGCCTCGACTTGCTTGATGGATGTCGAGACAGTCCGCAAAAACACTGTCACAAGTAGAGAGGGACCCTGAGGTCACACCAGCATTCGCGAAGGAGCTCCATGGGCCCCAAATCAACTCGAGATGAGGCCCGCTTCCCCTGCATTGACTCCAGAGCCATCCCCAGTTCCCCATCAAACACGACCTGAGGCTTGACTCCCTTTAGGCAACTCCAGAGGTTCCCGAGAACAACGGGCCAAGTCTAGACGAGTACCAAGTTCAGCAGAGCAACTCGAGGACTGCTCCGTGTACCCCAAATTGCCTCGAGATGAGAGCTGATTCCCTGGCTTAGACTCAAGACGTAGGCCACCTTTCCACAAGCCCCTCAAGAGGAGGCTTCTCTCAGCAATAGGTATGAGGGAGGGACCCTGAGATTGCTGCCTCAATGGGCATATACACCGAGAAGCCCTGACTCGAAAGGAGGCCGGGTTTCCTTGCAGTGGCTTGAATACAGTCTAGTCTTTCATCTCACAAGGTGAAGGGATGTCTGCACCACCTGTGGAGTCCCTAGAGAAAGCCCTAGGTCCCCGACTCCTTTCGACGGAATGCCTCACATGCCTCTGACACCCGAGAGGCACGCAGAGCTCACTGCTTCAAAATTTGACGGAGCCTGACTCCTCTTGAACATTGACAGGAATCCCAGTATCCCTGTGGCTACTGGAAAGGGACCCTGGGTCTCCCGACTCACCTCGAGAAGCGTCCCTTTTGCCCTGCCAAGCCTCGAAGAGACTCCTGAGGTGTCCCTCGTAACTCGACAGGAGTCCTGACTTCGTTGAACAAACACGAGGGTTGAAGGGCCATCCCCGCCGTAAGTCGAGAATGTACCCCAGGTCCCCGCCGCAACTCGAGAAAAACAATGAGACTTCCCCCTCCAAGCGAGATGAGGCCCGATTCCCCTGCACTGCATGCAGAGCAATTCCGTGAGCCCCCTGAAACATGTCAGGAGCCTCGACTTGCTTGATGGATGTCGAGACAGTCCGCAAAAACACTGTCACAAGTAGAGAGGGACCCTGAGGTCACACCAGCATCGCGAAGGAGCTCCATGGGCCCCAAATCAACTCGAGATGAGGCCCGCTTCCCTGCATTGACTCCAGAGCCATCCCCAGTTCCCCATCAAACACGACCTGAGGCTTGACTCCCTTTAGGCAACTCCAGAGGTTCCCGGAGAACAACGGGCCAAGTCTAGACGAGTACCAAGTTCAGCAGAGCAACTCGAGGACTGCTCCGTGTACCCCAAATTGCCTCGAGATGAGAGCTGATTCCCTGGCTTAGACTCAGACGTAGGCCACCTTTCCACAAGCCCCTCAAGAGGAGGCTTCTCTCAGCAATAGGTATGAGGGAGGGACCCTGAGATTGCTGCCTCAATGGGCATATACACCGAGAAGCCCTGACTCGAAAGGAGGCCGGGTTTCCTTGCAGTGGCTTGAATACAGTCTAGTCTTTCATCTCACAAGGTGAAGGGATGTCTGCACCACCTGTGGAGTCCCTAGAGAAAGCCCTAGGTCCCCGACTCCTTTCGACGGAATGCCTCACATGCCTCTGACACCCGAGAGGCACGCAGAGCTCACTGCTTCAAAATTTGACGGAGCCTGACTCCTCTTGAACATTGACAGGAATCCCAGTATCCCTGTGGCTACTGGAAAGGGACCCTGGGTCTCCCGACTCACCTCGAGAAGCGTCCCTTTTGCCCTGCCAAGCCTCGAAGAGACTCCTGAGGTGTCCCTCGTAACTCGACAGGAGTCCTGACTTCGTTGAACAAACACGAGGGTTGAAGGGCCATCCCCGCCGTAAGTCGAGAATGTACCCCAGGTCCCCGCCGCAACTCGAGAAAAACCATGAGACTTCCCCCTCCAAGCGAGATGAGGCCCGATTCCCCTGCACTGCATGCAGAGCAATTCCGTGAGCCCCCTGAAACATGTCAGGAGCCTCGACTTGCTTGATGGATGTCGAGACAGTCCGCAAAAACACTGTCACAAGTAGAGAGGGACCCTGAGGTCACACCAGCATCGCGAAGGAGCTCCATGGGCCCCAAATCAACTCGAGATGAGGCCCGCTTCCCCTGCATTGACTCCAGAGCCATCCCCAGTTCCCCATCAAACACGACCTGAGGCTTGACTCCCTTTAGGCAACTCCAGAGGTTCCCGGAGAACAACGGGCCAAGTCTAGACGAGTACCAAGTTCAGCAGAGCAACTCGAGGACTGCTCCGTGTACCCCAAATTGCCTCGAGATGAGAGCTGATTCCCTGGCTTAGACTCAAGACGTAGGCCACCTTTCCACAAGCCCCTCAAGAGGAGGCTTCTCTCAGCAATAGGTATGAGGGAGGGACCCTGAGATTGCTGCCTCAATGGGCATATACACCGAGAAGCCCTGACTCGAAAGGAGGCCGGGTTTCCTTGCAGTGGCTTGAATACAGTCTAGTCTTTCATCTCACAAGGTGAAGGGATGTCTGCACCACCTGTGGAGTCCCTAGAGAAAGCCCTAGGTCCCCGACTCCTTTCGACGGAATGCCTCACATGCCTCTGACACCCGAGAGGCACGCAGAGCTCACTGCTTCAAAATTTGACGGAGCCTGACTCCTCTTGAACATTGACAGGAATCCCAGTATCCCTGTGGCTACTGGAAAGGGACCCTGGGTCTCCCGACTCACCTCGAGAAGCGTCCCTTTTGCCCTGCCAAGCCTCGAAGAGACTCCTGAGGTGTCCCTCGTAACTCGACAGGAGTCCTGACTTCGTTGAACAAACACGAGGGTTGAAGGGCCATCCCCGCCGTAAGTCGAGAATGTACCCCAGGTCCCCGCCGCAACTCGAGAAAAACCATGAGACTTCCCCCTCCAAGCGAGATGAGGCCCGATTCCCCTGCACTGCATGCAGAGCAATTCCGTGAGCCCCCTGAAACATGTCAGGAGCCTCGACTTGCTTGATGGATGTCGAGACAGTCCGCAAAAACACTGTCACAAGTAGAGAGGGACCCTGAGGTCACACCAGCATCGCGAAGGAGCTCCATGGGCCCCAAATCAACTCGAGATGAGGCCCGCTTCCCCTGCATTGACTCCAGAGCCATCCCCAGTTCCCCATCAAACACGACCTGAGGCTTGACTCCCTTTAGGCAACTCCAGAGGTTCCCGGAGAACAACGGGCCAAGTCTAGACGAGTACCAAGTTCAGCAGAGCAACTCGAGGACTGCTCCGTGTACCCCAAATTGCCTCGAGATGAGAGCTGATTCCCTGGCTTAGACTCAAGACGTAGGCCACCTTTCCACAAGCCCCTCAAGAGGAGGCTTCTCTCAGCAATAGGTATGAGGGAGGGACCCTGAGATTGCTGCCTCAATGGGCATATACACCGAGAAGCCCTGACTCGAAAGGAGGCCGGGTTTCCTTGCAGTGGCTTGAATACAGTCTAGTCTTTCATCTCACAAGGTGAAGGGATGTCTGCACCACCTGTGGAGTCCCTAGAGAAAGCCCTAGGTCCCCGACTCCTTTCGACGGAATGCCTCACATGCCTCTGACACCCCGAGAGGCACGCAGAGCTCACTGCTTCAAAATTTGACGGAGCCTGACTCCTCTTGAACATTGACAGGAATCCCAGTATCCCTGTGGCTACTGGAAAGGGACCCTGGGTCTCCCGACTCACCTCGAGAAGCGTCCCTTTTGCCCTGCCAAGCCTCGAAGAGACTCCTGAGGTGTCCCTCGTAACTCGACAGGACTCCTGACTTCGTTGAACAAACACGAGGGTTGAAGGGCCATCCCCGCCGTAAGTCGAGAATGTACCCCAGGTCCCCGCCGCAACTCGAGAAAAACCATGAGACTTCCCCCTCCAAGCGAGATGAGGCCCGATTCCCCTGCACTGCATGCAGAGCAATTCCGTGAGCCCCCTGAAACATGTCAGGAGCCTCGACTTGCTTGATGGATGTCGAGACAGTCCGCAAAAACACTGTCACAAGTAGAGAGGGACCCTGAGGTCACACCAGCATTGCGAAGGAGCTCCATGGGCCCCAAATCAACTCGAGATGAGGCCCGCTTCCCCTGCATTGACTCCAGAGCCATCCCCAGTTCCCCATCAAACACGACCTGAGGCTTGACTCCCTTTAGGCAACTCCAGAGGTTCCCGGAGAACAACGGGCCAAGTCTAGACGAGTACCAAGTTCAGCAGAGCAACTCGAGGACTGCTCCGTGTACCCCAAATTGCCTCGAGATGAGAGCTGATTCCCTGGCTTAGACTCAAGACGTAGGCCACCTTTCCACAAGCCCCTCAAGAGGAGGCTTCTCTCAGCAATAGGTATGAGGGAGGGACCCTGAGATTGCTGCCTCAATGGGCATATACACCGAGAAGCCCTGACTCGAAAGGAGGCCGGGTTTCCTTGCAGTGGCTTGAATACAGTCTAGTCTTTCATCTCACAAGGTGAAGGGATGTCTGCACCACCTGTGGAGTCCCTAGAGAAAGCCCTAGGTCCCCGACTCCTTTCGACGGAATGCCTCACATGCCTCTGACACCCCGAGAGGCACGCAGAGCTCACTGCTTCAAAATTTGACGGAGCCTGACTCCTCTTGAACATTGACAGGAATCCCAGTATCCCTGTGGCTACTGGAAAGGGACCCTGGGTCTCCCGACTCACCTCGAGAAGCGTCCCTTTTGCCCTGCCAAGCCTCGAAGAGACTCCTGAGGTGTCCCTCGTAACTCGACAGGAGTCCTGACTTCGTTGAACAAACACGAGGGTTGAAGGGCCATCCCCGCCGTAAGTCGAGAATGTACCCCAGGTCCCCGCCGCAACTCGAGAAAAACCATGAGACTTCCCCCTCCAAGCGAGATGAGGCCCGATTCCCCTGCACTGCATGCAGAGCAATTCCGTGAGCCCCCTGAAACATGTCAGGAGCCTCGACTTGCTTGATGGATGTCGAGACAGTCCGCAAAAACACTGTCACAAGTAGAGAGGGACCCTGAGGTCACACCAGCATCGCGAAGGAGCTCCATGGGCCCCAAATCAACTCGAGATGAGGCCCGCTTCCCCTGCATTGACTCCAGAGCCATCCCCGTTCCCCATCAAACACGACCTGAGGCTTGACTCCCTTTAGGCAACTCCAGAGGTTCCCGGAGAACAACGGGCCAAGTCTAGACGAGTACCAAGTTCAGCAGAGCAACTCGAGGACTGCTCCGTGTACCCCAAATTGCCTCGAGATGAGAGCTGATTCCCTGGCTTAGACTCAAGACGTAGGCCACCTTTCCACAAGCCCCTCAAGAGGAGGCTTCTCTCAGCAATAGGTATGAGGGAGGGACCCTGAGATTGCTGCCTCAATGGGCATATACACCGAGAAGCCCTGACTCGAAAGGAGGCCGGGTTTCCTTGCAGTGGCTTGAATACAGTCTAGTCTTTCATCTCACAAGGTGAAGGGATGTCTGCACCACCTGTGGAGTCCCTAGAGAAAGCCCTAGGTCCCCGACTCCTTTCGACGGAATGCCTCACATGCCTCTGACACCTCGAGAGCACGCAGAGCTCACTGCTTCAAAATTGGACGGAGCCTGACTCCTCTTGAACATTGACAGGAATCCCAGTATCCCTGTGGCTACTGGAAAGGGACCCTGGGTCTCCCGACTCACCTCGAGAAGCGTCCCTTTTGCCCTGCCAAGCCTCGAAGAGACTCCTGAGGTGTCCCTCGTAACTCGACAGGACTCCTGACTTCGTTGAACAAACACGAGGGTTGAAGGGCCATCCCCGCCGTAAGTCGAGAATGTACCCCAGGTCCCCGCCGCAACTCGAGAAAAACCATGAGACTTCCCCCTCCAAGCGAGATGAGGCCCGATTCCCCTGCACTGCATGCAGAGCAATTCCGTGAGCCCCCTGAAACATGTCAGGAGCCTCGACTTGCTTGATGGATGTCGAGACAGTCCGCAAAAACACTGTCACAAGTAGAGAGGGACCCTGAGGTCACACCAGCATCGCGAAGGAGCTCCATGGGCCCCAAATCAACTCGAGATGAGGCCCGCTTCCCCTGCATTGACTCCAGAGCCATCCCCAGTTCCCCATCAAACACGACCTGAGGCTTGACTCCCTTTAGGCAACTCCAGAGGTTCCCGGAGAACAACGGGCCAAGTCTAGACGAGTACCAAGTTCAGCAGAGCAACTCGAGGACTGCTCCGTGTACCCCAAATTGCCTCGAGATGAGAGCTGATTCCCTGGCTTAGACTCAAGACGTAGGCCACCTTTCCACAAGCCCCTCAAGAGGAGGCTTCTCTCAGCAATAGGTATGAGGGAGGGACCCTGAGATTGCTGCCTCAATGGGCATATACACCGAGAAGCCCTGACTCGAAAGGAGGCCGGGTTTCCTTGCAGTGGCTTGAATACAGTCTAGTCTTTCATCTCACAAGGTGAAGGGATGTCTGCACCACCTGTGGAGTCCCTAGAGAAAGCCCTAGGTCCCCGACTCCTTTCGACGGAATGCCTCACATGCCTCTGACACCTCGAGAGGCACGCAGAGCTCACTGCTTCAAAATTTGACGGAGCCTGACTCCTCTTGAACATTGACAGGAATCCCAGTATCCCTGTGGCTACTGGAAAGGGACCCTGGGTCTCCCGACTCACCTCGAGAAGCGTCCCTTTTGCCCTGCCAAGCCTCGAAGAGACTCCTGAGGTGTCCCTCGTAACTCGACAGGAGTCCTGACTTCGTTGAACAAACACGAGGGTTGAAGGGCCATCCCCGCCGTAAGTCGAGAATGTACCCCAGGTCCCCGCCGCAACTCGAGAAAAACCATGAGACTTCCCCCTCCAAGCGAGATGAAGCCCGATTCCCCTGCACTGCATGCAGAGCAATTCCGTGAGCCCCCTGAAACATGTCAGGAGCCTCGACTTGCTTGATGGATGTCGAGACAGTCCGCAAAAACACTGTCACAAGTAGAGAGGGACCCTGAGGTCACACCAGCATTGCGAAGGAGCTCCATGGGCCCCAAATCAACTCGAGATGAGGCCCGCTTCCCCTGCATTGACTCCAGAGCCATCCCCCGTTCCCCATCAAACACGACCTGAGGCTTGACTCCCTTTAGGCAACTCCAGAGGTTCCCCGAGAACAACGGGCCAAGTCTAGAGGAGTACCAAGTTCAGCAGAGCAACTCGAGGACTGCTCCGTGTACCCCAAATTGCCTCGAGATGAGAGCTGATTCCCTGGCTTAGACTCAAGACGTAGGCCACCTTTCCACAAGCCCCTCAAGAGGAGGCTTCTCTCAGCAATAGGTATGAGGGAGGGACCCTGAGATTGCTGCCTCAATGGGCATATACACCGAGAAGCCCTGACTCGAAAGGAGGCCGGGTTTCCTTGCAGTGGCTTGAATACAGTCTAGTCTTTCATCTCACAAGGTGAAGGGATGTCTGCACCACCTGTGGAGTCCCTAGAGAAAGCCCTAGGTCCCCGACTCCTTTCGACGGAATGCCTCACATGCCTCTGACACCTCGAGAGGCACGCAGAGCTCACTGCTTCAAAATTTGACGGAGCCTGACTCCTCTTGAACATTGACAGGAATCCCAGTATCCCTGTGGCTACTGGAAAGGGACCCTGGGTCTCCCGACTCACCTCGAGAAGCGTCCCTTTTGCCCTGCCAAGCCTCGAAGAGACTCCTGAGGTGTCCCTCGTAACTCGACAGGAGTCCTGACTTCGTTGAACAAACACGAGGGTTGAAGGGCCATCCCCGCCGTAAGTCGAGAATGTACCCCAGGTCCCCGCCGCAACTCGAGAAAAACAATGAGACTTCCCCCTCCAAGCGAGATGAGGCCCGATTCCCCTGCACTGCATGCAGAGCAATTCCGTGAGCCCCCTGAAACATGTCAGGAGCCTCGACTTGCTTGATGGATGTCGAGACAGTCCGCAAAAACACTGTCACAAGTAGAGAGGGACCCTGAGGTCACACCAGCATCGCGAAGGAGCTCCATGGGCCCCAAATCAACTCGAGATGAGGCCCGCTTCCCCTGCATTGACTCCAGAGCCATCCCCAGTTCCCCATCAAACACGACCTGAGGCTTGACTCCCTTTAGGCAACTCCAGAGGTTCCCGAGAACAACGGGCCAAGTCTAGACGAGTACCAAGTTCAGCAGAGCAACTCGAGGACTGCTCCGTGTACCCCAAATTGCCTCGAGATGAGAGCTGATTCCCTGGCTTAGACTCAAGACGTAGGCCACCTTTCCACAAGCCCCTCAAGAGGAGGCTTCTCTCAGCAATAGGTATGAGGGAGGGACCCTGAGATTGCTGCCTCAATGGGCATATACACCGAGAAGCCCTGACTCGAAAGGAGGCCGGGTTTCCTTGCAGTGGCTTGAATACAGTCTAGTCTTTCATCTCACAAGGTGAAGGGATGTCTGCACCACCTGTGGAGTCCCTAGAGAAAGCCCTAGGTCCCCGACTCCTTTCGACGGAATGCCTCACATGCCTCTGACACCCGAGAGGCACGCAGAGCTCACTGCTTCAAAATTTGACGGAGCCTGACTCCTCTTGAACATTGACAGGAATCCCAGTATCCCTGTGGCTACTGGAAAGGGACCCTGGGTCTCCCGACTCACCTCGAGAAGCGTCCCTTTTGCCCTGCCAAGCCTCGAAGAGACTCCTGAGGTGTCCCTCGTAACTCGACAGGAGTCCTGACTTCGTTGAACAAACACGAGGGTTGAAGGGCCATCCCCGCCGTAAGTCGAGAATGTACCCCAGGTCCCCGCCGCAACTCGAGAAAAACCATGAGACTTCCCCCTCCAAGCGAGATGAAGCCCGATTCCCCTGCACTGCATGCAGAGCAATTCCGTGAGCCCCTGAAACATGTCAGGAGCCTCGACTTGCTTGATGGATGTCGAGACAGTCCGCAAAAACACTGTCACAAGTAGAGAGGGACCCTGAGGTCACACCAGCATTGCGAAGGAGCTCCATGGGCCCCAAATCAACTCGAGATGAGGCCCGCTTCCCCTGCATTGACTCCAGAGCCATCCCCAGTTCCCCATCAAACACGACCTGAGGCTTGACTCCCTTTAGGCAACTCCAGAGGTTCCCCGAGAACAACGGGCCAAGTCTAGACGAGTACCAAGTTCAGCAGAGCAACTCGAGGACTGCTCCGTGTACCCCAAATTGCCTCGAGATGAGAGCTGATTCCCTGGCTTAGACTCAAGACGTAGGCCACCTTTCCACAAGCCCCTCAAGAGGAGGCTTCTCTCAGCAATAGGTATGAGGAGGGACCCTGAGATTGCTGCCTCAATGGGCATATACACCGAGAAGCCCTGACTCGAAAGGAGGCCGGGTTTCCTTGCAGTGGCTTGAATACAGTCTAGTCTTTCATCTCACAAGGTGAAGGGATGTCTGCACCACCTGTGGAGTCCCTAGAGAAAGCCCTAGGTCCCCGACTCCTTTCGACGGAATGCCTCACATGCCTCTGACACCCGAGAGGCACGCAGAGCTCACTGCTTCAAAATTTGACGGAGCCTGACTCCTCTTGAACATTGACAGGAATCCCAGTATCCCTGTGGCTACTGGAAAGGGACCCTGGGTCTCCCGACTCACCTCGAGAAGCGTCCCTTTTGCCCTGCCAAGCCTCGAAGAGACTCCTGAGGTGTCCCTCGTAACTCGACAGGAGTCCTGACTTCGTTGAACAAACACGAGGGTTGAAGGGCCATCCCCGCCGTAAGTCGAGAATGTACCCCAGGTCCCCGCCGCAACTCGAGAAAAACATGAGACTTCCCCCTCCAAGCGAGATGAGGCCCGATTCCCCTGCACTGCATGCAGAGCAATTCCGTGAGCCCCCTGAAACATGTCAGGAGCCTCGACTTGCTTGATGGATGTCGAGACAGTCCGCAAAAACACTGTCACAAGTAGAGAGGGACCCTGAGGTCACACCAGCATTGCGAAGGAGCTCCATGGGCCCCAAATCAACTCGAGATGAGGCCCGCTTCCCTGCATTGACTCCAGAGCCATCCCCCGTTCCCCATCAAACACGACCTGAGGCTTGACTCCCTTTAGGCAACTCCAGAGGTTCCCGAGAACAACGGGCCAAGTCTAGAGGAGTACCAAGTTCAGCAGAGCAACTCGAGGACTGCTCCGTGTACCCAAATTGCCTCGAGATGAGAGCTGATTCCCTGGCTTAGACTCAAGACGTAGGCCACCTTTCCACAAGCCCCTCAAGAGGAGGCTTCTCTCAGCAATAGGTATGAGGGAGGGACCCTGAGATTGCTGCCTCAATGGGCATATACACCGAGAAGCCCTGACTCGAAAGGAGGCCGGGTTTCCTTGCAGTGGCTTGAATACAGTCTAGTCTTTCATCTCACAAGGTGAAGGGATGTCTGCACCACCTGTGGAGTCCCTAGAGAAAGCCCTAGGTCCCCGACTCCTTTCGACGGAATGCCTCACATGCCTCTGACACCTCGAGAGGCACGCAGAGCTCACTGCTTCAAATTTGACGGAGCCTGACTCCTCTTGAACATTGACAGGAATCCCAGTATCCCTGTGGCTACTGGAAAGGGACCCTGGGTCTCCCGACTCACCTCGAGAAGCGTCCCTTTTGCCCTGCCAAGCCTCGAAGAGACTCCTGAGGTGTCCCTCGTAACTCGACAGGAGTCCTGACTTCGTTGAACAAACACGAGGGTTGAAGGGCCATCCCCGCCGTAAGTCGAGAATGTACCCCAGGTCCCCGCCGCAACTCGAGAAAAACAATGAGACTTCCCCCTCCAAGCGAGATGAAGCCCGATTCCCCTGCACTGCATGCAGAGCAATTCCGTGAGCCCCCTGAAACATGTCAGGAGCCTCGACTTGCTTGATGGATGTCGAGACAGTCCGCAAAAACACTGTCACAAGTAGAGAGGGACCCTGAGGTCACACCAGCATCGCGAAGGAGCTCCATGGGCCCCAAATCAACTCGAGATGAGGCCCGCTTCCCCTGCATTGACTCCAGAGCCATCCCCCGTTCCCCATCAAACACGACCTGAGGCTTGACTCCCTTTAGGCAACTCCAGAGGTTCCCCGAGAACAACGGGCCAAGTCTAGAGGAGTACCAAGTTCAGCAGAGCAACTCGAGGACTGCTCCGTGTACCCCAATTGCCTCGAGATGAGAGCTGATTCCCTGGCTTAGACTCAAGACGTAGGCCACCTTTCCACAAGCCCCTCAAGAGGAGGCTTCTCTCAGCAATAGGTATGAGGGAGGGACCCTGAGATTGCTGCCTCAATGGGCATATACACCGAGAAGCCCTGACTCGAAAGGAGGCCGGGTTTCCTTGCAGTGGCTTGAATACAGTCTAGTCTTTCATCTCACAAGGTGAAGGGATGTCTGCACCACCTGTGGAGTCCCTAGAGAAAGCCCTAGGTCCCCGACTCCTTTCGACGGAATGCCTCACATGCCTCTGACACCTCGAGAGGCACGCAGAGCTCACTGCTTCAAAATTTGACGGAGCCTGACTCCTCTTGAACATTGACAGGAATCCCAGTATCCCTGTGGCTACTGGAAAGGGACCCTGGGTCTCCCGACTCACCTCGAGAAGCGTCCCTTTTGCCCTGCCAAGCCTCGAAGAGACTCCTGAGGTGTCCCTCGTAACTCGACAGGACTCCTGACTTCGTTGAACAAACACGAGGTTGAAGGGCCATCCCCGCCGTAAGTCGAGAATGTACCCCAGGCCCCGCCTCAACTCGAGAAAACCATGAGACCTTCCCCCTCCAGCGAGATGAGGCCCGATTCCCCTGCAATGCATGCAGAGCAATTCCCGAGGCCCCCTGAAACATGTCAGAGACCTCGACTTGCTTGATGATGTCGATACGGGGGGGGGTCCCCAAAACACTGTCCAAGTAGAAGAGGTGACCCTGAGTTCCACCCAGCTTGCGAAGGAGAGGAGCTCCAATGGGCCCAAATCAACTCGAGATGAGGCCGCTTCCCCCTGCCATTGACTCAGAGCCATCCCCCGTTCCCCATCAAAACACGACCTGAGGCTTGACTCCCTTTAGGCAACTCCAAGGTTTTCCCCGGAACAACGGGCGCTAGTCTAGATTGATTGTACCATTCAGCAAGCAACTCGAGGATACTCCGTGGGACTCCATTGAAATCGGAGATGAGAGCTGATTGCCTGGTTTGACTCAAGACATATGCAAATTCACAAGCCTCTCAAGGAAAGGCTTCTCTTAGCAGTAGGTGTGAGGTAGGGACCATAGTTTGCTGCCTCAAACTGGAATATACACTGAGAAGCCCTGACTCGAAAGGAGGGCTGTTCCCTTGCAGTGGCGTGAATACAGGGTCCTCTTTCATCTCACAAGGTGAAGGGATGTCTGAATCCCCTGTGGAGTCCCTAGAGAAAGGCCTAGGTCCCCGACTCCTTTCGATGGGAAGGCTCACATGCCTTTGACACCTCGAGAGGGCACGCAGAGTTCACTGCTTCAAAAGGTGAGGATGCCTGAACTCCTCTTGAACATTGAAGGAATCCCAATATCTCTGTGGCTACTGCAAAGGGAACCTGGGTCTCCCGCTTAACCTCAAGGGAGCTTCCCTTTGGCCCTGCCAAGCCTCGAAGAGATTTCCTGAGGTGTCCCTCATAACTCGATATGGAGCCTGACATCTTGGACAAACACGAGTGTTGAAAGGACATCCCTGCCGTAACTCGAGAATATACCCAGGTCCCCGCCTCAACTCGAGGAAAAACCATGAGACTTCCCCCAAAAGTGAGATGAGGCCCGATTCCCCTGCAATGCATGCAGAGCAATCCGTGATCCCCATGAAACATGTAAGGAGCCTCGACTTGCTTGATGAATCTATTTCAGAGTCCGCAAGAACACTGTCACAAGTTACAGAGGAGCTGAGGTCACACCAGCATCGCGAAGGAGCTCCATGTACCCCAAATCAACTCGAGATGAGGACCTGATTCTCCTGCCTTGACTCCAGAGCCATCCCCTGGTCCCCATCAAACACGACCAGTGGTTTGACTTCCTTAGGCAACTCGAGGAATGCCCCATCGGACCCCAAATTGCCTGGAGATGGAGCTGATTGCCTGCTCAGACTCAAAACGTAGGCCAATTGCCATAAAGACTCTCAAGGGGAGGCTGCTCTCAGCAGTAGTAGGTGAGGGAGGGACCCTGAATTTCTGCCTCAAGTGGAATATCACCGAGAAACCATGACTCGAAAGGCAGGCCGAGTGTCCTTGCAGAGGCTTGAATACAGGCTCATCTTTCATCTCACAAGGTGAAGGGTGTCTGAGTCCACTGTCAGTCCCTAGAGAAAGCCCTAGTTCCCGACTCCTTTCGACGGATGCCTCACATGCCTTTGACACCTCGAGAGGCACACAGAGTTCTCTGCTTCAAAAGGTGACGAGCCTGACTCCTCTTGAGCATTGACAGGAATCCCAATATCCTTGTCGCTACTGGAAAGGGACCCTGGGTCTCCCACCTCACCTCGAGAGCGTCCCTTTGGCCCTTCCAAGCTTGAGAGATTCCTGAGGTGTCCCTCGTAACTAAGAGTAGTCCGACCGTCGCTGGACAAACATGAGTATTGAAGACCATTACAGCCTAACTCGAGAATATACCACAGTCCCTGACACAACTCGAGAAAAACCATGAGACTTCCCCCTCAAAGCGAGATGAGGCCCGATTCCCCTGCACTGCATGCCGAGCAATCCCTGATCCCCATGAAACATGTAAGGAGCCTCGACTTCCTTGATGGATCTCGGGACAATCCGCAAGAACCTGTCACAAGTATAGAGGGACCCTGAGTCACACCGCATCGCGAAGGAGCTCCATGTACCCCAAATCAACTCAAGATGAGCCCGATTCCCCTGCTTGACTCCAGAGCCATCCCCCGTTCCCCATCAAACACGACCAGTGGTTTGACTTCCTTTAAGGCAACTCCAGAGTTTTCCAGAGAACAACGTGCCCAGCCTAGAGAATACCAAGTTCAGCAGAGCAACTCGAGGAATGCTCCGTGGACACCAAATTGACTGGAGATGAGGGCTGATTGCGGCTTAGACTCAAGACGGATGCCAACTATCACAAGCCCCTCAAGAGGAAGGTTTCTCTCAGCAGTAGGTGTGAGGAGGGACCCTGAGTTTGCTGCCTCAAGTGGAGTATACACCGAGAAGCCCTGACTCGAAAAGAGGCCAGGTTTCCTTGCAGTGGCTTGAATACAGGCTCCTCTTTCATCTCACAAGGTTAAGGGATGTCTGAATCCCCTGTGGAGTCCCTAGAGAAAGGCCTAGTTCCCCGACTCCTTCGACGGAATGTCTCACATGCATTTGACACCTCGAGCGCATGCAGAGTTCACTGCTTCAAAAGGTGATGATGCCTGACTCCTCTTGAACATTGACAGGAAACCCCATATACCGTGGTTACTGGAAAGGCAACCTGGGTCTCCTGATTCACCTCGAGAAGCGTTCCTTTGGCCCTGCCAAGCCTCGAAGCATTCCTGGGTGTCCCTCGTAACTCGACAGGAGTCCTGACGTCACTTTAATAACAAAGTTGTTGAAGGGCCATCTCCGCCCTATCTCGAAATATACCCAGTTCCCCGCGTCAACTCGAGAAAACCATGAGATTTCCCCCCAAAGTGAGATGAGGCCCGAATCCCCTGCACTGCATGCAGAGCAATCCCGTGATCCCCATGAAACATTTAAGAGCCTCGACTTGCTTGATGGATCTCGAGACAGTCCGCAAGAACACTGTCACAAGTACAGAGGGACCCTGAGGTCACACCAGCATCGCGAAGGAGCTCCATGTACCCCAAATCAACTCGAGATGACCCTGATTCCCCTGCCTTGACTCCAGAGCCATCCCCTGGTCCCCATCAAACCGACCAGTGGTGTGACTTCCTTTAGGCAACTCCAGAGTTCCAGAGAACAACGTGCCAAGCCTAGAGGAATACCAAGTTCAGCAGAGCAACTCGAGATGCTCCGTGGACACCAAATTGCCTGGAACTGGGGATGATTGCCTGGCTTAGACTCAAGACTTATGCCAACATACCATAAGACCCTCAAGGGGAGGCTGCTCTCAGCAGTAGGTGTGAGGGAGGGACCCGGAGTTTGCTGCCTCAAGTGAATATACACCGAGAAGCCATGACTCGAAGCAGGCCGGGTGTCCTTTGCAGAGGCTTGAATAAAGGCTCATCTTTCATCTCACAAGGTGAAGGGATGTCTGCACCACCTTTGGAAGTCCACTAGAGAAAGCCCTAGGTCCCCAGACTCCCTTCCGACGGAATGCCTCACATGCCTCGGACACCTCGAGATGCACGCAGAGCTCACTGCTTCAAAATTGGACGGAGCCGGAATCCTCTTGAACATTGACAGGAATCCAGTATCCCTGTGGCTACTGGGAAAGGGACCCTGGGCTCCCGACTCACCTCGAGAAGCACCCTTTTGACCCTGCCAAGCCTCGGAAGAGGGACTCCTGAGGTGTCCCTCGTAACTCAGAAGGACTCTGACTTCGTTGAACAAACACGATGGTTGAAGGGCCATCCCCGCCATATTAAGTCACTGAGAAATGTACCCAGGTCCCGCCGCAACTCGAGAAAAACCAATGAGACTTCCCTACCAAGCGAGCAGATGAGGCTCCACGATTCCCCTGCACTGCATGCAGAGCAAATTCCGTGAGCCCCTGAAACTTGTCAGGAGCCTCGACTTGCGTTGATGGATGTCGAGACAGTCCGCACAAAAAACACGGTCAACAAGTTAAGAGAGGACCCTGAGGTCACACCAGCATCGCGAAGGAGCTCCATGGGACCCAAATCACTCGAGATGAGGCCCGTTCACAGCATTTACTTCAAGCCATCCCCCAGTTCCCCAACAACACGGCCTGAGGCTTGACTCCCTTTAGGGCAACTCCAGAGGTTCCCGGAGAATAACAGGCCAAGTCTTTAGAGAGTACCAGTTCCAGCAGAGCAAACTCGAGGACTGCTCCGTGTACCCCAAATTGCATCGAGATGAGAGCTGAGTCCCTGGCTTAGACTCAAGACGTAGGGCAACCTTTCAACAAGCCCCGCAAGAGGAGGCTTCTCTCCAGAATAGGTACTGAGGGAGGGACCCTGAGTGTGCTGCCTCAAAGGGCATATACACCGGGAGGCCCTGACCCGAAAGGAGGCCGGGGTCCTTGCAGTGGCTTGAATACAGTCTAGGTTCTTTCATCTCACAAGGTGAAGGGGATGTCTGCACCCACCTGTGGAGTCCCTAGAGAAAGCCCTAGTTCCCCGACTCCTTTCGACGGAATGCCTCACATGCTCTGACACCTCGAGAAGCACGCAGAGCTCACTGCTTCAAAAGTGGGACGGGCCTGAGCTCCTCTTGAGCATTGACAGGCTATCCCAGTATCCCTGTGGCTACTGAAAGGACCCTGGCTGTCTCCGAATCACCTGAGAAGCGTCCCTTTGCCCGGCCAAGCCTCGAAGAGACTCCTGTGTGTCCCTCGTAAACTCGACAGGACTCCTGACTGCGTTGAAACCAAACACGAGGGTTTTGAAGGGCCATCCCGCCGTAAGTCGAGAAGGTACCAGGTCCCCGCCGCAACTCGAGAAAAACAAATGAGACTTCCCCCTCCAAGCGAGATGAGGCCCGATTCCCCTGCACTGCATGCAGAGCAATTCCTTGTGAGCCCCCTGAAACATGTCAGAGCCTCGACTTTGCTTGATGGAGTCGAGACAGTCCGCAAAAAAACACTGTCACAGGTATAGAGAGGGACTCCTGAGGTCACACCCAGCATCGCGAAAGGAGCTCCAATGGGCCCAAATCCAACTCGAAATGAGGCCCGCTTCCCCTGCATTTGGACTCCAGAAGCCATCCCCCAGTTCACCATCAACACGGACCTGAGCTTGACTCCCTCCTTAGGGCAACTCCAGAGGTTCCCGCGAGCCACGAGAGAACAACGGGCCAAAGTCTAGATGGAGTACCAAGTTCAGCAGAGCAACGCGGACCTGCCTCCGTGTACACCACAATTGCCTCGAGATGAGACGCTGATTCCCTGGCTTAGACTCAAGCCGTAGGCCACCTTCCACAAGCCCCTCAAGAGGAGGCTTCTCTCAGTGCAATAGGTATGAGGGAGGGACCCTGAGATTGCTGCCTCAATGGGCAATACACCGACGAAGCCCTGACTCGACAGGAGGCCGGGGGTTCCTTGCATGGCTGAATACAGTCTAGTCTTTCCCATCTCACAAGGTGAAGAGGATGTCTGCACCACCTGTGGAGTCCCTAGAGAATTAGCCTAGGTCCCCGACTCCTTCGACGGAATGCGCTAACATGCCCTCGGCCACCACGAGCAGGCACGCAGAGCTCACTACTTCAAAGGGTTGACGGAGCCTGACTCCTCTTGACACATTGACAGGAATCCCAGTATCATTTGGCTACTGGAAAGGGACCTGGGTCTTCCCGACTCAACCCTCGAGAAGCGTCCCTTTTCCCCTGCCAAGCATCAGAAGAGACTCCTGAGGTGCCCTCGTAACTCGACAGGAGTCCTGACTTCGGCTATGAAACAAACACGAGGCGTTGAAGGGCCATCCCCGCCGAAGTCGAGAATGTACCCCCAGCTGTCCCCGCCGCAAACTCAGGGAGAAAAACCATGGAGACATTCGCCCCTCCAAGCGAGATGAAGCCGATTCCCCGCACATGCAAGGCAGAAGCAATTCCTGTGAGCCCCCTGAAACACCGTCAGGAGCCCGACATGCTTGAGGATGTGTCGAGACAGCTCCGCAAAAACACCGTCACAAGTAGAAGAGGGACCCCTCGAGGTTCAACCAGGCATTGGAAGGAGCTCCATGGGCCCCCAAATCAACTCGAGATGAGGTCCCGCTCCCCTGCATTGACTCCAGAGCAATCCCCCGTTCCCCATCAAACACGACCTGAGGCTTGACTCCCTTTAGGCAACTCCCAGAGGTTCCCCGAGAACAACGGGGGCCAAGTCTAGAAGAGTACCAGTCAGCACAGGCAACTCGAGGACTGCTTCCGTGTACACCAAATTGCCTCGAGGATGAGAGCTGATCCCTGGCTTAGACTCAGAACGTAGGCCACCTTTCCACAAGCCCCTCAAGAGGACTAAGGCTTCTCTCAGCAATAGGTATGAGCGGGAGGGACCTCAGATGCTGCCTCAATGGGCATATACACCGAGAGCCCTCGACTCGAAGGAGGCCGGGTTCCTTGCAGTGGCTTGAATACAGTTAGTCTTTCATCTCACCAGGTGAAGGGATGTCTGCCCACCTTTGGAGTCCCTAGAGAAAGCCACAGTCCCCGACTCCTTTTCGTACTGGAATGACCTCACATGCCTCGACACCTCGAGAGGCACGCAGAGCTCACTCTTCAAAATGGGTACGGAGCCTGACTCCTATTGAAACATGTGTATCAGGAATCCCCAGTATCCCTGTGGCTATATGGAAAAGGGACCCCTGCAGGCTCCGACCTCACTCGAGAAGCATCCCTGGACCCTGGGTCTCCCGACTCACCTCGAGAAGCGTCCCTTTTGCCTGCCAAGCCTCGAAGAGACTCCTGAGGTGTCCCTCGTAACTCGACAGGAGTCCTACTTCGTTGAACAAACACGAGGGTTGAATGGCCATCCCCGCCGTAAGTCGAGAATGTACCCCAGGTCCCCGCCGCAACTCGAGAAAAACCATGAGACTTCCCCCTCCAAGCGAGATGAAGCCCGATTCCCTGCACTGCATGCAGAGCATTCCGTGAGCCCCCTGAAAATGTCAGGAGCCTCGACTTGCTTGATGATGTCGAGACAGTCCGCAAAAACACTGTCACAAGTAGAGAGGGACCCTGAGGTCACACCAGCATCGCGAAGGAGCTCCATGGGCCCCAAATCAACTCGAGATGAGGCCCCGCTTCCCCTGCATTGACTCCAGAGCCATCCCCCGTTCCCCATCAAACACGACCTGAGGCTTGACTCCCTTTAGGCAACTCCAGAGGTTCCCGGAGAACAACGGGCCAAGTCTAGAGGAGTACCAAGTTCAGCAGAGCAACTCGAGGACTGCTCCGTGTACCCCAAATTGCCTCGAGATGAGAGCTGATTCCCTGGCTTAGACTCAAGACGTAGGCCACCTTTCCACAAGCCCCTCAAGAGGAGGCTTCTCTCAGCAATAGGTATGAGGGAGGGACCCTGAGATTGCTGCCTCATGGGCATATACACCGAGAAGCCCTGACTCGAAAGGAGGCCGGGTTTCCTTGCAGTGGCTTGAATACAGTCTAGTCTTTCATCTCACAAGGTGAAGGATGTCTGCAACCACCTGTGGAGTCCTATGAGAAAGCCCTAGTCCCCGACTCCTTTCGACGGAATGCCTCACATTGCCTCGACACCTCGAGAGGCACGCAGAGCTCACTGCTTCAAAATTTGACGGAGCCTGACTCCTCTTGAACATTGACAGGAATACCAGTATCCCTGTGGCTACTGGAAAGGGGCCCTGGGTCTCCCGACTCACCTCGAGAAGCGTCCCTTTTGCCCTGCCAAGCCTCGAAGAGACTCCTGAGGTGTCCCTCGTAACTCGACAGGATCCCTGACTTCGTTGAACAAACACGAGGGTTGAAGGGCCATCCCCGCCGTAAGTCGAGAATGTACCCCAGGTCCCCGCCGCAACTCGAGAAAAACCAATGAGACTTCCCCCTCCAAGCGAGATGAGGCCCGATTCCCCTGCACTGCATGCAGAGCAATTCCGTGAGCCCCCTGAAACATGTCAGGAGCCTCGACTTGCTTGATGGATGTCGAGACAGTCCGCAAAAACACTGTCACAAGTAGAGAGGGACCCTGAGGTCACACCAGCATCGCGAAGGAGCTCCATGGCTCCCAAATCAACTCGAGTATGAGGCCCGGCTTCCCCTGCATTGACTCCAGAGCCATCCCCCGTTCCCCATCAAACACGACCTGAGGCTTGACTCCCTTTAGCAACTCCAGAGGTTCCCCGAGAACAACGGGCCAAGTCTAGAGGAATACCAAGTTTCAGCAGAGCAACTCGAGGACTGCTACCGTGTACCCCAAATTGCCTCGAGAATGAGAGCTGATTCCCTGGCTTAGACTCAAGACGTAGGCCACCTTTCCACAAGCCCCCTCAAGAGGAGGCTTCTCTCAGCAATAGGTATGAGGGAGGGACCCTGAGATTGCTGCCTCAATGGGCATATACACCGAGAAGCCCTGACTCGAAAGGAGGCCGGGTTTCCTTGCAGTGGCTTGAATACAGTCTAGTCTTTCATCTCACAAGGTGAAGGGATGTCTGCACCACCTGTGGAGTCCCTAGAGAAAGCCCTAGGTCCCCGACTCCTTTCGACGGAATGCCTCACATGCCTCTGACACCTCGAGAGGCACGCAGAGCTCACTGCTTCAAAATTTGACGGAGCCTGACTCCTCTTGAACATTGACAGGAATCCCAGTATCCCTGTGGCTACTGGAAAGGGACCCTGGGTCTCCACGACTCACCTCGAGAAGCGTCCCTTTTGCCCTGCCAAGCCTCGAAGAGACTCCTGAGGTGTCCCTTCGTAACTCGACAGGAGTCCTGACTTCGTTGAACAAACACGAGGGTTGAAGGGCCATCCCCGCCGTAAGTCGAGAATGTACCCCCAGGCCCCCGCCGCAACTCGAGAAAAACCATGAGACTTCCCCCTCCAAGCGAGAATTGAAGGCCGCGATTCCCCTGCGCTGCATGCAGAGCAATTCACGTGAGCCCCCTGAAACATGTCAGGAGCCTCGACTTGCTTGATGGATGTCGAGACAGTCCCGCAAAAACACTGTCACAAGTAGAGAGGGACCCTGAGGTCCACACCAGCATCGGCGAAGGAGCTCCATGGGCCCGACATCCACTCGGATGAGGGCCCGCTTCCCCGCTCATTGACTCCAGAGCCATCCCCCGTATCCCCATCAAACACGACCTGAATGCTTGACTCCCCTTTAAGGCAACTCCAGAGGTTCCCGGAGAACAAACGGGGCCAAGTCTAGAGGAAGTACCAAGATCAGTCAGAGCAACTCGAGGACTGCTTTCCGTGTACCCCAAATTGCCTCGAGATGAGAGCTGATTCCCCTGGCCTTAGACTCAAGACGTAGGCCACCGTTCCACAAGCCCCTCAAGAGGAAGGCCTTCTCCCTCAGCAATAGGTATGAGGGAGGGACCCTGAAGATTGCTGCATCAATGGTCATATACACCGAGAAAGCCCTGACCTCGAAAGGAGGCCGGGGTTTCCTTGCAGTGGCTTGAATACAGTCTAGTCTTTCATCTCACAAGGTGAAGGGATGTCTGCACCACCTGTGGAGTCCCTAGAGAAAGCCCTAGGTCCCCGACTCCTTTCGACGGAATGCCTCACATGCTCTGACACCCGAGAGGCACGCAGAGCTCACTGCTTCAAAATTTGACGAGCCTGACTCCTCTTGAACATTGACAGGAATCCCAGTATCCCTGTGGCTACTGGAAAGGGACCCTGGGTCTCCCGACTCACCTCGAGAAGCGTCCCTTTTGCCCTGCCAAGCCTCGAAGAGACTCCTGAGGTGTCCCTCGTAACTCGACAGGACTCCTGACTTCGTTGAACAAACACGAGGGTTGAAGGGCCATCCCCGCCGTAAGTCGAGAATGTACCCCAGGTCCCCGCCGCAACTCGAGAAAAACAATGAGACTTCCCCCTCCAAGCGAGATGAGGCCCGATTCCCCTGCACTGCATGCAGAGCAATTCCGTGAGCCCCCTGAAACATGTCAGGAGCCTCGACTTGCTTGATGGATGTCGAGACAGTCCGCAAAAACACTGTCACAAGTAGAGAGGGACCCTGAGGTCACACCAGCATCGCGAAGGAGCTCCATGGGCCCCAAATCAACTCGAGATGAGGCCCGCTTCCCCTGCATTGACTCCAGAGCCATCCCCAGTTCCCCATCAAACACGACCTGAGGCTTGACTCCCTTTAGGCAACTCCAGAGGTTCCCGGAGAACACGGGCCAAGTCTAGACGAGTACCAAGTTCAGCAGAGCAACTCGAGGACTGCTCCGTGTACCCCAATTGCCTCGAGATGAGAGCTGATTCCCTGGCTTAGACTCAAGACGTAGGCCACCTTTCCACAAGCCCCTCAAGAGGAGGCTTCTCTCAGCAATAGGTATGAGGGAGGGACCCTGAGATTGCTGCCTCAATGGGCATATACACCGAGAAGCCCTGACTCGAAAGGAGGCCGGGTTTCCTTGCAGTGGCTTGAATACAGTCTAGTCTTTCATCTCACAAGGTGAAGGGATGTCTGCACCACCTGTGGAGTCCCTAGAGAAAGCCCTAGGTCCCCGACTCCTTTCGACGGAATGCCTCACATGCCTCTGACACCCCGAGAGGCACGCAGAGCTCACTGCTTCAAAATTTGACGGAGCCTGACTCCTCTTGAACATTGACAGGAATCCCAGTATCCCTGTGGCTACTGGAAAGGGACCCTGGGTCTCCCGACTCACCTCGAGAAGCGTCCCTTTTGCCCTGCCAAGCCTCGAAGAGACTCCTGAGGTGTCCCTCGTAACTCGACAGGAGTCCTGACTTCGTTGAACAAACACGAGGGTTGAAGGGCCATCCCCGCCGTAAGTCGAGAATGTACCCCAGGTCCCCGCCGCAACTCGAGAAAAACCATGAGACTTCCCCCTCCAAGCGAGATGAGGCCCGATTCCCCTGCACTGCATGCAGAGCAATTCCGTGAGCCCCCTGAAACATGTCAGGAGCCTCGACTTGCTTGATGGATGTCGAGACAGTCCGCAAAAACACTGTCACAAGTAGAGAGGGACCCTGAGGTCACACCAGCATCGCGAAGGAGCTCCATGGGCCCCAAATCAACTCGAGATGAGGCCCGCTTCCCCTGCATTGACTCCAGAGCCATCCCCGTTCCCCATCAAACACGACCTGAGGCTTGACTCCCTTTAGGCAACTCCAGAGGTTCCCGGAGAACAACGGGCCAAGTCTAGACGAGTACCAAGTTCAGCAGAGCAACTCGAGGACTGCTCCGTGTACCCCAAATTGCCTCGAGATGAGAGCTGATTCCCTGGCTTAGACTCAAGACGTAGGCCACCTTTCCACAAGCCCCTCAAGAGGAGGCTTCTCTCAGCAATAGGTATGAGGGAGGGACCCTGAGATTGCTGCCTCAATGGGCATATACACCGAGAAGCCCTGACTCGAAAGGAGGCCGGGTTTCCTTGCAGTGGCTTGAATACAGTCTAGTCTTTCATCTCACAAGGTGAAGGGATGTCTGCACCACCTGTGGAGTCCCTAGAGAAAGCCCTAGGTCCCCGACTCCTTTCGACGGAATGCCTCACATGCCTCTGACACCCCGAGAGGCACGCAGAGCTCACTGCTTCAAAATTTGACGGAGCCTGACTCCTCTTGAACATTGACAGGAATCCCAGTATCCCTGTGGCTACTGGAAAGGGACCCTGGGTCTCCCGACTCACCTCGAGAAGCGTCCCTTTTGCCCTGCCAAGCCTCGAAGAGACTCCTGAGGTGTCCCTCGTAACTCGACAGGAGTCCTGACTTCGTTGAACAAACACGAGGGTTGAAGGGCCATCCCCGCCGTAAGTCGAGAATGTACCCCAGGTCCCCGCCGCAACTCGAGAAAAACCATGAGACTTCCCCCTCCAAGCGAGATGAGGCCCGATTCCCCTGCACTGCATGCAGAGCAATTCCGTGAGCCCCCTGAAACATGTCAGGAGCCTCGACTTGCTTGATGGATGTCGAGACAGTCCGCAAAAACACTGTCACAAGTAGAGAGGGACCCTGAGGTCACACCAGCATTGCGAAGGAGCTCCATGGGCCCCAAATCAACTCGAGATGAGGCCCGCTTCCCCTGCATTGACTCCAGAGCCATCCCCAGTTCCCCATCAAACACGACCTGAGGCTTGACTCCCTTTAGGCAACTCCAGAGGTTCCCCGAGAACAACGGGCCAAGTCTAGAGGAGTACCAAGTTCAGCAGAGCAACTCGAGGACTGCTCCGTGTACCCCAAATTGCCTCGAGATGAGAGCTGATTCCCTGGCTTAGACTCAAGACGTAGGCCACCTTTCCACAAGCCCCTCAAGAGGAGGCTTCTCTCAGCAATAGGTATGAGGGAGGGACCCTGAGATTGCTGCCTCAATGGGCATATACACCGAGAAGCCCTGACTCGAAAGGAGGCCGGGTTTCCTTGCAGTGGCTTGAATACAGTCTAGTCTTTCATCTCACAAGGTGAAGGGATGTCTGCACCACCTGTGGAGTCCCTAGAGAAAGCCCTAGGTCCCCGACTCCTTTCGACGGAATGCCTCACATGCCTCTGACACCTCGAGAAGCACGCAGAGCTCACTGCTTCAAAATTTGACGGAGCCTGACTCCTCTTGAACATTGACAGGAATCCCAGTATCCCTGTGGCTACTGGAAAGGGACCCTGGGTCTCCCGACTCACCTCGAGAAGCGTCCCTTTTGCCCTGCCAAGCCTCGAAGAGACTCCTGAGGTGTCCCTCGTAACTCGACAGGACTCCTGACTTCGTTGAACAAACACGAGGGTTGAAGGGCCATCCCCGCCGTAAGTCGAGAATGTACCCCAGGTCCCCGCCGCAACTCGAGAAAAACAATGAGACTTCCCCCTCCAAGCGAGATGAGGCCCGATTCCCCTGCACTGCATGCAGAGCAATTCCGTGAGCCCCCTGAAACATGTCAGGAGCCTCGACTTGCTTGATGGATGTCGAGACAGTCCGCAAAAACACTGTCACAAGTAGAGAGGGACCCTGAGGTCACACCAGCATCGCGAAGGAGCTCCATGGGCCCCAAATCAACTCGAGATGAGGCCCGCTTCCCCTGCATTGACTCCAGAGCCATCCCCAGTTCCCCATCAAACACGACCTGAGGCTTGACTCCCTTTAGGCAACTCCAGAGGTTCCCGGAGAACAACGGGCCAAGTCTAGACGAGTACCAAGTTCAGCAGAGCAACTCGAGGACTGCTCCGTGTACCCCAAATTGCCTCGAGATGAGAGCTGATTCCCTGGCTTAGACTCAAGACGTAGGCCACCTTTCCACAAGCCCCTCAAGAGGAGGCTTCTCTCAGCAATAGGTATGAGGGAGGGACCCTGAGATTGCTGCCTCAATGGGCATATACACCGAGAAGCCCTGACTCGAAAGGAGGCCGGGTTTCCTTGCAGTGGCTTGAATACAGTCTAGTCTTTCATCTCACAAGGTGAAGGGATGTCTGCACCACCTGTGGAGTCCCTAGAGAAAGCCCTAGGTCCCCGACTCCTTTCGACGGAATGCCTCACATGCCTCTGACACCCGAGAGGCACGCAGAGCTCACTGCTTCAAAATTTGACGGAGCCTGACTCCTCTTGAACATTGACAGGAATCCCAGTATCCCTGTGGCTACTGGAAAGGGACCCTGGGTCTCCCGACTCACCTCGAGAAGCGTCCCCTTTTGCCCTGCCAAGCCTCGAAGAGACTCCTGAGGTGTCCCTCGTAACTCGACAGGAGTCCTGACTTCGTTGAACAAACACGAGGGTTGAAGGGCCATCCCCGCCGTAAGTCGAGAATGTACCCCAGGTCCCCGCCGCAACTCGAGAAAAACCATGAGACTTCCCCCTCCAAGCGAGATGAGGCCCGATTCCCTGCACTGCATGCAGAGCAATTCCGTGAGCCCCCTGAAACATGTCAGGAGCCTCGACTTGCTTGATGGATGTCGAGACAGTCCGCAAAAACACTGTCACAAGTAGAGAGGGACCCTGAGGTCACACCAGCATTGCGAAGGAGCTCCATGGGCCCCAAATCAACTCGAGATGAGGCCCGCTTCCCCTGCATTGACTCCAGAGCCATCCCCCGTTCCCCATCAAACACGACCTGAGGCTTGACTCCCTTTAGGCAACTCCAGAGGTTCCCCGAGAACAACGGGCCAAGTCTAGAGGAGTACCAAGTTCAGCAGAGCAACTCGAGGACTGCTCCGTGTACCCCAAATTGCCTCGAGATGAGAGCTGATTCCCTGGCTTAGACTCAAGACGTAGGCCACCTTTCCACAAGCCCCTCAAGAGGAGGCTTCTCTCAGCAATAGGTATGAGGGAGGGACCCTGAGATTGCTGCCTCAATGGGCATATACACCGAGAAGCCCTGACTCGAAAGGAGGCCGGGTTTCCTTGCAGTGGCTTGAATACAGTCTAGTCTTTCATCTCACAAGGTGAAGGGATGTCTGCACCACCTGTGGAGTCCCTAGAGAAAGCCCTAGGTCCCCGACTCCTTTCGACGGAATGCCTCACATGCCTCTGACACCTCGAGAGGCACGCAGAGCTCACTGCTTCAAAATTGACGGAGCCTGACTCCTCTTGAACATTGACAGGAATCCCAGTATCCCTGTGGCTACTGGAAAGGGACCCTGGGTCTCCCGACTCACCTCGAGAAGCGTCCCTTTTGCCCTGCCAAGCCTCGAAGAGACTCCTGAGGTGTCCCTCGTAACTCGACAGGACTCCTGACTTCGTTGAACAAACACGAGGGTTGAAGGGCCATCCCCGCCGTAAGTCGAGAATGTACCCCAGGTCCCCGCCGCAACTCGAGAAAAACAATGAGACTTCCCCCTCCAAGCGAGATGAGGCCCGATTCCCCTGCACTGCATGCAGAGCAATTCCGTGAGCCCCCTGAAACATGTCAGGAGCCTCGACTTGCTTGATGGATGTCGAGACAGTCCGCAAAAACACTGTCACAAGTAGAGAGGGACCCTGAGGTCACACCAGCATCGCGAAGGAGCTCCATGGGCCCCAAATCAACTCGAGATGAGGCCCGCTTCCCCTGCATTGACTCCAGAGCCATCCCCAGTTCCCCATCAAACACGACCTGAGGCTTGACTCCCTTTAGGCAACTCCAGAGGTTCCCGGAGAACAACGGGCCAAGTCTAGACGAGTACCAAGTTCAGCAGAGCAACTCGAGGACTGCTCGTGTACCCCAAATTGCCTCGAGATGAGAGCTGATTCCCTGGCTTAGACTCAAGACGTAGGCCACCTTTCCACAAGCCCCTCAAGAGGAGGCTTCTCTCAGCAATAGGTATGAGGGAGGGACCCTGAGATTGCTGCCTCAATGGGCATATACACCGAGAAGCCCTGACTCGAAAGGAGGCCGGGTTTCCTTGCAGTGGCTTGAATACAGTCTAGTCTTTCATCTCACAAGGTGAAGGGATGTCTGCACCACCTGTGGAGTCCCTAGAGAAAGCCCTAGGTCCCCGACTCCTTTCGACGGAATGCCTCACATGCCTCTGACACCTCGAGAGGCACGCAGAGCTCACTGCTTCAAAATTTGACGGAGCCTGACTCCTCTTGAACATTGACAGGAATCCCAGTATCCCTGTGGCTACTGGAAAGGGACCCTGGGTCTCCCGACTCACCTCGAGAAGCGTCCCTTTTGCCCTGCCAAGCCTCGAAGAGACTCCTGAGGTGTCCCTCGTAACTCGACAGGACTCCTGACTTCGTTGAACAAACACGAGGGTTGAAGGGCCATCCCCGCCGTAAGTCGAGAATGTACCCCAGGTCCCCGCCGCAACTCGAGAAAAACCATGAGACTTCCCCCTCCAAGCGAGATGAGGCCCGATTCCCCTGCACTGCATGCAGAGCAATTCCGTGAGCCCCCTGAAACATGTCAGGAGCCTCGACTTGCTTGATGGATGTCGAGACAGTCCGCAAAAACACTGTCACAAGTAGAGAGGGACCCTGAGGTCACACCAGCATCGCGAAGGAGCTCCATGGGCCCCAAATCAACTCGAGATGAGGCCCGCTTCCCCTGCATTGACTCCAGAGCCATCCCCCGTTCCCCATCAAACACGACCTGAGGCTTGACTCCCTTTAGGCAACTCCAGAGGTTCCCGGAGAACAACGGGCCAAGTCTAGACGAGTACCAAGTTCAGCAGAGCAACTCGAGGACTGCTCCGTGTACCCCAAATTGCCTCGAGATGAGAGCTGATTCCCTGGCTTAGACTCAAGACGTAGGCCACCTTTCCACAAGCCCCTCAAGAGGAGGCTTCTCTCAGCAATAGGTATGAGGGAGGGACCCTGAGATTGCTGCCTCAATGGGCATATACACCGAGAAGCCCTGACTCGAAAGGAGGCCGGGTTTCCTTGCAGTGGCTTGAATACAGTCTAGTCTTTCATCTCACAAGGTGAAGGGATGTCTGCACCACCTGTGGAGTCCCTAGAGAAAGCCCTAGGTCCCCGACTCCTTTCGACGGAATGCCTCACATGCCTCTGACACCCGAGAGGCACGCAGAGCTCACTGCTTCAAAATTTGACGGAGCCTGACTCCTCTTGAACATTGACAGGAATCCCAGTATCCCTGTGGCTACTGGAAAGGGACCCTGGGTCTCCCGACTCACCTCGAGAAGCGTCCCTTTTGCCCTGCCAAGCCTCGAAGAGACTCCTGAGGTGTCCCTCGTAACTCGACAGGACTCCTGACTTCGTTGAACAAACACGAGGGTTGAAGGGCCATCCCCGCCGTAAGTCGAGAATGTACCCCAGGTCCCCGCCGCAACTCGAGAAAAACAATGAGACTTCCCCCTCCAAGCGAGATGAGGCCCGATTCCCCTGCACTGCATGCAGAGCAATTCCGTGAGCCCCCTGAAACATGTCAGGAGCCTCGACTTGCTTGATGGATGTCGAGACAGTCCGCAAAAACACTGTCACAAGTAGAGAGGGACCCTGAGGTCACACCAGCATTGCGAAGGAGCTCCATGGGCCCCAAATCAACTCGAGATGAGGCCCGCTTCCCCTGCATTGACTCCAGAGCCATCCCCAGTTCCCCATCAAACACGACCTGAGGCTTGACTCCCTTTAGGCAACTCCAGAGGTTCCCGAGAACAACGGGCCAAGTCTAGAGGAGTACCAAGTTCAGCAGAGCAACTCGAGGACTGCTCCGTGTACCCCAAATTGCCTCGAGATGAGAGCTGATTCCCTGGCTTAGACTCAAGACGTAGGCCACCTTTCCACAAGCCCCTCAAGAGGAGGCTTCTCTCAGCAATAGGTATGAGGGAGGGACCCTGAGATTGCTGCCTCAATGGGCATATACACCGAGAAGCCCTGACTCGAAAGGAGGCCGGGTTTCCTTGCAGTGGCTTGAATACAGTCTAGTCTTTCATCTCACAAGGTGAAGGGATGTCTGCACCACCTGTGGAGTCCCTAGAGAAAGCCCTAGGTCCCCGACTCCTTTCGACGGAATGCCTCACATGCCTCTGACACCTCGAGAGGCACGCAGAGCTCACTGCTTCAAAATTTGACGGAGCCTGACTCCTCTTGAACATTGACAGGAATCCCAGTATCCCTGTGGCTACTGGAAAGGGACCCTGGGTCTCCCGACTCACCTCGAGAAGCGTCCCTTTTGCCCTGCCAAGCCTCGAAGAGACTCCTGAGGTGTCCCTCGTAACTCGACAGGACTCCTGACTTCGTTGAACAAACACGAGGGTTGAAGGGCCATCCCCGCCGTAAGTCGAGAATGTACCCCAGGTCCCCGCCGCAACTCGAGAAAAACCATGAGACTTCCCCCTCCAAGCGAGATGAGGCCCGATTCCCCTGCACTGCATGCAGAGCAATTCCGTGAGCCCCCTGAAACATGTCAGGAGCCTCGACTTGCTTGATGGATGTCGAGACAGTCCGCAAAAACACTGTCACAAGTAGAGAGGGACCCTGAGGTCACACCAGCATCGCGAAGGAGCTCCATGGGCCCCAAATCAACTCGAGATGAGGCCCGCTTCCCCTGCATTGACTCCAGAGCCATCCCCCGTTCCCCATCAAACACGACCTGAGGCTTGACTCCCTTTAGGCAACTCCAGAGGTTCCCCGAGAACAACGGGCCAAGTCTAGACGAGTACCAAGTTCAGCAGAGCAACTCGAGGACTGCTCCGTGTACCCCAAATTGCCTCGAGATGAGAGCTGATTCCCTGGCTTAGACTCAAGACGTAGGCCACCTTTCCACAAGCCCCTCAAGAGGAGGCTTCTCTCAGCAATAGGTATGAGGGAGGGACCCTGAGATTGCTGCCTCAATGGGCATATACACCGAGAAGCCCTGACTCGAAAGGAGGCCGGGTTTCCTTGCAGTGGCTTGAATACAGTCTAGTCTTTCATCTCACAAGGTGAAGGGATGTCTGCACCACCTGTGGAGTCCCTAGAGAAAGCCCTAGGTCCCCGACTCCTTTCGACGGAATGCCTCACATGCCTCTGACACCCCGAGAGGCACGCAGAGCTCACTGCTTCAAAATTTGACGGAGCCTGACTCCTCTTGAACATTGACAGGAATCCCAGTATCCCTGTGGCTACTGGAAAGGGACCCTGGGTCTCCCGACTCACCTCGAGAAGCGTCCCTTTTGCCCTGCCAAGCCTCGAAGAGACTCCTGAGGTGTCCCTCGTAACTCGACAGGAGTCCTGACTTCGTTGAACAAACACGAGGGTTGAAGGGCCATCCCCGCCGTAAGTCGAGAATGTACCCCAGGTCCCCGCCGCAACTCGAGAAAAACCATGAGACTTCCCCCTCCAAGCGAGATGAGGCCCGATTCCCCTGCACTGCATGCAGAGCAATTCCGTGAGCCCCCTGAAACATGTCAGGAGCCTCGACTTGCTTGATGGATGTCGAGACAGTCCGCAAAAACACTGTCACAAGTAGAGAGGGACCCTGAGGTCACACCAGCATCGCGAAGGAGCTCCATGGGCCCCAAATCAACTCGAGATGAGGCCCGCTTCCCCTGCATTGACTCCAGAGCCATCCCCCGTTCCCCATCAAACACGACCTGAGGCTTGACTCCCTTTAGGCAACTCCAGAGGTTCCCCGAGAACAACGGGCCAAGTCTAGAGGAGTACCAAGTTCAGCAGAGCAACTCGAGGACTGCTCCGTGTACCCCAAATTGCCTCGAGATGAGAGCTGATTCCCTGGCTTAGACTCAAGACGTAGGCCACCTTTCCACAAGCCCCTCAAGAGGAGGCTTCTCTCAGCAATAGGTATGAGGGAGGGACCCTGAGATTGCTGCCTCAATGGGCATATACACCGAGAAGCCCTGACTCGAAAGGAGGCCGGGTTTCCTTGCAGTGGCTTGAATACAGTCTAGTCTTTCATCTCACAAGGTGAAGGGATGTCTGCACCACCTGTGGAGTCCCTAGAGAAAGCCCTAGGTCCCCGACTCCTTTCGACGGAATGCCTCACATGCCTCTGACACCTCGAGAAGCACGCAGAGCTCACTGCTTCAAAATTTGACGGAGCCTGACTCCTCTTGAACATTGACAGGAATCCCAGTATCCCTGTGGCTACTGGAAAGGGACCCTGGGTCTCCCGACTCACCTCGAGAAGCGTCCCTTTTGCCCTGCCAAGCCTCGAAGAGACTCCTGAGGTGTCCCTCGTAACTCGACAGGAGTCCTGACTTCGTTGAACAAACACGAGGGTTGAAGGGCCATCCCCGCCGTAAGTCGAGAATGTACCCCAGGTCCCCGCCGCAACTCGAGAAAAACCATGAGACTTCCCCCTCCAAGCGAGATGAGGCCCGATTCCCCTGCACTGCATGCAGAGCAATTCCGTGAGCCCCCTGAAACATGTCAGGAGCCTCGACTTGCTTGATGGATGTCGAGACAGTCCGCAAAAACACTGTCACAAGTAGAGAGGGACCCTGAGGTCACACCAGCATCGCGAAGGAGCTCCATGGGCCCCAAATCAACTCGAGATGAGGCCCGCTTCCCCTGCATTGACTCCAGAGCCATCCCCCGTTCCCCATCAAACACGACCTGAGGCTTGACTCCCTTTAGGCAACTCCAGAGGTTCCCCGAGAACAACGGGCCAAGTCTAGAGGAGTACCAAGTTCAGCAGAGCAACTCGAGGACTGCTCCGTGTACCCCAAATTGCCTCGAGATGAGAGCTGATTCCCTGGCTTAGACTCAAGACGTAGGCCACCTTTCCACAAGCCCCTCAAGAGGAGGCTTCTCTCAGCAATAGGTATGAGGGAGGGACCCTGAGATTGCTGCCTCAATGGGCATATACACCGAGAAGCCCTGACTCGAAAGGAGGCCGGGTTTCCTTGCAGTGGCTTGAATACAGTCTAGTCTTTCATCTCACAAGGTGAAGGGATGTCTGCACCACCTGTGGAGTCCCTAGAGAAAGCCCTAGGTCCCCGACTCCTTTCGACGGAATGCCTCACATGCCTCTGACACCCGAGAGGCACGCAGAGCTCACTGCTTCAAAATTTGACGGAGCCTGACTCCTCTTGAACATTGACAGGAATCCCAGTATCCCTGTGGCTACTGGAAAGGGACCCTGGGTCTCCCGACTCACCTCGAGAAGCGTCCCTTTTGCCCTGCCAAGCCTCGAAGAGACTCCTGAGGTGTCCCTCGTAACTCGACAGGACTCCTGACTTCGTTGAACAAACACGAGGGTTGAAGGGCCATCCCCGCCGTAAGTCGAGAATGTACCCCAGGTCCCCGCCGCAACTCGAGAAAAACCATGAGACTTCCCCCTCCAAGCGAGATGAGGCCCGATTCCCCTGCACTGCATGCAGAGCAATTCCGTGAGCCCCCTGAAACATGTCAGGAGCCTCGACTTGCTTGATGGATGTCGAGACAGTCCGCAAAAACACTGTCACAAGTAGAGAGGGACCCTGAGGTCACACCAGCATCGCGAAGGAGCTCCATGGGCCCCAAATCAACTCGAGATGAGGCCCGCTTCCCCTGCATTGACTCCAGAGCCATCCCCCGTTCCCCATCAAACACGACCTGAGGCTTGACTCCCTTTAGGCAACTCCAGAGGTTCCCCGAGAACAACGGGCCAAGTCTAGACGAGTACCAAGTTCAGCAGAGCAACTCGAGGACTGCTCCGTGTACCCCAAATTGCCTCGAGATGAGAGCTGATTCCCTGGCTTAGACTCAAGACGTAGGCCACCTTTCCACAAGCCCCTCAAGAGGAGGCTTCTCTCAGCAATAGGTATGAGGGAGGGACCCTGAGATTGCTGCCTCAATGGGCATATACACCGAGAAGCCCTGACTCGAAAGGAGGCCGGGTTTCCTTGCAGTGGCTTGAATACAGTCTAGTCTTTCATCTCACAAGGTGAAGGGATGTCTGCACCACCTGTGGAGTCCCTAGAGAAAGCCCTAGGTCCCCGACTCCTTTCGACGGAATGCCTCACATGCCTCTGACACCCCGAGAAGCACGCAGAGCTCACTGCTTCAAAATTTGACGGAGCCTGACTCCTCTTGAACATTGACAGGAATCCCAGTATCCCTGTGGCTACTGGAAAGGGACCCTGGGTCTCCCGACTCACCTCGAGAAGCGTCCCTTTTGCCCTGCCAAGCCTCGAAGAGACTCCTGAGGTGTCCCTCGTAACTCGACAGGACTCCTGACTTCGTTGAACAAACACGAGGGTTGAAGGGCCATCCCCGCCGTAAGTCGAGAATGTACCCCAGGTCCCCGCCGCAACTCGAGAAAAACAATGAGACTTCCCCCTCCAAGCGAGATGAGGCCCGATTCCCCTGCACTGCATGCAGAGCAATTCCGTGAGCCCCCTGAAACATGTCAGGAGCCTCGACTTGCTTGATGGATGTCGAGACAGTCCGCAAAAACACTGTCACAAGTAGAGAGGGACCCTGAGGTCACACCAGCATCGCGAAGGAGCTCCATGGGCCCCAAATCAACTCGAGATGAGGCCCGCTTCCCCTGCATTGACTCCAGAGCCATCCCCAGTTCCCCATCAAACACGACCTGAGGCTTGACTCCCTTTAGGCAACTCCAGAGGTTCCCGGAGAACAACGGGCCAAGTCTAGACGAGTACCAAGTTCAGCAGAGCAACTCGAGGACTGCTCCGTGTACCCCAAATTGCCTCGAGATGAGAGCTGATTCCCTGGCTTAGACTCAAGACGTAGGCCACCTTTCCACAAGCCCCTCAAGAGGAGGCTTCTCTCAGCAATAGGTATGAGGGAGGGACCCTGAGATTGCTGCCTCAATGGGCATATACACCGAGAAGCCCTGACTCGAAAGGAGGCCGGGTTTCCTTGCAGTGGCTTGAATACAGTCTAGTCTTTCATCTCACAAGGTGAAGGGATGTCTGCACCACCTGTGGAGTCCCTAGAGAAAGCCCTAGGTCCCCGACTCCTTTCGACGGAATGCCTCACATGCCTCTGACACCCGAGAGGCACGCAGAGCTCACTGCTTCAAAATTTGACGGAGCCTGACTCCTCTTGAACATTGACAGGAATCCCAGTATCCCTGTGGCTACTGGAAAGGGACCCTGGGTCTCCCGACTCACCTCGAGAAGCGTCCCTTTTGCCCTGCCAAGCCTCGAAGAGACTCCTGAGGTGTCCCTCGTAACTCGACAGGACTCCTGACTTCGTTGAACAAACACGAGGGTTGAAGGGCCATCCCCGCCGTAAGTCGAGAATGTACCCCAGGTCCCCGCCGCAACTCGAGAAAAACCATGAGACTTCCCCCTCCAAGCGAGATGAAGCCCGATTCCCCTGCACTGCATGCAGAGCAATTCCGTGAGCCCCCTGAAACATGTCAGGAGCCTCGACTTGCTTGATGGATGTCGAGACAGTCCGCAAAAACACTGTCACAAGTAGAGAGGGACCCTGAGGTCACACCAGCATCGCGAAGGAGCTCCATGGGCCCCAAATCAACTCGAGATGAGGCCCGCTTCCCCTGCATTGACTCCAGAGCCATCCCCCGTTCCCCATCAAACACGACCTGAGGCTTGACTCCCTTTAGGCAACTCCAGAGGTTCCCGAGAACAACGGGCCAAGTCTAGAGGAGTACCAAGTTCAGCAGAGCAACTCGAGGACTGCTCCGTGTACCCCAAATTGCCTCGAGATGAGAGCTGATTCCCTGGCTTAGACTCAAGACGTAGGCCACCTTTCCACAAGCCCCTCAAGAGGAGGCTTCTCTCAGCAATAGGTATGAGGGAGGGACCCTGAGATTGCTGCCTCAATGGGCATATACACCGAGAAGCCCTGACTCGAAAGGAGGCCGGGTTTCCTTGCAGTGGCTTGAATACAGTCTAGTCTTTCATCTCACAAGGTGAAGGGATGTCTGCACCACCTGTGGAGTCCCTAGAGAAAGCCCTAGGTCCCCGACTCCTTTCGACGGAATGCCTCACATGCCTCTGACACCCCGAGAGGCACGCAGAGCTCACTGCTTCAAAATTTGACGGAGCCTGACTCCTCTTGAACATTGACAGGAATCCCAGTATCCCTGTGGCTACTGGAAAGGGACCCTGGGTCTCCCGACTCACCTCGAGAAGCGTCCCTTTTGCCCTGCCAAGCCTCGAAGAGACTCCTGAGGTGTCCCTCGTAACTCGACAGGAGTCCTGACTTCGTTGAACAAACACGAGGGTTGAAGGGCCATCCCCGCCGTAAGTCGAGAATGTACCCAGGTCCCCGCCGCAACTCGAGAAAAACCATGAGACTTCCCCCTCCAAGCGAGATGAAGCCCGATTCCCCTGCACTGCATGCAGAGCAATTCCGTGAGCCCCCTGAAACATGTCAGGAGCCTCGACTTGCTTGATGGATGTCGAGACAGTCCGCAAAAACACTGTCACAAGTAGAGAGGGACCCTGAGGTCACACCAGCATCGCGAAGGAGCTCCATGGGCCCCAAATCAACTCGAGATGAGGCCCGCTTCCCCTGCATTGACTCCAGAGCCATCCCCCGTTCCCCATCAAACACGACCTGAGGCTTGACTCCCTTTAGGCAACTCCAGAGGTTCCCCGAGAACAACGGGCCAAGTCTAGAGGAGTACCAAGTTCAGCAGAGCAACTCGAGGACTGCTCCGTGTACCCCAAATTGCCTCGAGATGAGAGCTGATTCCCTGGCTTAGACTCAAGACGTAGGCCACCTTTCCACAAGCCCCTCAAGAGGAGGCTTCTCTCAGCAATAGGTATGAGGGAGGGACCCTGAGATTGCTGCCTCAATGGGCATATACACCGAGAAGCCCTGACTCGAAAGGAGGCCGGGTTTCCTTGCAGTGGCTTGAATACAGTCTAGTCTTTCATCTCACAAGGTGAAGGGATGTCTGCACCACCTGTGGAGTCCCTAGAGAAAGCCCTAGGTCCCCGACTCCTTTCGACGGAATGCCTCACATGCCTCTGACACCCCGAGAGGCACGCAGAGCTCACTGCTTCAAAATTTGACGGAGCCTGACTCCTCTTGAACATTGACAGGAATCCCAGTATCCCTGTGGCTACTGGAAAGGGACCCTGGGTCTCCCGACTCACCTCGAGAAGCGTCCCTTTTGCCCTGCCAAGCCTCGAAGAGACTCCTGAGGTGTCCCTCGTAACTCGACAGGAGTCCTGACTTCGTTGAACAAACACGAGGGTTGAAGGGCCATCCCCGCCGTAAGTCGAGAATGTACCCCAGGTCCCCGCCGCAACTCGAGAAAAACATGAGACTTCCCCCTCCAAGCGAGATGAGGCCCGATTCCCCTGCACTGCATGCAGAGCAATTCCGTGAGCCCCCTGAAACATGTCAGGAGCCTCGACTTGCTTGATGGATGTCGAGACAGTCCGCAAAAAAACACTGTCACAAGTAGAGAGGGACCCTGAGGTCACACCAGCATCGCGAAGGAGCTCCATGGGCCCCAAATCAACTCGAGATGAGGCCCGCTTCCCCTGCATTGACTCCAGAGCCATCCCCCGTTCCCCATCAAACACGACCTGAGGCTTGACTCCTTTAGGCAACTCCAGAGGTTCCCGGAGAACAACGGGCCAAGTCTAGACGAGTACCAAGTTCAGCAGAGCAACTCGAGGACTGCTCCGTGTACCCCAAATTGCCTCGAGATGAGAGCTGATTCCCTGGCTTAGACTCAAGACGTAGGCCACCTTTCCACAAGCCCCTCAAGAGGAGGCTTCTCTCAGCAATAGGTATGAGGGAGGGACCCTGAGATTGCTGCCTCAATGGGCATATACACCGAGAAGCCCTGACTCGAAAGGAGGCCGGGTTCCTTGCAGTGGCTTGAATACAGTCTAGTCTTTCATCTCACAAGGTGAAGGGATGTCTGCACCACCTGTGGAGTCCCTAGAGAAAGCCCTAGGTCCCCGACTCCTTTCGACGGAATGCCTCACATGCCTCTGACACCCCGAGAGGCACGCAGAGCTCACTGCTTCAAAATTTGACGGAGCCTGACTCCTCTTGAACATTGACAGGAATCCCAGTATCCCTGTGGCTACTGGAAAGGGACCCTGGGTCTCCCGACTCACCTCGAGAAGCGTCCCTTTTGCCCTGCCAAGCCTCGAAGAGACTCCTGAGGTGTCCCTCGTAACTCGACAGGAGTCCTGACTTCGTTGAACAAACACGAGGGTTGAAGGGCCATCCCCGCCGTAAGTCGAGAATGTACCCCAGGTCCCCGCCGCAACTCGAGGAAAAACCATGAGACTTCCCCCTCCAAGCGAGATGAAGCCCGATTCCCCTGCACTGCATGCAGAGCAATTCCGTGAGCCCCCTGAAACATGTCAGGAGCCTCGACTTGCTTGATGGATGTCGAGACAGTCCGCAAAAACACTGTCACAAGTAGAGAGGGACCCTGAGGTCACACCAGCATCGCGAAGGAGCTCCATGGGCCCCAAATCAACTCGAGATGAGGCCCGCTTCCCCTGCATTGACTCCAGAGCCATCCCCGTTCCCCATCAAACACGACCTGAGGCTTGACTCCCTTTAGGCAACTCCAGAGGTTCCCGGAGAACAACGGGCCAAGTCTAGAGGAGTACCAAGTTCAGCAGAGCAACTCGAGGACTGCTCCGTGTACCCCAAATTGCCTCGAGATGAGAGCTGATTCCTGGCTTAGACTCAAGACGTAGGCCACCTTTCCACAAGCCCCTCAAGAGGAGGCTTCTCTCAGCAATAGGTATGAGGGAGGGACCCTGAGATTGCTGCCTCAATGGGCATATACACCGAGAAGCCCTGACTCGAAAGGAGGCCGGGTTTCCTTGCAGTGGCTTGAATACAGTCTAGTCTTTCATCTCACAAGGTGAAGGGATGTCTGCACCACCTGTGGAGTCCCTAGAGAAAGCCCTAGGTCCCCGACTCCTTTCGACGGAATGCCTCACATGCCTCTGACACCTCGAGAAGCACGCAGAGCTCACTGCTTCAAAATTTGACGGAGCCTGACTCCTCTTGAACATTGACAGGAATCCCAGTATCCCTGTGGCTACTGGAAAGGGACCCTGGGTCTCCCGACTCACCTCGAGAAGCGTCCCTTTTGCCCTGCCAAGCCTCGAAGAGACTCCTGAGGTGTCCCTCGTAACTCGACAGGAGTCCTGACTTCGTTGAACAAACACGAGGGTTGAAGGGCCATCCCCGCCGTAAGTCGAGAATGTACCCCAGGTCCCGCCGCAACTCGAGAAAAACAATGAGGACTTCCCCCTCCAAGCGAGATGAGGCCCGATTCCCTGCACTGCATGCAGAGCAATTCCGTGAGCCCCCTGAAACATGTCAGGAGCCTCGACTGCTTGATGGATGTCGAGACAGTCCGCAAAAAACACTGTCACAAGTAGAGAGGGACCCTGAGGTCACACCAGCATCGCGAAGGAGCTCCATGGGCCCCAAATCAACTCGAGATGAGGCCCGCTTCCCCTGCATTGACTCCAGAGCCATCCCCCGTTCCCCATCAAACACGACCTGAGGCTTGACTCCCTTTAGGCAACTCCAGAGGTTCCCCGAGAACAACGGGCCAAGTCTAGAGGAGTACCAAGTTCAGCAGAGCAACTCGAGGACTGCTCCGTGTACCCCAAATTGCCTCGAGATGAGAGCTGATTCCCTGGCTTAGACTCAAGACGTAGGCCACCTTTCCACAAGCCCCTCAAGAGGAGGCTTCTCTCAGCAATAGGTATGAGGGAGGGACCCTGAGATTGCTGCCTCAATGGGCATATACACCGAGAAGCCCTGACTCGAAAGGAGGCCGGGTTTCCTTGCAGTGGCTTGAATACAGTCTAGTCTTTCATCTCACAAGGTGAAGGGATGTCTGCACCACCTGTGGAGTCCCTAGAGAAAGCCCTAGGTCCCCGACTCCTTTCGACGGAATGCCTCACATGCCTCTGACACCTCGAGAAGCACGCAGAGCTCACTGCTTCAAAATTTGACGGAGCCTGACTCCTCTTGAACATTGACAGGAATCCCAGTATCCCTGTGGCTACTGGAAAGGGACCCTGGGTCTCCCGACTCACCTCGAGAAGCGTCCCTTTTGCCTGCCAAGCCTCGAAGAGACTCCTGAGGTGTCCCTCGTAACTCGACAGGAGTCCTGACTTCGTTGAACAAACACGAGGGTTGAAGGGCCATCCCCGCCGTAAGTCGAGAATGTACCCAGGTCCCCGCCGCAACTCGAGAAAAACCATGAGACTTCCCCCTCCAAGCGAGATGAGGCCCGATTCCCCTGCACTGCATGCAGAGCAATTCCGTGAGCCCCCTGAAACATGTCAGGAGCCTCGACTTGCTTGATGGATGTCGAGACAGTCCGCAAAAACACTGTCACAAGTAGAGAGGGACCCTGAGGTCACACCAGCATCGCGAAGGAGCTCCATGGGCCCCAAATCAACTCGAGATGAGGCCCGCTTCCCCTGCATTGACTCCAGAGCCATCCCCAGTTCCCCATCAAACACGACCTGAGGCTTGACTCCCTTTAGGCAACTCCAGAGGTTCCCGGAGAACAACGGGCCAAGTCTAGAGGAGTACCAAGTTCAGCAGAGCAACTCGAGGACTGCTCCGTGTACCCCAAATTGCCTCGAGATGAGAGCTGATTCCCTGGCTTAGACTCAAGACGTAGGCCACCTTTCCACAAGCCCCTCAAGAGGAGGCTTCTCTCAGCAATAGGTATGAGGGAGGGACCCTGAGATTGCTGCCTCAATGGGCATATACACCGAGAAGCCCTGACTCGAAAGGAGGCCGGGTTTCCTTGCAGTGGCTTGAATACAGTCTAGTCTTTCATCTCACAAGGTGAAGGGATGTCTGCACCACCTGTGGAGTCCCTAGAGAAAGCCCTAGGTCCCCGACTCCTTTCGACGGAATGCCTCACATGCCTCTGACACCTCGAGAGGCACGCAGAGCTCACTGCTTCAAAATTTGACGGAGCCTGACTCCTCTTGAACATTGACAGGAATCCCAGTATCCCTGTGGCTACTGGAAAGGGACCCTGGGTCTCCCGACTCACCTCGAGAAGCGTCCCTTTTGCCCTGCCAAGCCTCGAAGAGACTCCTGAGGTGTCCCTCGTAACTCGACAGGACTCCTGACTTCGTTGAACAAACACGAGGGTTGAAGGGCCATCCCCGCCGTAAGTCGAGAATGTACCCCAGGTCCCCGCCGCAACTCGAGAAAAACAATGAGACTTCCCCCTCCAAGCGAGATGAGGCCCGATTCCCCTGCACTGCATGCAGAGCAATTCCGTGAGCCCCCTGAAACATGTCAGGAGCCTCGACTTGCTTGATGGATGTCGAGACAGTCCGCAAAAACACTGTCACAAGTAGAGAGGGACCCTGAGGTCACACCAGCATCGCGAAGGAGCTCCATGGGCCCCAAATCAACTCGAGATGAGGCCCGCTTCCCCTGCATTGACTCCAGAGCCATCCCCGTTCCCCATCAAACACGACCTGAGGCTTGACTCCCTTTAGGCAACTCCAGAGGTTCCCGGAGAACAACGGGCCAAGTCTAGACGAGTACCAAGTTCAGCAGAGCAACTCGAGGACTGCTCCGTGTACCCCAAATTGCCTCGAGATGAGAGCTGATTCCCTGGCTTAGACTCAAGACGTAGGCCACCTTTCCACAAGCCCCTCAAGAGGAGGCTTCTCTCAGCAATAGGTATGAGGGAGGGACCCTGAGATTGCTGCCTCAATGGGCATATACACCGAGAAGCCCTGACTCGAAAGGAGGCCGGGTTTCCTTGCAGTGGCTTGAATACAGTCTAGTCTTTCATCTCACAAGGTGAAGGGATGTCTGCACCACCTGTGGAGTCCCTAGAGAAAGCCCTAGGTCCCCGACTCCTTTCGACGGAATGCCTCACATGCCTCTGACACCCGAGAGGCACGCAGAGCTCACTGCTTCAAAATTTGACGGAGCCTGACTCCTCTTGAACATTGACAGGAATCCCAGTATCCCTGTGGCTACTGGAAAGGGACCCTGGGTCTCCCGACTCACCTCGAGAAGCGTCCCTTTTGCCCTGCCAAGCCTCGAAGAGACTCCTGAGGTGTCCCTCGTAACTCGACAGGAGTCCTGACTTCGTTGAACAAACACGAGGGTTGAAGGGCCATCCCCGCCGTAAGTCGAGAATGTACCCCAGGTCCCCGCCGCAACTCGAGAAAAACCATGAGACTTCCCCTCCAAGCGAGATGAGGCCCGATTCCCCTGCACTGCATGCAGAGCAATTCCGTGAGCCCCCTGAAACATGTCAGGAGCCTCGACTTGCTTGATGGATGTCGAGACAGTCCGCAAAAACACTGTCACAAGTAGAGAGGGACCCTGAGGTCACACCAGCATCGCGAAGGAGCTCCATGGGCCCCAAATCAACTCGAGATGAGGCCCGCTTCCCCTGCATTGACTCCAGAGCCATCCCCCGTTCCCCATCAAACACGACCTGAGGCTTGACTCCCTTTAGGCAACTCCAGAGGTTCCCGGAGAACAACGGGCCAAGTCTAGACGAGTACCAAGTTCAGCAGAGCAACTCGAGGACTGCTCCGTGTACCCCAAATTGCCTCGAGATGAGAGCTGATTCCCTGGCTTAGACTCAAGACGTAGGCCACCTTTCCACAAGCCCCTCAAGAGGAGGCTTCTCTCAGCAATAGGTATGAGGGAGGGACCCTGAGATTGCTGCCTCAATGGGCATATACACCGAGAAGCCCTGACTCGAAAGGAGGCCGGGTTTCCTTGCAGTGGCTTGAATACAGTCTAGTCTTTCATCTCACAAGGTGAAGGGATGTCTGCACCACCTGTGGAGTCCCTAGAGAAAGCCCTAGGTCCCCGACTCCTTTCGACGGAATGCCTCACATGCCTCTGACACCCGAGAGGCACGCAGAGCTCACTGCTTCAAAATTTGACGGAGCCTGACTCCTCTTGAACATTGACAGGAATCCCAGTATCCCTGTGGCTACTGGAAAGGGACCCTGGGTCTCCCGACTCACCTCGAGAAGCGTCCCTTTTGCCCTGCCAAGCCTCGAAGAGACTCCTGAGGTGTCCCTCGTAACTCGACAGGAGTCCTGACTTCGTTGAACAAACACGAGGGTTGAAGGGCCATCCCCGCCGTAAGTCGAGAATGTACCCCAGGTCCCCGCCGCAACTCGAGAAAAACCATGAGACTTCCCCCTCCAAGCGAGATGAAGCCCGATTCCCCTGCACTGCATGCAGAGCAATTCCGTGAGCCCCCTGAAACATGTCAGGAGCCTCGACTTGCTTGATGGATGTCGAGACAGTCCGCAAAAACACTGTCACAAGTAGAGAGGGACCCTGAGGTCACACCAGCATCGCGAAGGAGCTCCATGGGCCCCAAATCAACTCGAGATGAGGCCCGCTTCCCCTGCATTGACTCCAGAGCCATCCCCGTTCCCCATCAAACACGACCTGAGGCTTGACTCCCTTTAGGCAACTCCAGAGGTTCCCGGAGAACAACGGGCCAAGTCTAGAGGAGTACCAAGTTCAGCAGAGCAACTCGAGGACTGCTCCGTGTACCCCAAATTGCCTCGAGATGAGAGCTGATTCCCTGGCTTAGACTCAAGACGTAGGCCACCTTTCCACAAGCCCCTCAAGAGGAGGCTTCTCTCAGCAATAGGTATGAGGGAGGGACCCTGAGATTGCTGCCTCAATGGGCATATACACCGAGAAGCCCTGACTCGAAAGGAGGCCGGGTTTCCTTGCAGTGGCTTGAATACAGTCTAGTCTTTCATCTCACAAGGTGAAGGGATGTCTGCACCACCTGTGGAGTCCCTAGAGAAAGCCCTAGGTCCCCGACTCCTTTCGACGGAATGCCTCACATGCCTCTGACACCTCGAGAGAGCACGCAGAGCTCACTGCTTCAAAATTTGACGGAGCCTGACTCCTCTTGAACATTGACAGGAATCCCAGTATCCCTGTGGCTACTGGAAAGGGACCCTGGGTCTCCCGACTCACCTCGAGAAGCGTCCCTTTTGCCCTGCCAAGCCTCGAAGAGACTCCTGAGGTGTCCCTCGTAACTCGACAGGACTCCTGACTTCGTTGAACAAACACGAGGGTTGAAGGGCCATCCCCGCCGTAAGTCGAGAATGTACCCCAGGTCCCCGCCGCAACTCGAGAAAAAACCATGAGACTTCCCCCTCCAAGCGAGATGAGGCCCGATTCCCTGCACTGCATGCAGAGCAATTCCGTGAGCCCCCTGAAACATGTCAGGAGCCTCGACTTGCTTGATGGATGTCGAGACAGTCCGCAAAAACACTGTCACAAGTAGAGAGGGACCCTGAGGTCACACCAGCATCGCGAAGGAGCTCCATGGGCCCCAAATCAACTCGAGATGAGGCCCGCTTCCCCTGCATTGACTCCAGAGCCATCCCCCGTTCCCCATCAAACACGACCTGAGGCTTGACTCCCTTTAGGCAACTCCAGAGGTTCCCGGAGAACAACGGGCCAAGTCTAGAGGAGTACCAAGTTCAGCAGAGCAACTCGAGGACTGCTCCGTGTACCCCAAATTGCCTCGAGATGAGAGCTGATTCCCTGGCTTAGACTCAAGACGTAGGCCACCTTTCCACAAGCCCCTCAAGAGGAGGCTTCTCTCAGCAATAGGTATGAGGGAGGGACCCTGAGATTGCTGCCTCAATGGGCATATACACCGAGAAGCCCTGACTCGAAAGGAGGCCGGGTTTCCTTGCAGTGGCTTGAATACAGTCTAGTCTTTCATCTCACAAGGTGAAGGGATGTCTGCACCACCTGTGGAGTCCCTAGAGAAAGCCCTAGGTCCCCGACTCCTTTCGACGGAATGCCTCACATGCCTCTGACACCTCGAGAAGCACGCAGAGCTCACTGCTTCAAAATTTGACGGAGCCTGACTCCTCTTGAACATTGACAGGAATCCCAGTATCCCTGTGGCTACTGGAAAGGGACCCTGGGTCTCCCGACTCACCTCGAGAAGCGTCCCTTTTGCCCTGCCAAGCCTCGAAGAGACTCCTGAGGTGTCCCTCGTAACTCGACAGGAGTCCTGACTTCGTTGAACAAACACGAGGGTTGAAGGGCCATCCCCGCCGTAAGTCGAGAATGTACCCCAGGTCCCGCCGCAACTCGAGAAAAACCATGAGACTTCCCCTCCAAGCGAGATGAGGCCCGATTCCCTGCACTGCATGCAGAGCAATTCCGTGAGCCCCCTGAAACATGTCAGGAGCCTCGACTTGCTTGATGGATGTCGAGACAGTCCGCAAAAACACTGTCACAAGTAGAGAGGGACCCTGAGGTCACACCAGCATCGCGAAGGAGCTCCATGGGCCCCAAATCAACTCGAGATGAGGCCCGCTTCCCCTGCATTGACTCCAGAGCCATCCCCCGTTCCCCATCAAACACGACCTGAGGCTTGACTCCCTTTAGGCAACTCCAGAGGTTCCCGAGAGAACAACGGGCCAAGTCTAGAGGAGTACCAAGTTCAGCAGAGCAACTCGAGGACTGCTCCGTGTACCCCAAATTGCCTCGAGATGAGAGCTGATTCCCTGGCTTAGACTCAAGACGTAGGCCACCTTTCCACAAGCCCCTCAAGAGGAGGCTTCTCTCAGCAATAGGTATGAGGGAGGGACCCTGAGATTGCTGCCTCAATGGGCATATACACCGAGAAGCCCTGACTCGAAAGGAGGCCGGGTTTCCTTGCAGTGGCTTGAATACAGTCTAGTCTTTCATCTCACAAGGTGAAGGGATGTCTGCACCACCTGTGGAGTCCCTAGAGAAAGCCCTAGGTCCCCGACTCCTTTCGACGGAATGCCTCACATGCCTCTGACACCTCGAGAGGCACGCAGAGCTCACTGCTTCAAAATTGGACGGAGCCTGACTCCTCTTGAACATTGACAGGAATCCCAGTATCCCTGTGGCTACTGGAAAGGGACCCTGGGTCTCCCGACTCACCTCGAGAAGCGTCCCTTTTGCCCTGCCAAGCCTCGAAGAGACTCCTGAGGTGTCCCTCGTAACTCGACAGGAGTCCTGACTTCGTTGAACAAACACGAGGGTTGAAGGGCCATCCCCGCCGTAAGTCGAGAATGTACCCCAGGTCCCCGCCGCAACTCGAGAAAAACCATGAGACTTCCCCCTCCAAGCGAGATGAGGCCCGATTCCCCTGCACTGCATGCAGAGCAATTCCGTGAGCCCCCTGAAACATGTCAGGAGCCTCGACTTGCTTGATGGATGTCGAGACAGTCCGCAAAAACACTGTCACAAGTAGAGAGGGACCCTGAGGTCACACCAGCATCGCGAAGGAGCTCCATGGGCCCCAAATCAACTCGAGATGAGGCCCGCTTCCCCTGCATTGACTCCAGAGCCATCCCCCGTTCCCCATCAAACACGACCTGAGGCTTGACTCCCTTTAGGCAACTCCAGAGGTTCCCCGGAGAACAACGGGCCAAGTCTAGAGGAGTACCAAGTTCAGCAGAGCAACTCGAGGACTGCTCCGTGTACCCCAAATTGCCTCGAGATGAGAGCTGATTCCCTGGCTTAGACTCAAGACGTAGGCCACCTTTCCACAAGCCCCTCAAGAGGAGGCTTCTCTCAGCAATAGGTATGAGGGAGGGACCCTGAGATTGCTGCCTCAATGGGCATATACACCGAGAAGCCCTGACTCGAAAGGAGGCCGGGTTTCCTTGCAGTGGCTTGAATACAGTCTAGTCTTTCATCTCACAAGGTGAAGGGATGTCTGCACCACCTGTGGAGTCCCTAGAGAAAGCCCTAGGTCCCCGACTCCTTTCGACGGAATGCCTCACATGCCTCTGACACCTCGAGAGGCACGCAGAGCTCACTGCTTCAAAATTTGACGGAGCCTGACTCCTCTTGAACATTGACAGGAATCCCAGTATCCCTGTGGCTACTGGAAAGGGACCCTGGGTCTCCCGACTCACCTCGAGAAGCGTCCCTTTTGCCCTGCCAAGCCTCGAAGAGACTCCTGAGGTGTCCCTCGTAACTCGACAGGAGTCCTGACTTCGTTGAACAAACACGAGGGTTGAAGGGCCATCCCCGCCGTAAGTCGAGAATGTACCCCAGGTCCCCGCCGCAACTCGAGAAAAACAATGAGACTTCCCCCTCCAAGCGAGATGAGGCCCGATTCCCCTGCACTGCATGCAGAGCAATTCCGTGAGCCCCCTGAAACATGTCAGGAGCCTCGACTTGCTTGATGGATGTCGAGACAGTCCGCAAAAACACTGTCACAAGTAGAGAGGGACCCTGAGGTCACACCAGCATCGCGAAGGAGCTCCATGGGCCCCAAATCAACTCGAGATGAGGCCCGCTTCCCCTGCATTGACTCCAGAGCCATCCCCCGTTCCCCATCAAACACGACCTGAGGCTTGACTCCCTTTAGGCAACTCCAGAGGTTCCCCGAGAACAACGGGCCAAGTCTAGAGGAGTACCAAGTTCAGCAGAGCAACTCGAGGACTGCTCCGTGTACCCCAAATTGCCTCGAGATGAGAGCTGATTCCCTGGCTTAGACTCAAGACGTAGGCCACCTTTCCACAAGCCCCTCAAGAGGAGGCTTCTCTCAGCAATAGGTATGAGGGAGGGACCCTGAGATTGCTGCCTCAATGGGCATATACACCGAGAAGCCCTGACTCGAAAGGAGGCCGGGTTTCCTTGCAGTGGCTTGAATACAGTCTAGTCTTTCATCTCACAAGGTGAAGGGATGTCTGCACCACCTGTGGAGTCCCTAGAGAAAGCCCTAGGTCCCCGACTCCTTTCGACGGAATGCCTCACATGCCTCTGACACCCCGAGAGGCACGCAGAGCTCACTGCTTCAAAATTTGACGGAGCCTGACTCCTCTTGAACATTGACAGGAATCCCAGTATCCCTGTGGCTACTGGAAAGGGACCCTGGGTCTCCCGACTCACCTCGAGAAGCGTCCCTTTTGCCCTGCCAAGCCTCGAAGAGACTCCTGAGGTGTCCCTCGTAACTCGACAGGAGTCCTGACTTCGTTGAACAAACACGAGGGTTGAAGGGCCATCCCCGCCGTAAGTCGAGAATGTACCCCAGGTCCCCGCCGCAACTCGAGAAAAACCATGAGACTTCCCCCTCCAAGCGAGATGAGGCCCGATTCCCCTGCACTGCATGCAGAGCAATTCCGTGAGCCCCCTGAAACATGTCAGGAGCCTCGACTTGCTTGATGGATGTCGAGACAGTCCGCAAAAACACTGTCACAAGTAGAGAGGGACCCTGAGGTCACACCAGCATCGCGAAGGAGCTCCATGGGCCCCAAATCAACTCGAGATGAGGCCCGCTTCCCCTGCATTGACTCCAGAGCCATCCCCCGTTCCCCATCAAACACGACCTGAGGCTTGACTCCCTTTAGGCAACTCCAGAGGTTCCCGGAGAACAACGGGCCAAGTCTAGAGGAGTACCAAGTTCAGCAGAGCAACTCGAGGACTGCTCCGTGTACCCCAAATTGCCTCGAGATGAGAGCTGATTCCCTGGCTTAGACTCAAGACGTAGGCCACCTTTCCACAAGCCCCTCAAGAGGAGGCTTCTCTCAGCAATAGGTATGAGGGAGGGACCCTGAGATTGCTGCCTCAATGGGCATATACACCGAGAAGCCCTGACTCGAAAGGAGGCCGGGTTTCCTTGCAGTGGCTTGAATACAGTCTAGTCTTTCATCTCACAAGGTGAAGGGATGTCTGCACCACCTGTGGAGTCCCTAGAGAAAGCCCTAGGTCCCCGACTCCTTTCGACGGAATGCCTCACATGCCTCTGACACCTCGAGAGGCACGCAGAGCTCACTGCTTCAAAATTGGACGGAGCCTGACTCCTCTTGAACATTGACAGGAATCCCAGTATCCCTGTGGCTACTGGAAAGGGACCCTGGGTCTCCCGACTCACCTCGAGAAGCGTCCCTTTTGCCCTGCCAAGCCTCGAAGAGACTCCTGAGGTGTCCCTCGTAACTCGACAGGAGTCCTGACTTCGTTGAACAAACACGAGGGTTGAAGGGCCATCCCCGCCGTAAGTCGAGAATGTACCCCAGGTCCCCGCCGCAACTCGAGAAAAACAATGAGACTTCCCCCTCCAAGCGAGATGAAGCCCGATTCCCCTGCACTGCATGCAGAGCAATTCCGTGAGCCCCTGAAACATGTCAGGAGCCTCGACTTGCTTGATGGATGTCGAGACAGTCCGCAAAAACACTGTCACAAGTAGAGAGGGACCCTGAGGTCACACCAGCATTGCGAAGGAGCTCCATGGGCCCCAAATCAACTCGAGATGAGGCCCGCTTCCCCTGCATTGACTCCAGAGCCATCCCCGTTCCCCATCAAACACGACCTGAGGCTTGACTCCCTTTAGGCAACTCCAGAGGTTCCCGGAGAACAACGGGCCAAGTCTAGAGGAGTACCAAGTTCAGCAGAGCAACTCGAGGACTGCTCCGTGTACCCCAAATTGCCTCGAGATGAGAGCTGATTCCCTGGCTTAGACTCAAGACGTAGGCCACCTTTCCACAAGCCCCTCAAGAGGAGGCTTCTCTCAGCAATAGGTATGAGGGAGGGACCCTGAGATTGCTGCCTCAATGGGCATATACACCGAGAAGCCCTGACTCGAAAGGAGGCCGGGTTTCCTTGCAGTGGCTTGAATACAGTCTAGTCTTTCATCTCACAAGGTGAAGGGATGTCTGCACCACCTGTGGAGTCCCTAGAGAAAGCCCTAGGTCCCCGACTCCTTTCGACGGAATGCCTCACATGCCTCTGACACCTCGAGAAGCACGCAGAGCTCACTGCTTCAAAATTTGACGGAGCCTGACTCCTCTTGAACATTGACAGGAATCCCAGTATCCCTGTGGCTACTGGAAAGGGACCCTGGGTCTCCCGACTCACCTCGAGAAGCGTCCCTTTTGCCCTGCCAAGCCTCGAAGAGACTCCTGAGGTGTCCCTCGTAACTCGACAGGAGTCCTGACTTCGTTGAACAAACACGAGGGTTGAAGGGCCATCCCCGCCGTAAGTCGAGAATGTACCCCAGGTCCCCGCCGCAACTCGAGAAAAACAATGAGACTTCCCCCTCCAAGCGAGATGAGGCCCGATTCCCCTGCACTGCATGCAGAGCAATTCCGTGAGCCCCCTGAAACATGTCAGGAGCCTCGACTTGCTTGATGGATGTCGAGACAGTCCGCAAAAACACTGTCACAAGTAGAGAGGGACCCTGAGGTCACACCAGCATCGCGAAGGAGCTCCATGGGCCCCAAATCAACTCGAGATGAGGCCCGCTTCCCCTGCATTGACTCCAGAGCCATCCCCAGTTCCCCATCAAACACGACCTGAGGCTTGACTCCCTTTAGGCAACTCCAGAGGTTCCCGGAGAACAACGGGCCAAGTCTAGACGAGTACCAAGTTCAGCAGAGCAACTCGAGGACTGCTCCGTGTACCCCAAATTGCCTCGAGATGAGAGCTGATTCCCTGGCTTAGACTCAAGACGTAGGCCACCTTTCCACAAGCCCCTCAAGAGGAGGCTTCTCTCAGCAATAGGTATGAGGGAGGGACCCTGAGATTGCTGCCTCAATGGGCATATACACCGAGAAGCCCTGACTCGAAAGGAGGCCGGGTTTCCTTGCAGTGGCTTGAATACAGTCTAGTCTTTCATCTCACAAGGTGAAGGGATGTCTGCACCACCTGTGGAGTCCCTAGAGAAAGCCCTAGGTCCCCGACTCCTTTCGACGGAATGCCTCACATGCCTCTGACACCCGAGAGGCACGCAGAGCTCACTGCTTCAAAATTTGACGGAGCCTGACTCCTCTTGAACATTGACAGGAATCCCAGTATCCCTGTGGCTACTGGAAAGGGACCCTGGGTCTCCCGACTCACCTCGAGAAGCGTCCCTTTTGCCCTGCCAAGCCTCGAAGAGACTCCTGAGGTGTCCCTCGTAACTCGACAGGAGTCCTGACTTCGTTGAACAAACACGAGGGTTGAAGGGCCATCCCGCCGTAAGTCGAGAATGTACCCCAGGTCCCCGCCGCAACTCGAGAAAAACAATGAGACTTCCCCCTCCAAGCGAGATGAGGCCCGATTCCCCTGCACTGCATGCAGAGCAATTCCGTGAGCCCCCTGAAACATGTCAGGAGCCTCGACTTGCTTGATGGATGTCGAGACAGTCCGCAAAAACACTGTCACAAGTAGAGAGGGACCCTGAGGTCACACCAGCATTGCGAAGGAGCTCCATGGGCCCCAAATCAACTCGAGATGAGGCCCGCTTCCCCTGCATTGACTCCAGAGCCATCCCCCGTTCCCCATCAAACACGACCTGAGGCTTGACTCCCTTTAGGCAACTCCAGAGGTTCCCCGAGAACAACGGGCCAAGTCTAGAGGAGTACCAAGTTCAGCAGAGCAACTCGAGGACTGCTCCGTGTACCCCAAATTGCCTCGAGATGAGAGCTGATTCCCTGGCTTAGACTCAAGACGTAGGCCACCTTTCCACAAGCCCCTCAAGAGGAGGCTTCTCTCAGCAATAGGTATGAGGGAGGGACCCTGAGATTGCTGCCTCAATGGGCATATACACCGAGAAGCCCTGACTCGAAAGGAGGCCGGGTTTCCTTGCAGTGGCTTGAATACAGTCTAGTCTTTCATCTCACAAGGTGAAGGGATGTCTGCACCACCTGTGGAGTCCCTAGAGAAAGCCCTAGGTCCCCGACTCCTTTCGACGGAATGCCTCACATGCCTCTGACACCTCGAGAAGCACGCAGAGCTCACTGCTTCAAAATTGGACGGAGCCTGACTCCTCTTGAACATTGACAGGAATCCCAGTATCCCTGTGGCTACTGGAAAGGGACCCTGGGTCTCCCGACTCACCTCGAGAAGCGTCCCTTTTGCCCTGCCAAGCCTCGAAGAGACTCCTGAGGTGTCCCTCGTAACTCGACAGGAGTCCTGACTTCGTTGAACAAACACGAGGGTTGAAGGGCCATCCCCGCCGTAAGTCGAGAATGTACCCCAGGTCCCCGCCGCAACTCGAGAAAAACCATGAGACTTCCCCCTCCAAGCGAGATGAGGCCCGATTCCCCTGCACTGCATGCAGAGCAATTCCGTGAGCCCCTGAAACATGTCAGGAGCCTCGACTTGCTTGATGGATGTCGAGACAGTCCGCAAAAACACTGTCACAAGTAGAGAGGGACCCTGAGGTCACACCAGCATCGCGAAGGAGCTCCATGGGCCCCAAATCAACTCGAGATGAGGCCCGCTTCCCCTGCATTGACTCCAGAGCCATCCCCCGTTCCCCATCAAACACGACCTGAGGCTTGACTCCCTTTAGGCAACTCCAGAGGTTCCCGGAGAACAACGGGCCAAGTCTAGAGGAGTACCAAGTTCAGCAGAGCAACTCGAGGACTGCTCCGTGTACCCCAAATTGCCTCGAGATGAGAGCTGATTCCCTGGCTTAGACTCAAGACGTAGGCCACCTTTCCACAAGCCCCTCAAGAGGAGGCTTCTCTCAGCAATAGGTATGAGGGAGGGACCCTGAGATTGCTGCCTCAATGGGCATATACACCGAGAAGCCCTGACTCGAAAGGAGGCCGGGTTTCCTTGCAGTGGCTTGAATACAGTCTAGTCTTTCATCTCACAAGGTGAAGGGATGTCTGCACCACCTGTGGAGTCCCTAGAGAAAGCCCTAGGTCCCCGACTCCTTTCGACGGAATGCCTCACATGCCTCTGACACCTCGAGAGGCACGCAGAGCTCACTGCTTCAAAATTTGACGGAGCCTGACTCCTCTTGAACATTGACAGGAATCCCAGTATCCCTGTGGCTACTGGAAAGGGACCCTGGGTCTCCCGACTCACCTCGAGAAGCGTCCCTTTTGCCCTGCCAAGCCTCGAAGAGACTCCTGAGGTGTCCCTCGTAACTCGACAGGAGTCCTGACTTCGTTGAACAAACACGAGGGTTGAAGGGCCATCCCCGCCGTAAGTCGAGAATGTACCCCAGGTCCCCGCCGCAACTCGAGAAAAAACCATGAGACTTCCCCCTCCAAGCGAGATGAGGCCCGATTCCCCTGCACTGCATGCAGAGCAATTCCGTGAGCCCCCTGAAACATGTCAGGAGCCTCGACTTGCTTGATGGATGTCGAGACAGTCCGCAAAAACACTGTCACAAGTAGAGAGGGACCCTGAGGTCACACCAGCATCGCGAAGGAGCTCCATGGGCCCCAAATCAACTCGAGATGAGGCCCGCTTCCCCTGCATTGACTCCAGAGCCATCCCCAGTTCCCCATCAAACACGACCTGAGGCTTGACTCCCTTTAGGCAACTCCAGAGGTTCCCGGAGAACAACGGGCCAAGTCTAGAGCGAGTACCAAGTTCAGCAGAGCAACTCGAGGACTGCTCCGTGTACCCCAAATTGCCTCGAGATGAGAGCTGATTCCCTGGCTTAGACTCAAGACGTAGGCCACCTTTCCACAAGCCCCTCAAGAGGAGGCTTCTCTCAGCAATAGGTATGAGGGAGGGACCCTGAGATTGCTGCCTCAATGGGCATATACACCGAGAAGCCCTGACTCGAAAGGAGGCCGGGTTTCCTTGCAGTGGCTTGAATACAGTCTAGTCTTTCATCTCACAAGGTGAAGGGATGTCTGCACCACCTGTGGAGTCCTAGAGAAAGCCCTAGGTCCCCGACTCCTTTCGACGGAATGCCTCACATGCCTCTGACACCCCGAGAGGCACGCAGAGCTCACTGCTTCAAAATTTGACGGAGCCTGACTCCTCTTGAACATTGACAGGAATCCCAGTATCCCTGTGGCTACTGGAAAGGGACCCTGGGTCTCCCGACTCACCTCGAGAAGCGTCCCTTTGCCCTGCCAAGCCTCGAAGAGACTCCTGAGGTGTCCCTCGTAACTCGACCACCTTCATATTACCAACTTAACCCATAATAAGTCCAATTCTAAGCAGCATAAGCTTGTGCACGAAAAGCATATGAACGTGTAGAGAAAATCTCGCCTTATCAGAGTCGTATGTTGAACCAAGAAATTTTTCACAGGAAGATTTTACGGAACAACCCAATACCTGGCAAACGCATTTCCAATTAGAACCTTTTTGTTCAGATTTCTATGATCATTGCCAGTGATAAGACCTCTACTACATTCCTATGGGATAATTCATTTGTAACGATATTGGAGTAGACATAGTATACTCAACAGGATAATCGAATTCCCCATGATTAAAATGCTAACCGAATTTTGAAAATTTACAGGAAAAGATCTTCAATGTCGGAATACCTTGGATGGAATGAACGACGACCACCATTTGGTACGGACAAATCTAAATTCAAGGACGACCTTATAGTGGGTGGGCCAGTCACTCACAGCTATGAAAAATACGTGAAGAATATTTTCCATCCAATGAACCGAATAAGGAGGGTACGTTTATATATCTACTGAAGAAATTTCCACTGTATTGAGCAATGGGTTTTTCAGGATTACAGTAACGATGCTCATCAAATTACCCTGAAAGTCTAGAGATTGTCATAGAACATACTTTATATGTATATATATATATATATATATATATACTTTTTATTTATTTTTATTTATTATATAGACTTTGTATGCACTATTCTCACTCTAGTTCTATTTTGTTTATTTGAATTTCCTGAATTGTTCTTCAAAACCAACCTCGGGTCAGCTTGACAATCATTGGAGGTATTTCAATAATTCAGTTTAGAAATCCAATAATTACTTCAAAATTTTTTTAGAAGTATTTTTAAAAAATGCGATACACTCAGTCGTCTCATTATTATCACACATTCGCACATTGGAGACTCAAATTATCAAGAATCACATAAAAATTTATTAAACAATCATAGAAACGAAATTTTGAGCACCCCTATAATTTCAAAGCTACTGGTTGTTTTGCAGTTATCGAGTGCTAGTTATGAGTAGTGACTTACTGAGATTATTTGAATAGCATCGAATGTACTCAATTCGATTGCAAAAACAGGTAAAGCGTAAAGCTAAGTCCTTCATTGCCATTTTTAGCGGATCTGGCAAACAGCTAGCGATCAGAAGGTGTGATCTTCTCTCAGCATTATTCTTCTGCAGGATGCTTCGCAAATGATAGCAGACAACGGGCTGTCAGCTTCAAGCATGCTAAAAATGGAGCGTTCCCTTGGTCGGTACGCTATCGACGATTCACTTGATGTCGTTGATGATGACAATAATGTGTTTATGAGGAGCTCATTAGATTCGTTGTACGCCGAACTAGGCATGAAAAGTCCAGAGGTTAGTGCTTTAATCTAGTCGTCTTTTCTATTAATTAATATGTTCAGCATAAACACTACTTTTCCAATAATCAGTGTGTTCAGCATGAACACTATCGACAGTATACCGTCTATATTCCTAAGCAATCCAGCGAGTATTTGCGATTTCTCACGGAGGAAATCGTCGACCCGAACGATCACAAGTAAGATTTTTCTATTCTCATTTTTTCCATTTTGTTGAATTTTCAGCATGAAATCGTTTTTTTATCTTTACGTGATTACTCCTGAAATCATGAAGGAGTATTTTTTTTTTCTTTTTTCCTTTTTCCTTATCTTTTTACCAACCACATGACATGCGTGGCTCAAAAATGATTATTTGGCATGTTGAAGAAGTTTCAAAAGTGACTAAAATTATACGAATGTAAACGCGAACTTCCAAATAGGTAAAATTAAACGCCAGATGATGATAAACGGTTCTCAAAAAGACGGTTACTCTCTAATCCGTTTGGGAGGTCATGTATCTGTGCTGGTACACGATTGCTTAAAAGCCTTTCCAGCTGGACAAACATTTTTCTTGAAGTTGCGGTAACTACTCGAAAGCTCAAATTTTGCTGATTTTATAATGTCCTAGGTTTCTAATGAAGCTTTTTTATTTTTATTGCCTTGCAAAAATAAAATTATGCATTACAGCGAAAATAAAATTATGCGTTACATTTGGCTTGTTTTGTTTCGGCTCAGCTGCCTGTGGACGGCTCTTCGCTGGCCCTTTGATAATCGTTCGATAGCTCATATCGCCACGATTTCAAAGCTAAACTGGTCTTTATAGAAGTTTATAATAAAACGTTATAAGAGTAGAAGTCCTATGCAAACGCCACAGCAAGGCTATCCTCGAGATTGCAAGAGATATTCGCTCAACCAGTATTCTACACCGTTCAAGAAGAAGAACAAAAAAAAAACGAACTGAATGCTAGAAGTACTGGGACCCGAAGTAGTGAAAAAAACATGTGACTGCGGATTAAATAAAGTGTATGAAGTGAAAAAAATTTTTATACAATTTGTTACCATTGACTCGATGCCAAAAACAGTATAACTGCGTTGTAAATTAGAGTTTTCCTTCAAGCATAAGATATTATATATGCATCAAAAGCAAATTAACGAGGTGAGTAAGTCGTAATGTATCAAAGTTAGAACGAAAAACACAGAATATTTTCTCAAGACAGGCACTGCGCACAGCGCTTTCTATTGACGTGTCGAACGAGTTAATTCGCTATGAGAGCAATTCAACCTTTTCTATGAAGAATTTGTTGCAATTTGACCTCTTTTATGGATAACAACTTAACACTTTCTTTCACTCCAATCAAATTAACACGACTTTTATCGCAAAAGTCACTTTCAATGCAATTCGTATTGAGTGATGATTGCATATTGCGTATGGAAGTCTCTGTCAATTATTAGGGGAAACTAAGCACTGTCGTATTTTTTTTTGTTATTGTATTTAATTAAAATAAATTCATTTCACACTCTTTTCTATCGTGTTTGATGCCACTCGAAAGTCCGAGATCTCGAGATTCTTATTTCATTAAGTTGGCAAACTGAGTTTTCTCGCATTTTTTCTGTCATTTTTATTTACTTACAATAAATCTATTTCTTGCTCTTTTTTAACGTATTTGAGTGTCATTCGAAGGCTGGCGATCTGGAGATGCTGAAGCATGTAAACCATTTTATTTCGTGTAGCTGCACGAAATTTAACGTTAGAATGAACACTTCAAAACTTCAATCATGAATGTTTCTTGAACGTTTCACTTAAGTCATTCTGCCACCGTAGCGACACAAAACTATGTAGAGTATTCAAATCACAAGGGGCTGATCTATGACACAAAGATGTGACAATAGATTTTGAGCCTTTCGTGAGATATGTTATGGCACTTCTAGTAGTGCAAGACACGTGTTTCGGCATTATAGCTCCGTCAGTTGCACGGTGCCTTTCGGTTCAGTCAGTCCAGCGAGGAGAACAGTAGAAAGAAAGGTATGACAATACATCAACCGCGAAACGATCGACCGCCAAACACTGCCTTTTGAGTGATTTTATTAGCTAGCGGCACATGTAAGTATTTCGTCGTCGGATCCTCTATATAGGGAATATCTCCCCGCGGAACTGACTGGACCGAAAAGCCACCGTGCAACTGACGGAGGCTGTAATACTGAAACACGTGTGTTGCACTGTAGAGTGCCATAACTGCTCTCAAGAAAGGCTCACAATATGTTATCAGAATAAATTGTTTTGAGCGAGGTCTCAAAAACAGTTGAAAAGAACGGTATGACTATACGTAAAGATAATTCAAAAAAGTTTTGTGAAAACAACATCAATACGGCAAAATTGATTGGGACAGCTTTGTCGAAGCGGCGTGAGGACAATGCTCGTCCACACAATGTGCATCTGACATTGCTTTTGCAAAAGAATGAAGAATTAGGGCGAAAACACTTTACTCATCCAACGTATAATTCAGACACTGCTCCAAGTGATTATCACCTTTCAGGACTGCAATATTCCTTGGCAGGAAAACGCTTTGCCAAAGGTCGATGATGTGATAAGCTTGTATTCATTCTAAAGTATAAAAATGTTGAACAGTTTCAAAAAAGTAAAATGGCTTTCACATTTGGAATCTTGAGATTATGAGCCTTTAGAAGACATCAAACACATAAAAAAGACCACGAAATAAATCTGTTGTAAATGAATAAAATAATAAAAAAAATACGACATAACTTAGCTTCCCACTCAATAGTACATATAAGCAAAGGAATAATTTAGGAATAATAAAGAAAACGTGTCGAGAAATAACAATGAAAAATCTAGGACTTATGAAGAAAAAGTAGTAACTCTAAGAAAACCGCTATGGTATTCCGACAGCTTCGTTCTGATTTCCAGCTGTTCGATGAATATGTTCAAATGAGAATAAATGGACTGTAGCAAGTTTGCATAAAATGTATTTTAAATTTTCTCGATTACAGTAATGTTGACCAATTCGTACAGTATTCTAACACTTATCGCTTTTTTTTGCATCGTCATGAGGATGTTACAGCTTGGAAATTTTTCAGAGTTCGGGTGTTATTCATCATTTCGCGAAAAGGAGATGAGGAATACGCGAAAAGTAATCATAAGACTCTCATCGACTACAAGGAATTTGACAGGTTCCGGCATTTCAGTTTCTATGAAGATTCACTAGCTATTATCTGGTAGTGAATATAAAAACACATATCATTAACTGTTCTTAAACCTCGATTCAAACATCCAGTATAGTCTTAGGATTGTTTAGAGCCTTTTCGACGTGTTACATCAGAGCCATACGTACGTTTCGCAGGTGTCGCACGCTTCACCAGTGGCCCACGCTCCACACTGTACCCTACCTTATAGCAAGGATGAGGAGACGTTATTTATGGTGATAGTACGCGATATTGTGTTATCACCATTTTCTGGTCAGTGGATTGTGGCTGGTATTGGTATGACAGACTATATGAATGCTTGAAGAGAGGTTTGAAAACTGTAGATGAGATAGACTTCTACATATTCACTCACCATCTATAATCCATCGACTGAAAAAAATGGTGAATAATACATTATCACGTGCTACACCATAAGTAATGTCTCCTCATCCCTACTATAAAGACGGTTCTGTGTGAGGGATGAACACTGATTCAAGCGGGGCGACACCACCCAAAACGTACGGATGGCTCTGACGTATAACTGTATTAAGTTATTGCATGATCACTTTATCGTCCTAGGCAATACTACCAAACGCGTTTGATATCAGTGCGCATGCTCTCCAACAATTTTCCGAAGAGTTTTGCGCCAGAATATAAACGTATTGCTGCTGACATTGTGAGTTACTGTGCAATTTTCGTACATGGAGTCGATCGTCGTGCCAGTAATCCTCATTAGAAACCACAAGGCTAAGCCGGATGTCACGCACTATCTTCTCTAGGTCTCTCATCAAGAAATAGATACCTTTGTACCAGTGCTTACTCTACCTCATTCTTTTTCTTACCAATATCGTATCTGATGTACATTATTGTGTACGTGGGTATGATAATTTTATCACTTTATTTGACTCGTACCACAGAATTTTTACTGTGCGGGTCCCAGTTCTTCCAGCATTCAATTCGTCTCCTTCGCATTCATCGTTGCTCGATGATCTGATTTTTTTTCACGAACGTCGCAGAGTTACTAATCGAGCACGCCTCCTCACAGTCTTGAGGATAGTCAGGCTGCAGTGTTGCGTAGGGCGTTCGCTATTGATTGTCCAACGGTGTTGGGGGAGGGTGAGGGATCAACCCCGCGTCGATTTGCGCCGAGCATCACTAGCCACTCGGCCGCCGGCCCGGTACGGTAATTATGGTCCTATAGAACCATTTAAGGCCAAGGGATCATTTTGAGCTTTCTTCCTATTTTGTGAACTCAATCGCAGAATGATTATTTTGTGAACTCAATAACAGAATTGAGCATGGTCTTAAGAAATCACTCAAAATAAAGGTATAATATTATGAAAATACCAGCCAAAGAGCAATAGAGTGAAAACAATGTAAGTTCGGTGATATTTTCACTTGACTTACAGTGTAAAACGTTCATCTTCAATGCCTCTTAGTGTGGGTACTGGAGCAGACACAGAGGAGTGGCTAGAAAATTCGAAAAAACGACGGGTTCTGCCAGACTGACGAGAATGTAAGGTCGAAACAGGTGTTTCGGGCTGTACAAGAGCTTAGTTACCAGACACATGACGTGTTGCCTCAAATAATAATGAAAGAATAATTATCTCAAAAATCATTTCAACACGTCGGAGCTTGATTATTGAGTTACTCAATCGATAACGGTTTCGATGTGGTGCTGTGATCGAAAAGTACGTTTCTCACAAGCCCTAGAGGAACCTGTCCCTGTTCATAAGTGAAAATTCATTCTAGTACTAGAGTATCCAATACTTGAACTTCATTAGTTGAAGTACTAGTGAGTTTTATTAGAAAATCTTTTTGTGTTTTTGGCATTTACACTATCGGCAACATCTTCAGACCTGATGATCATCAGTATGTCTATGACGGCTTCTTATAGTAAGTTCAATGCTTAAGTGACAAAACGTTGTTAATAGCTGCTAACAAAGCTTTCTTAGTCCGCATCTTAGATTAGTACTAATTTTCTTTTGTTTATTTGGTAGTTGATTAACGTGCCCTAGTGGCAAGACTTTCAGATGAAGCTTTTTAGTATACGCATAATCGCCAGTTCGACCGCTCCCGGTTAACAACGCCATCAATCCTTCCATTGTTGTCCAGTTAGAATTGGACTTGTCTGGGAGGAATACAACGCAGACTTGATACTTCAGTGGGCTCCCGCAAGTCACCGTGTAGCCCAATTATGCATTCAATCCTGCTATAGTGTTAGGATGGAGTCGGATGCGTGCAGCGATCTTGAGTGGTTGATTAAGGCCAAGCGCTTTATGTTTTAGTGATTAACTACCGACAGCAATGCTTAAAGGCTTTGACAAAGGTCTCCATCAGAATTTTGATGGTCAATGATAGTGGTTAGTCAGATATTTGACAGCCATAAATAGCGAATCAGACGAGACGAAAGGAGGACATCAATAACAAGTGCCTGCGTGGATCTTCGAAACCTCCACTATCAAATTTGTACAATACGTATGTATGGAGAATGGCTGACGCTGAGGATCAATATTTTGTATATAATTTGCTGTGTCATATTTCTAATGAAAAGCTAAAAGAAATCACTTTTTCCATTTTTCCTTGACGGATGCACTTCTAGTAGATCCAACTAAGCTCAAGCGCTGACGTTAGCTTAGTTTCACTTTTTTTTCGTTCAATATTTGTGACCTTTTCTAGTGGAATGATAGACTGTGAAAGTCAAGTGTCTCTACTCAGATGATTTCTATTTCTCTCATATGTAATTACAAGTCTAATGAATAGTGAAACGATTCAACTAAATTTTACTCGAAAAGTTAATATTACAGTTCTCCTCTATCACCGTATCTCTATCGTGATCATCCATACGTTAGATCGCAAGATACACGAATTCTTGGATCGAACTTTGTACAGGTAAAGTGAAAACATCGCTAGAACATTTGCAAGAATTTCTAATAGAATATTTTTTTTAAAGTTGACATCTCGACCAAAAGATCGCTTTCTGGAGAAGATTGATCAGACCTTAGCAGAAGTACGAGCGATGCCAAGATACACTTAATGTGGAAGAGGACTTCGACGTTATTTATGTCATTATTGTAGAGAATTCCGTCACTCTCATAAATCATTCATTTCTTACCCATTACTCTTCTTTCTCTGATGGAATTAGTGTGTTACAATAGTCACCGAGTAGACTACGACCCTAATGAAAAAAAGCTAATATATAATTGAGACATCAAGAGAGAGTCGAAAAGCGAAAGGTAAAATCTGAAGCGGTAATAAAAAAAATAGTATACAGTACCACAACAAAAAATTGTTGGACTCTGCTACTAAATTACAAAAAAAAAACAAAAGAAAAATTTATGAGTAAAAGATTTCAAAATCGGAAATGTCCAGAGTGTCTGTATCGCTCAGTTTCCGACTATTTACGACCGTTACAGATTTTTTATTTGCCTGCGCTCAAATATAGCAAGTATTATTGCAACCTTTTCGTAACTTTCAAATGAGTGTACTACTGTGTCTGCAATTAGAGCGTTGGTGATCTACAAAAGAGGTACATGAAAATTTAGAATACTAAGTATTTAGTAGCTTATTATCGAACACGAGGTTGTTGACAGACGATCTATTCAGTACCATATAAACAGTTGCAATGTCTTACGTTTTGGCGGTTCCCCCTTCTTGAGCGCCTGAAAGAGTCAGATTGATGTACAATCTACTCAGCCAAACACTTTTCTAACCAGAGCAGACGAAACTCAATACGTACACGTTGAATCGCATAGTGATCAATTCCTTTTAAATACTCGTCGTCTGCTTTTAGGTTTACGAGATAGCATGCAGACCAGCAACAACGAATCATACATGGGTAAGGTGTTGTGCGTGGCTCAGATCCACAAAAATAGATCGATATGTCGCCAAATCACGCGTGATGGCGAGACACGCAGCCTTGCTATTCAATTTAGATTCTTGATATGAATCTAGAACTTGAAAATCTACTTTTCTTGAACCTCGGCATGTGGGGTTATATAACAGTGAGAGAGAGACAGGAATAGCTTAGGAAACTAATCGAAAAGCGAATGCTCAAAATTAAGACTAGTTCCTAAGCTATTCTTGTCTCTCTCTCAGTTTCAAATCCAAAACGCTTACGGAACTGTGTGCGCTGAAGTTCCACGATCTTTTTAAAAATGGCTTCCCTTATATTTTCCCCATAAATGTCTGTGTCTTATGGGAGCCTAAGGGAATAGTTGATTTAGCTTTAACTTTGTTGTATAGATGTCTTATATGGACACAAAGTGGCCTGACCGCTTCGAGCCTGACCGTCTTTACCATCAGGGCATATCGCTCACTTTTTCATTGTATATAGACAGACATACAAGCGATTATGAAGTACTCGAGGGTATTTCAATTATGGCTACCGATTTATTCTAGGTCTAACTTTTCCAAACAATGTTTTGTAGCTATATTATTCTGTTTGAAAGAAAGTGTAGCATATACGAGACCTTATTTCCGCCGAAATTTCCGACTGGGGCACGCTATTTCCTCTAAACTTATTTACGAGTGCTACATTTATCGTAGCCATTGGAAATGGCCATTCCTGAGTCATTTCAGAGGATTCTACCTCTTGCTCCTTCAGTACACAATTTGGCCGCTATTCGGACATGTTTTTCGTAGATGAGGGGTTAAACATATATGATCGTCTATATTCAACAAAAGTGCATGATATGCCCTAACGGCAAAGACGGTGATTGCATGAATACGGGTACACTATACTCATCTTTTTCAAAGCGTACGAGGGTGAATACATTGGCGAAACGGTTGGGCCACTCTGTATCCCTAGAAAATAGCACCTGGAGAGCAAAGCTAAAGCTAAATCACTTATCCCACTAGACCGCTACAGGACACAGGCACATAATGGGGAACACTTTGGAGTATAAATAACAATTCTTACAAGAGAACGTAGAAGCTCAGCGCGCGAAATTCTCCGAAGCGTTTTAGATTTATACCAGAAATCCAGATACAAATCGCAAAGATGAGCGTCTCGTCATCGCGCGTGTTTTCGCGCCTTAGCGATCGATTCTTATGGATCTGAACCAAGAAAATACTTCACCCGTGACTCAGTGTAGGTGGTCTATATATTATCCGGTAAACTGAGAAGCAGCGAAACGGTGAATGACTGGTAAGACTTGGTTAATATGCGCTTTAACGTTCACCTATTGAGTTTTATCTCTTTTGGTTAAGAAATTGTTTCAGGATTACACATCAATTTGACTTTTCCAGGCACTGAAAAAGGTAAAACCGTCAGAAGTAAACCATTGCAACTGCCATATGGTACTAAATAAATCACCTGTTGACAAACTCGTTTTCGTTGAATAAGATTTTGCGAAAAATGTCCGATCGATTCCGAAATTGGTCGATAGTCGGTTCTAGGAAACACGTATTTGCTTAGCTGGCTGCACTTACGAAGTTTGGAGATTCGACGTTTGAAAACAAAAATAGAGGAAAGTCAATCAAGAAGACATGCTCGAGTTACCAAAAAGTATCAGGAAACGTCGTTGAAAACTTATAGCTACAGAATCTGTAGCCGATGCTCGATGAAATGGTCTTCTAGTGTCTACTACCATGAGAGATGGACGGATGGGTGGTGGACGCCGTGACCCCATAAGTGGTCAGCTAGAATCCTTAACTGAACACGCTGTGACTATTACTGTGGAAGTGGTCAAAGGAGCAAGTCTAGCCTACCAAAACAATAATTTTCAAAAAACGTAGAAGATGAAGATGTCATTTATCGCAAAAATATTTCCAGTAATTAGTGCCTAGGCGGTTTGAGCAGGTAATAGTGAATGGTGACGTTCATATTAATTTTGAAGAAATGAATTATAGAAATTTTGGAGTAGCGAATTAGTTTTCAATCATACAGTACATTGAGCTAATGGGCGTGCACAGATGAGAATGACCAGCAAAAACGTGCTGCTTTACATGTTGAACATCTGATTACTGATATATTCGTGAGAGAATAACGGTTGAAATCAGATAAAAAAAAAGAATTTCTAGTTAAAATTAAGATTATTATTCAAATGTTAAAAAGCTTGATTGATTTGGTAATGATAGATTCTTGAATAGAAGTACCGAATTCCAGATAAGATTTCTTAGTTAAGATCTTCTGCGTTTTACTAATTCCAGTGAAGGTTTATATTACTCGCTACACGAGTTACATAGATGAATAGATTATTTATAAGTGACTACTTCAATAAAACACTGAGCACTTATTACACTGGAAACGTGCTAGCTGAGTTCTGATGTTTCGTTATTATCCTTAAGCAGTTCAGCAAACAAAATGGAAATAACTGGTTAGGGCTGAAAATCTTGAGAATAAGAACATTCGAACCTTCTTTGCTCAATTCACAGCAAGAGAAGCCGAAAAAGTGAAAATTTCATTAGATTGCTAATGAAAAATGCCAAATATAGAATTAGAAATAACAAGCTTAGACTTCAAAACCAATTCATATCTTTTCTTCTAAAAAAAAAGAAAGATTGCATTCTTTTCCTATAGGTGTAAGAACTACTTACGTTATGCAGAAAGGTAATTAGTTAAAGATTAATTTTCGAACGAAATTCACCAACCATTTTCGTGTTGGCATCGTACGTCCTATCGGCAGAAGTATTGACAAGAAAAATAGGATGATCAACATCTGAAATACAGCTTTACTTTTCTTTTTCATTAGTTAGAAAAAGGACAGTTTCGAACTGTTAACGATTTGCAGGTTAACAAACACAGGACGGAAAAATGATAATCACATTGCTAAACTATTACAGAAGAGAAACTTCAACGATAAAGAACATGTGAGCACAGATTTCACTTTTGTGATGGCGACGAGGTGGACTGGTCGAGGTATTGTATGATGCATCCAGGACGGAGATGCGAATTTAAGCGCTAACCAAAAACGGCCGAGAATAAGGTATTAGGTCTACAAATATGACTTTGCCGTTTATTTTTGGTGCAATGAAAGAAAAAAAATAAAGATCAAGCTCATTTTTTGCTTGAAATTGCGTTAAAAACGCTAGTGATTCATGTTTTTCATTTAGAAATTCCTTATATGATGGTTTCTTTGGAATTAAGATACCGACTTTTGTAGCCGCAAAACGCCGTTTTACAAAATTACTTAATTTGGAACTTGAATTTGGTTTTCAAGTGGCGGAGAAGGTGTAATGTCGGGACAATAAAGTGAGTAAGGCAAAATCTAAAACCTTCCACCTCAGCTCTTTTATGACGGCTTTGATTAGGGTTTTGGCAACATGAAGTCGAGCGTTATCAAGCTACAAATTTGCAAAGTTCCGGTAGTTTTGTTTTTCTAGAATGTTTTTTCAATGAAATCGTATGATCTTAGTATAGTTCAACTGCGCATTTTCTTGCAAACATTCTGATATACAATTGCCTGTACTTGCTCTAAGATGGAGCTCGCACCGAGCTCCATTAATCTTGCGTGCCGCTTCACTAGCAGTTTCTCCTACGCGCCATTCGTGCATGATTAGCAGGCAAACTCCCCACCCCCCACGGCTTCATCTCAAAGCAAGTATAGGCCAGCTATGTCAAAATGCTCACAAGAAAATACGCAACTGAACGAAATTAAAATTTCTTAAAAATGTCAATTACTTGATTTGATAGATCTGCAAAGTGGGTTCACTCAACTGGCGTTTTTCGGGTAGAAAAGTTGTCATATTCAAAGTCCTATAAAAACCATTGTTGAGATTACTTTGTATACAAAAAACATAAATAAGTAGCATTTTCGAAGCACTTTCAAAAAAGTTGCATTTCATTCTTTCAAAGAAAAACGATGGATTCATATTTGTACACCTAATACATTCAAGTGACTAGGGTAACACCTTGTTTGTGTTGTTATCATACAAGTAATTACGTGAGCGAAATGGAAAGTTTTAAGATTGTTCTCTTCACATCATCTCGGTAGGTTACCCCACAATTAAGTAAAGGCAGTACATGAGAAGCTGTTCGTGATCCTACAATACAGAAGTTCTGTGAATAACAAAGGATATTCACCATAAATTTGACTTCAGTGCAGTTTCAAAGGCAAATTTTTGTAAATCTTAAAGTGAAAAGCCTTAATTCATTTATCCTGAAACAGAAGGCAGAAAGAGTGGTGGCATAACAGGCATAGGTAGTGCAATTGGCTAGTACGATCCTCCGGAAAGGGTGAACTATGGGCTCGACTCCCGTCCGATGTCAAAGTTTTGAACATCACTGAACGTTAATGGGTATATTTTTTTACCATTGTCGTCATACTCATACCATCGTTATAAGCGGGTGAACGAAAAGCTTTCTTTTGATCACATTATCCTGAAACAGTTATCGAAACAGCAATGCCAAATGAGCATGAAGCTGCTTCTAAAATCACAAGTTTTTTGAATTATCAAAATTTTAACAGATTACGCTGACGAATTTTGATTGCAACGTTTTATGACAAACTGGGAAGTTTTCATTGAAGACTCAAAAATTTAAAAGCCTGAGAACGATGAAATCTCGCGCGGCACGCGACGCAGACTACAAATTCCCATATTTTCATTGCAACGCACGGCAGGTCGTTGTCAATGAGTTAGAATTAGAAAATGCTGAGCAATGTGATTGCTTCAAATTATGCATGAAGACATTCTCAGGATATTTTGGAGGATATGATGCTCTCGTTGAGACAAAAGCTCGGTCAAGAACATCGACTTTTAACCACTAACAATCTGAATTGGACATTTATGTTGAAAAGATGTGAGGCAATAATGGAAGAGAACATTCATCGCTCGCTCACCGCTCAACAAAGATGTTGTATAGTGCAAAAATTCTATGACCGGTACTGATATTTGGGGTGAACTGCTAGATGCTTATTGCATAAATCACTGCTTGCTGAATAAATATTCTAAACCAAAGATTAACAACATCAGAGTATTCTGGAAAATTTGGGTGAGGAAAATGCGATTTCTTCAGAGAACTACTTTACAAATTGATGATTGTGGCCTTTATGAAGCTTATTCTGACTGCATACCAAAAGTCACACCACGTAAGCTTTTTAAAAAGTTATAGACTGAAGAAAATGTGACTTTAACTAAACTTCTACATTTCTTAAACAATAAGAAGTGAAAAATTAAGATGTGTTGTTTCTCCATTGATGTGGTCTTCGTATTGAAAATTTTAGGACCACGTCAGCGCTCTTGTTACTGGAAAAAGACTTTTAGAGAAGGTCTTCAATAACATATCATTCTTTCTGATCATAAACAGAGTTTTGCAGTCTTTGAGCTATCGAATGATTATCAAAACCCTACTGTAAAGCCAAGTATAAACGATAGCGAAGCACGCAAAACATTTCGAAAGTGGAACGTAATTTCTGTTCGTCGTTACTATAGCGCGTTAAACAGTGCCAATTGAGGATTAATCCCAAATTGGAGATTATATTTAGAATTCCCGTTTCTCAAGCTGTCGAATACATAATAAAATTTCAATGAAAAAAACTTTGTTCGGGGAAAAAAACCAAGCAAACACGAAAGCAAATTATACAATACACTCCGAAGAAAAGAAACGTAATTTGCTAATCGCTGCTATAGCTCGCTATAAAAGCGCTTTTTTAGATCAAGCATACTATCAGAACCGCATTTTTTAGCTATAGAATGACTACTAAAAGTCCAATGACAATTTCAGCTTAACGAGAATACAACGAAAATGCGCCTGTACCATGAATGATACGCGTGGTCCTGAAAGCATCAAGACAGACTATAAGCAACAGAGCAATGGCGACTCAAGTCCAAGAATTTTAAGTGCACAGGAAAAAGATTACGGATCCGATAACGATGGAATTTCACGAGAATCTTTGAAGACTACTGTGATGGGAGACTTTGCAGGCCAAAGAGACAAATGTCATTAGTGTTTTCTGTACGAGTCCCTCCCTAGACGATCAATGACAAAAAGGTGATGTTGTTACAATTTGAGCGTGAATAAACCATGAAATGTACGAATTAGTACTTCAAAGAATGAAAGAAAGAAAACTGTGATGAGGAAACGGGGTGGAGGTTAGCACAGTGGATTGTGTCGGGAAGCAGGATTTGCAACCCCGTAAGATCGCAACGAGGATCGGCACAACCACCATTATACCGCATTCAGAAAGACAGTGAATTCCTCATGCAGCAGCCAAAGGCATGCCAGAAGTACTTGAAGACCAATATAATTCAGTAGGCTCATTGAGCCTTTTCGAGGTCTGATTTACAAAGTTTCAAGAACAGCCGATTAAACGGCAGGTTCTAATTTGTGGAGGCTGAAGGCGAGGAAACGAATCAATGGCAAAAAGTGTTGTAATTCGCAAAACAAATGAGATAACGGGTTGGGTTATATAAAAAGATAAGCAATGAAATCTATAGATGACTGTATCAAAGAATGAAGTCACAAGCAGTTTAAAGAATTTACTACAAGAAGAATGACACTAATTAAATGGGAAAGGACATGAACTTGAAATGTTACAATAAATCTTTCAACGTGTTACGGCTGTACAACGGAGCAATTGAAGAAAGTTAAAGAGAGAAAACCACTGTTTCATCAAATTTTTAAGGTGTTTCTGCCTGTATAGGGGCGCTTGTTCCTACTTGTGATGGTACACGAATTTCTTGATCTTCAGAATCAAAGAATCGTACTACACTAATCACACCTCTTCTTTGGTGACTGAGCGAAAGCACGAGGTTGATAAAGAACTTACTTAATACTTTGGCAAAAGTTTCGATGTATTTCGTTTTCTTCAGAGACGATCAATTGGATTCGATGCTCCAAAGTCGTTCGTCCTCATGGAATTCGCCTTTCTTATTGTTCGAGTCTTGTACATATGGAGCACTGCCGAGCGAGTCTCTCATTTGAGCGATACACCTTCGAAGAAGATACGACTAAACGACTACGAAGTAGAATACCACAACGAGGAAGAACGGCTGTGGATCATCGGGAAACATGGGCTCGCATGAAGTGGCTCTGAGAAAGACGAAACGCGTCAAAACGTCAACTGAAGAAATAAATGAGTTTTTCATCAACTTCGTGCTTTCGTTTAACCACTAATGAATATGTGATTGCTTTGTAATGCCGAAGTTAGAGGATAGTCGGTTTTTTCCAACTAGTTACACCGTTGCCAAAGCCTTTTTATCTACGTTTCAAAAACTGCCATAAAATAAAGAAACGATGAATGTAAGAACGAAGGAAAAGTATCATGAATAAGAAACGAGTTATAACGAGAAGACGGAATCGTTTGAAAAAAGATGCGCAGAAACAGAAAACAAGAGGAAACGGAGATGAGGCTGGAATTACGAGAGACCAAAAACAACTCTTCACAATTACTGGTGGCAAAGGGGATCCAGACATGTGCTACAGCTGTGAAAAGGATGGAAAAATCTTTGCATTAATGGTACTTCTATCCGTTCAGGAGATGATTTCCCAATGTGGAACTATCATGCGATTAAGGACGGTGTGCATCCGTGTTGCTACACGATTATTTAGAGATCATAAAAACCATACACTAGACCATGTTTTTTCTGAGAATTTTAGTGACTCTTCAAAAACTTGAATCTCGGCGATTCCAATAATGTGCTTGCTTCTAAAAAACTTTTTTTGATTCGTTTAGGAGTGAAAAAAAATTATGTTTCACACTCGGGTCAGCTTTGTTTGCTCGGCTGGGGTCTGTGGATGGCTTTTCGCTGAACTTTCAGTCATTCAATAGCTCAAATCTCGATCATTCTGAAACTAAATTCTTTTAAAATGTTTCTAATAAAGTGCTGTAAGAGCTAAAAGAAGATTACGTTTTGCATCGTAATTATTTGACCTGTCGCTTAATCTTCATAAGGGGCTTTTTGATACTTATAGGTAAAGTTCATATGGTAAAAAGGTTATTTCGTTACAAAAAGGTGGAATATCATTCCAGAAACTTTTATGAAGATATTTGTAACGAAAAGACCCGTGTTAGAAAATTCCTTATGTTTCTACGAGGGAAACAATTCTTTGCAAAATGAAACTCGTTTCCAATTGTTGAGTTTTTTTCTTAATCTATTTTCTTTGTAGTTATTTGGCAACATAAAACGCTAATTTTGGCGCTAAGTTCTTTGAAAAAAACTCTCTTATCATGAACGATGTCCTTTGCTGTGCTTCCCTAAAGAAAAGAAAACTTGCTATCGGTGAATCTAGTGGGTTGTTTGAGCTTCATGGTAGTTTTAGTTGACAGTTATGTAGTTAAAATTTAATTCATAGGAAGCTTTATCGCTGTGGAAAAATAGATTATTACTGAAGCGACTTTAGCAAGAGTATTTCCAGTGGAAAAGTGAAAATCCTTACTTTTTAATACGGAAGCTACGTGCTTCGGATAACGGCGAAAAACCAACTCTTATTTTTCACATTTCTTTCGATCGTATTGTAAATTCCGTATGGCAACACATTTTAAAAAATGTTTGACTTTTGATAGTGAAATACCCCGGTTTTAGCATGTTGCCGGCGTAAGCCATGATAGAGTTCGTATTCGTCAATCTGTGGAGTACTTCTTCAGTAAGAGTGCATATTCTTCAGTCATACTTCTAAAACTTTCGCTGATGTTGTAGATATTCCACTCAAATAAATTCAGCGATAAACAATTTAAATAACAATATAATAACAATACATATATAACAACACAACAAATAATACCTTTTCTCATACATTAGCGATATTCAACATTATATCATTGTTGCGTTGAATTTGCACTTCTGGCAACCAATAAGTAGTATTTTCTAGCTTTTCCAGAAAACTCCTAATAGTAATTTGATAGCTTGCGAAATGAAGATTTCAGGATAAAGCCTGTTTTTAGAAATGCCACCACAGTTGTTGTACTATGAGGAGAAAAAGTGCTTCGGTTTTGGGATAAATGGACCATTGTTTAGACTTCACAGCGGACCTTTTTGGCGGTCATATAATAAAATTTAGATGATCGAAACACTTCATCGTCGCAAAAATTACACATTGCCGAGAAGATTTCTGTAAGTATTTCTAATAAGAAAACGCTTATGGGCTCCAACAATCCATATTTTTCAAAAGAAAAACAACACCCAATATAGTCTGTGAGGATGTTTACAGCCTTTTGAAGGTTGGTACGTTTCGGCGATGTCGCCCGCTTCATCAGTAGCCAACGTCCTACAATCAACTCCACCGTATAGCAAGTATGAAGAGATTTTAATTTATGGTGATAGCGCGTGATATTGTGTTATCACCACTTCTTTCAGTCCATGGATTACGGCTGGTAGTGAATATGTAAAAATTCATCTCATCGACAGTTTTTAAACTCTCTAAACATTTAGTATGGTCTGTGATACCAATGCCAGCCGTAATCCATCGAGTGAAAAAGTGCTGATAATACAATATCACGTACTTTCACCATAAATGACATCTCCTCATTTTTGTTATGAATTAAGGCTCAGTGTGGGCGTGGACCACTGACGAAGAGGGCGACACCGTCGAAACGTACGCATGGCTCTGACGTAATGACTTCGAAAAAAATCTAAACATTCCCACAGGCCATATCAAATGTTTGAAACGAGGATTAAAACAGCCGATGAGATGGAGATTAAAATCTTCTGGAAATGAATATATTCCCAACTCTTATTATTGTACTCTTGTCGCCTCCTTTTTAGAGTGAGAACGTCTGTTACTATTCATCATTCGTCCAATGGCCATAGATATGCTTGTTCTACAATCTACTCTCACAAATGGAGTATGTAGAAGATAACTGATTTCTTGTATCTGAGCCTTACGCTTTCCTGAACATCTCCCATCGCTATCGAAGAGTCACTTTCCATCAGGGTTTTGTGTTACGACACCTTCTGTGTCCACTCACAGATTATCTCTTCATCGATGCTTTCTTGATAAGATTGAGAGACGGTATAATATTGGATGAAGTGTCAAAGGTTCCTCATCCTTCAAAATTGGAAAAATCAGATTGAGTTGCAGTTTCCTCATCGAGCACTTTCGCAGACGCACCTCAGAAGACGTGAATCCCGAGTGACAACATTGGACAAACAAGAATTGCGCGATATACTTATAGTTTTCCTAAGAATGCCTGCGGGTTTTCGTATAGAGTGCTTCCATTACGCAAAAGCATTTGACTCTCTTTCGTATACGTAAACTGATCAAAGTTCGTAAGAAAAAAAGTCCATCCACGTATCCCCATGCAATGAAAGTGAAGGAGATGCCCCAAGGAAGCAGTAGACGACCAGATAGTTGTTTTCCTGATGGACTGCCAAACCCCTGAACGTGCTCACGTTAAGTACCTTTGAGAGGTTGGCACTTGAGGGACCACATACAATGAATTCGCCCTGAGACCATTCAGAAAGATACGTAGAATACACAAAAGAGTGGATATGTCCATCGGCAGAATTGCAACGACAAGTATTGCTCGCAGTAAAGCATAACCTGGATGACAAAAACCATTTCTCATCACTATTCATTGTTTTCTATTTTCAATCAGCTGTGGTTTTCTTTCGGTGGATATATATGTGTTCTTACCAAAAATATAGCACTAGATATTTGTGGAGTGATATTGTAAATAGTCATTTTATACAACTTACCACACTTACTGGATGCCAGACATAGTGCGAATGCGTAAAAATTAGCTCAAAAGTTTTTCTTTTTTAGAGTCTTTTCCATTTTTTCAAAAATTTTATCAAGCGCGTCTATAGACCTCTCTCATAATAGGTTCTGACGAAGGCTTGTCGCCGTAACTTAGCCATCAAATTTTGAGGAAGGAGTAAAAACGTTATCGCCCTCGTGCAAGTTCCTAACTAAAGAAAAGGACAGTTTCGTCATAATAAGCGTTTACATTCACTATACTAAAGAATATGCACCTCTAAAAGCATATTTGTATTAGATTAGTCGTCAGTTTATCAAAGTTGAACGAGAAACTCGAAAATTTTGCCAAAATGAATAAAAGTCCTAATTGTAATGCGAAAATTTTACGCGCCGCGTGCATCGATTTCGATTTCACGGTAAGTATTTTTTTTTACAGCTACCGAATCGGCTGCCCTTCCTCATCCACTCTTCTGAAATCAATCATCTGAGAAATCCCTTAGCTCGGTTACCCTATATTAATGAGAATTCTCTTTACAAGTATTCCACGACATCCATCAAAAGATGATTATCAAGCAGCAGCCGAAATAAGAAACTAAAATATTTGAAGGCCTCTAGCAGGCCTGAAGCAGGATAAATGCGAGGAAACAATTGAATGCAAGAATTGCTGGAGTTCACTTTATAGATTGCGATAACAAGTTGGGTAACAGAATGTTAACTCCTGAGGGAAGACGTGTACCAGATGAGGTGCACGATTGTTTGAAGGCTTTTCTCGCTGCATATAAGCTTTTTCTCAGACACTTGGTCTATATTCGAAAGCTTAAATCTATGCGATTTCAAGGACATGTTTATTTTCTAGAAAAGCCTTCTTATTACGTTGCAACAGTGAAAATAAAATTATGTTCCACACCCAAATTTCTTCTTTTGCTCAGCTGAGGTTTCGTAAAGCTCTTCACTAAAGTTTTATTACTTACTAAATAGCCCAAATATAAAGAATCTCGATAATGTAGATGGTTTTTTGAAAACATCACAGAACGATCGAGAGCTGTACGAGCGAAAAGAAGATCATATTTCACGCCTAAAATGCTACTCCGCCGCTGGAGGTCTTAGGTTTATTGGTAATTATAGGTGAAGTTTATGAGTCAGAGGAGTCTTATCGTTACGTGAAGAATTGAATATCACTAATGAACCTTTACAAAAGTTTTTTGATATAAGGAGTAATTTTTTCTCTTGAAATCCTTCATTTCTCAGCGGTAATAGGTTGAGGAAAAAATTCTGAGAAAATGCTTGTAACTTTTTTGGTGGTCGGCCATTTTTCCTGTTTTTGGGCTTATTTGAAATCCCGTCTTCACCCGCGTTGATTGGTGTAAAATTTATCTACTTATTTCAAAATGCAGTTAACAAGCCAATAAATTAGGTTGTTGATGATGCACGAATGGTTCTTGAGTTCAAATGCAACGGTGGCAAGTTAGCGCATCAATCTAGCTTGGGGTGGAATCGATCTTTCGCAGGAGAAGTGGTAGGAAGTGCTTGAAGTTAAGGAAGAGTACTCTGACTGTTAGTTGTGTCTCTGTTAGGGTGTAACAGGCGTATAAATAAATGTTTTACAAGCCTTTTTCAGGACATTTCCCCCAACATATTAATACAGCGTCCTTAAAAAAAAGAAAAACTTTCAACCGCTATTGTGCACTTGTATCGTCTGTCTTGCAAGAACGTAGCCTGAAAGCACATCTTTTACAAGTAAACATTTCTAATAGAAGTCTATGTGAAGTGTTTCCATTTATAACTCGAGTAAGTGTAGGAAGAGCGCGCATTCATCGTTGCGCTAAGTACGCTACTTCCTTCATCAGCATCCAAATCCAAAAAAAAAGTATTTTTCGCTCTTTACAGATATTAACAGTAGTTGATCGATAGCTTAAATCTTAGAAAATTGAAAGGTTACTTTAATTTTTGATAGGTCTCTGTATTACACTGTAACAGGTAAAAGAATCTGTTCTTTAACACTTGAGCATCTTTCGATGAGTAAAGCTTTTCCCCAAAAAATTCAGCAGCTCTTCGATAACACAGATCTCGCCTAATTTTAAAGCGTTCTCGATTTTCCAAGAAATCTCTTTATTGCGCTGCAACACTGAAATAAGATTGCATTTCACATGTGGGCGCGTATGCCTTCGACTGGTATGTGCATGTATATTGCAACATAGGCATCAAGCCGACGCCATTCAATGGCCATTTGATAACTCAAATACGAGGATTCCAATGGCGTGCTTGCCTTTGAAAAAATTCTCTTTCTAGCTGTAGCAACAAGAATAAAACTGTGATGCACGTATGAGTATTGTTCACTGGACAATGCTTTTCTCTCAGACTTTCACAACCATTCGATAGCGCAAATCTTAACAATTTCAAGGATATGCTTAGTTTTGAGAGAGACCTTGGTTCGTCGTTACAGTTGAAAGAACATTAAGTTTCAAACTCGACGCGCACCGGACGTCACGTTAAATTGCGCTTCGCGATCGATACGGCACCAAGTGAGAAACTCAATAATCTTTTAGGTTTAATAACACACTGAAACGTCCTTCTCAAAAACAAGCTAATCATGAGATCGCTAGATTTGCCCGCTATAGAATGGTACTAGAATTTGAAATGAAAATCTTTGTCCAGCGAAAGATGCTTGGTGTGAGAGAAAAATTGTTAAACCACTATATGTTAAGCGGCGACAAAATTTTTAAGCCAATTTCATTCGATGAACACGAAATTTGCATAGGCGGTTTTGTCATACGAACGCTTAATCTCTGCCTACAACTATACGTCGCTCATTTTTCGAAATACCCTTTATAACGCGTAACATCCCCGGAAAAAAAAATTTGTTTCTTACTCGCTTTTTCATCTCACTTTTACACGATTATATCTCGCTGGAAGCAAGAAAAGCATAATCGCGTGTAGGAGATTTTCCTTACTAATCAGGATCTGCCGTTTTCATTAAAGTTTCTGTCGATTGAGGAAAAACATCCTAATAAATAACAATGTTGCCGCCGTTTAACGCATAAGCTAGATCACTGCCGAGTTTTACGCGGTAGATCAGGCGACTTAATTTATAACAAGTCGTCGCGGGTGCTTCTCTTCATATATTCAATAGAGTGTTGGACTAACAAGTCGTGCTGCTGTTTGCTTCACATTTTACTTAGCAAGAACCTTTTTGGCGACTTGCTTACAGCCGACCACGAATGCGTGGAAACTGGGATGAGCTGAACGACCGAATCACGTAGAAATTTTGTTATTCATGGGATTTTCACCACACGACAGAAACTTCAGATAAAAACGTGGATTCCGCAGCAACCAGTCACAAATGTCTACACGATGCTATGGCTTTCGTACATCAAGCTAGTTATATGCGAGGTCAAAGTAAGGGGAAAGGACAAATGCACGCAAAATAATCTTATCTTGATGCTAACACGCGACATAAAGGGATGTTGGAAAACCGCCACTGCGTAGCAGTAGCCAGAGATCTACGCTTCTAATGATTACTTACACTTCCATGGAAGATCCGGACAAGCGAATGAGATCAACGTAAAAATTTGTCGCCGTCTGACAAATTAGTACCAAAATTTTTACGTCATCTCTACAGCCAAATATATAAAGCGAATATAAAAACCAATTGAAAATAAATCGCACCTTCCACATTCTCGATATTCAACCTGTCAAATAATTACTAAAATCTCAAAAAGGGGTAAAAAATACCTTTTTTGATTATGGATGCGGAAAGGGGAGAAGCACCGAGGATAGCTCTCTGTAGACACATATTTCTGACCAATAATTGCATAATGTCGTGTTCTAAGCCCTTTATTCAAACACGATTGTCTTCTAGCGCTCAGAATTCTTCCACTGTCCATGAGTTCTCAAACTTTTCTCGCTTACCTCAGCGCTGAATAATAAGAAATAAGCGAATGTTCGATATAAATGAATCTTGGGTGTTGTATAAAACTAGAGAAGAGCACAACTAAAGATTTTCATTGTGATCCCCTTAGTACAATGCAATACAATTGACTGAATGCTAAATTCAGTACTACTGCGTAGTGAACGAGCGTTTTTCTCTGCAGAAAACACGTATAGCTAAACTAAAAGCTTGTGAGTGAGTAGAGAAGATCTTATTTTATCAAAGTAGTACAAGAAATCCGAAAATTTTCGCTAACTCAAAAAAAAAACCATAATCTAACAACGAAAGTCGCGCAATTCACATTGCACGCACCGATTGCTATAGCCGTCCGTTGAGGTTGAAGTACAGTCGAGAGAAAGGCAGGGCGACGGCCGCTATGGTGTTGTGGGAAATTTAGTGAACACCCGGGAAAAGTATTTGCAGGTTCACACCTCACGTTCTAAGTTCCGCTCCTATCTCAGCACTCTAGTGATATTATTTAACACCGTATCCTGCTATTGGAAGGAAAAAATAGGCAGTAAATAAAGTCGAAAATTGTTCTATCATTTGACTGATGTCTCTTGAGTTCCTCAAGCGGTCGGTTAGAATCGACAATTTGACGAACGGAGAATAAGAAGGATATTCTGAAGAAAAATGAATGCTAACAAGCGATTCCGAAACGTGCTTTATTATCCGAAAACAAACCAAGCCATATGAATGAATATCTAATGACTGCCTCAGAGTTCATTGGTTCCACATACAAATCAAAAAGCGTAAAAAGAAGATACTGGAAAGAACGCGCGTTCTCTCAATCTAAAATCCACGTAAAATTTAATAAATCGGAACTTTATTGAGAACAAAAATCGCGTCAATAGTTTATAGGCTTAGTCTGTCAAATGAATGATTCATTGGGCTAGCACACCATGTAAAGTTGAAAATCATGAGATAAATGTTTTTACACTTACTGAAGGAACTTCGGAACGAGATAAACGAGAGAACGAGAGGACAGAAAGGAAGTGAAGACGTGGTCAAGTGAGAGGAAGTGAGAAGCAGCAATCGAGTGACAGATGAGACGAGAAAATACGGAAGTAGATAATCAAAGAATAATAGACAGGCAATTAAAATAACTCGCTGCCGACTAAATGTATGAAATTTTTTTATGTCATAGGGGGCAGTTGAAGAAACGACCCTTTTCGACAAGAATTTCCTTTGAGAGTGTCGCGCACTTCCACTATTACTTCACTGGAAAAAAATCATATGAACGTGTAGAGGAAATCTTGTAGCATCAGAGTCATACCTTTTATCTAGAGCTTCTTGAAGCGGAAAAAATCCTTAGTCGAATAACAAAAATCGCACTTCACATGCGCGCCACGCATTCCAATCGATCGATCGCGGAGTGCCATATCGGATCTACAGCCAGCGGACACTCAAACCGCACATTAGCCGATAAAAAAACGCACCGTATGTAAGATTGAATCTTATTTTCCCTGCTACGCAGCAATGAAACGGTGTTTCCAGAAAATAGACAGACCGTTGGAATCGTGGAAGCTTACGCTATCGAATGACTGATCATAGTTCCACTGAGCAGTTTCTGTCCTACGAGAAATATGCTAGTGTGAAACACATGTGTTTCCTTTCTGCCACACTGTTATTTTTCCAAAAAAGGAGCATGTCGTACTAGCAAGAAAATTGAGTCGCTTCTTCATTTGTTCCTGCTTTACATGAAGAACCGAAATTTCATGCACCAATCGTTGCGCCGCATGCCAGATAATCGGCATTGGCGCGCCGCAATTGAAACAGGGAAACTTAATTGGTAAATTGCGGTTTTGAGGACACATTATCTTAAGTAAATGATGGAATATCACGAAATAAACTCTATAAAGATATTCCAATGAAAAAAACACCGCGTCCAAAAGTTTCCTGCATGTCAACTGGAAAACCATATCCTTGCGAAAAAGAACATGCTTTAAGTGTTATGCGAAATTTTTTCCTATTTTAACTAAGATTTTGTATACATCCGATAGTTTAATAGATAGAGATTTCATATTGAGCTTAGTATCTGAAAGGACCTCCATGGCACGTTCTGCTATCCGAAAAAGATAACGTTTTGCTTTCGGACGGCAAGCCACTTTCTGTTAAATTTTGCTATGGATTTGTTAATATTTTTACACTGAAGTTTTGATTTTCGAGTCACTTCATTCCAAGAGAATTGAGTGGTGAGCAAAAATACGGCCTCTGGCGGAGACGAACCCGCGTTTCATTCCAACAGGGGATCCATGCCGTAACATCATAAAACTGCGAAGAATGCAGTGACTAACTGAGTATTATATCTAACAGTGACTGTCAGCCCAACTAGGTTTATAAAGCTAAATCGACATACCCGACCAAATCTGTTAGACGTTGGTGGCTCATAGTTATCACAGTGATACTGAAGAATGAATGGTGGTGCGAATGTATTCCTATAGTGCAGTGGTAGCACGCGTCCCCGATATGGACGAAACACGGGTCGAATCTCGCCTGAGGTCGTATTTTTGCTCACTACTCAATTCTCTTAGGCATATATGTAACATCATAACACTGTGAAAAAAGCAGATAAAAATACTAGAATTCTGGAGTAGCACTTCATCTCAGCCAAAGGATAGTCTATTACTGGAGGATTCTCTACAAAGTTAGGTTCTAACAACAAGAGAGCTCAGTTGTCTCAAAAAAAAACCCTACTTTCCATTGTAAAAGCTCCATATATGGGATAGCGGTGCAAATCCAACTCTTTTCACATTTCTTTCAACAATGCTGCGAAATTTTGACTGAGGAAAACGTTTTCTTACAATGTGCGACTTTTATAGAGAAACTTACATGTTGGTTCTTCCACTAGTACTTGGAGAAAAGATTGAAAGAAAAGCGCAATGATCAACTTGAGGGATTCGGAGGTTTTTCGTTCTTAAAAATGCGGTTTTAGAAAAAGCATTCACGTTCTTCTTCTACTCATGAACTTAGTGAGATCTCTTCTATAATATTCTATTACTTATTAATGATAAGCTTCACTTAAATGGCGATAAAGAGCTATATTTCGATGGAAAACAACCACATTGTCATTGGGCACCACCTGCCAACCGGCGACCGCGTCGCGTGCCAAGCGAGATATCAACGCGATCCCTCAACGTGTTGCGGAATCAATGGACGAAGAGATTGGAAGCAATTCAAGGAATAATTGAATGAATAAATCATTGGATAGATAAATGAGTGAATACAAGTTACAGTGTGAATGAATGAATGGACAGATGTACGAAGAAATGAAGAGAAAGTAAAAAGAAAAATAATGGATATAGAAATGAATGGAAGGGTGTGTAGATATGAATTGATGAAAGAAAGAATTTAAGAGGGAGTAAATATCAAAATGGATCAATATTGACTGTACTGATGAATCAGAAAAGATTAGGTAGAAGACCGAAATGAACAAGTGAAGAAGGAGGGCTATTCAGAAAAATAAGAGGAAAATTGATCAAAAAAATGAAACAAAAGAATGAATGGAAAAATGGAATGAACAAAAAAGTGGATGAGGATAAAGGAAGTGGTATAGATACTAGTTAATCCCATTATTTGATCAAAGTAGTGAAGTAATTCAGAACGAGTTTAATAGTTTCAAGTTGCTGCCAGCCTGCGTAATGAAAAATTGTGGGAGTGGAGAGTTTCCATGCAGACCACCCATAAACACTGATATGAGAGCACTTGCGCTGAACTGGAAGCTTAACTCAATTGAAGCATAACCCTGTAAGTTTTGTGAAAAATGAAAAATCTGGACAAAACAAGGAATACAAATGTGAAAACTGAGCAATCTTCGCCTAATCACATTTTCGCTCACTCCTTTTCTTCTATGAAGAAAAATGTACTTTGAAACTTTCAAAGACGTCTTTCGCGAAAAACAAAATGGTCGATTGGGAGGTGAATTGGACAGGCGAGAAAGAAGTGGTGATAAAAAACGCTTTGATGGTGCTATTGCAGTGGTTACAGACCTGTTGCTTCACAATCGTATGTGTCGCGGATCTTCTATCTTAATGTCGTCATCGGCTCTTCTTAGGAATGACATGACAAATAACCAATTTGCTTAGAAAATACGCTGAACAGCAACAACATTAGTTTTTAGAAGCTGTAAATATGCTTCGGAGGACGTTGATTCTCTAATAACGTAGTATCAAGGAGAACAATGGAGGGAAAATGTATTGGAAGATAGAAGAAAAAAAAAGAAACAAGAGGACGTCAATAAGTGAAAATAATTCAGCGACTGAGAGAACGGTTGACCATAGAACGAACTTAGCAGTGAATCAAAATCTTCAGCAAGTGTAGGCGACGTCAGAGCGACTTTTACTAGGTTTAGTAGCGGATCGCCGGCTTCACAAGTGACCTGGGACGATTTCAGCTTTCTATTTCTTTCTCGAGTTAGCTTTACGACAAAGTATTAAATTCATTGCCCTTTTAACTAACTATATGAAGCGCACACATTATACAAACCCTATCAAATTTGCTTGTACAAATAGAGAACATCAGTGAATTCCACACGTCGCTTTTAAGGATTCTCTAAAATTAATGACAAGTAAAGTGGCAACCTCCAGTGAATGCAGTGATGTTAGTCTGAAAGCAAACGGCTAGAAAATGCAGGCAAAAATCATTGCATGTGGATGACGTAAATTTCAACATGCTCATCTAAGCTACTGTTGATTGTTTTTTTACTATTATTTGTTTATTCAAAAGAAAACGAAGAAAAATACGTGAAAAAGGAGTAGAAGGAGCTTAGATGATTAGAATAGGAGCTCGACCATGATGTTATCGAAGAGATTCTAAGAGCAAGTGTCTGTTCATGAGGGATCAATCGTTGGTTTTCAATTTAGCATCACTAGGAAAAAACATGTTTCTAAGTGCATGGGGACCATTGATGATCCGCATGTTTTAATGAACAGAAAAGGCACACCCAAAGTATAGGCCATTGGAGAGCGGTAGAAATAAGAGCTTCGATTTTTGAAATCGTCGTGGATGGTTGATCCTCTGCGAATTTGTGGTTGTTGTCCAGTCGGCAAACAACGAACAGACTGAGAGACAAGCAGTCAGATGTCGATCGTTCGTTGTTAGCACAAGCGTCACTCACGAAAGCCACTTGACTGAATATCAAAAGGGTACGTTGCCTATGGCAATCAGAAATAATTACGAAATCACGCTCGATCAGCCGGCATGTCGTTGATGTTGACGAGATCAGTGAACACAAGAACATTCGTGGGAACTTCGATCTCGTTCCTTCAGTTGTTTTCGAAAAAAAAAGCAGTTCCGTAAGCAAACTGTCATTTCTGCTATATTTTATACCTCATTTTGCTTATCACTTTATGCAGTAACTTATCACAGGCTTTTCACCGTGCGGATCCCAGTCTTTTTAGCATTCAATTGCCGCGCCGAGCATCACTAGCCACTCGGCCACAAGCCCTGGTATTTTTTACTATGCAAAGCAATACGTAATAAAGCAGAATCAGTTCTGAAAGAGTTAAAAGCAACTAGAACAAAAAAAAAGCGGCCGCTGATAACAACATTGAGGCCCATCAAAAAGAAGGCTCGATGTGCATGTGCCCGCTAGTGTGAATATTTAGACATTGCTATAACCTTGTTTTTTACAAAACATTGAAGAGTCATGGGAAGATGCATAAGCGAGCAGGATGTCGATGCCAGTCTAAGGATCAAGGAAATGGACAACCTTACTTCAATAAACTGTAGTTGTTCTCCGCCTTTGATCATCCAACTGAAGTATTAGTTGCCTCATACAACGAATGTTTCACGCTAATTGTCAGCGTGACGTGTCCAGAACGTCGAAATTTCTTTCAAAAGACCGGTTTTCAGAGTGTTCAAATGCGGTAGTGATTTCTGCAACTAACCAAAAACCACATAAAATAGCTGATTCAGTAATGGGGAAAACAGAGAAGAAAAGCGATGAAGCAAGGAAAGCAGAGGAAGACCTTGATAAGATGTAGTTTGATCAGGTAATGAAAACCTTGAATTTGAAATTTAGCGATGTTTCAACAAATTGGTGAAAAAGCACAATTTTGAAAATCAGGAAGTGATGTAGAAATTACTGAAAGATGGAATGATAAGCTAAGTGAAAAAATGATGCTAATCAGAAAAGTCCGCTCGCGTAGCCTTTGAAGAGCCGCAAAGCACGGCTTTGTACTTGTAATGAACACCGCGAAAGCCGGCCTTCATGCCGTAAACACACATCTAATAAGATAATCAGCTTCTCGGAAGAGTTAGAAGTGCTGAATATGTGTTCGTCAGCAAGCGGCTTGACTTCCGTCCTCAATACCCCTCATCTGTACTTTTATTCGCCTTACGCTCGACGTAAATAGGCCAGCTGAGCAGAAGGCGATAACTGGGTATGAAGCACTTCTGATCAAACGCCAGTCTATGAAACTGTTTTTCGATCCTATGGAAATCTAGGGGAAACTTTTCAGTTCGTTCATTTCCACGTTGTTGGTCCCAAAGAATTGATCACTACTGTACTAATTTGAGTGGACCATGGAAAATTTTCTCTTTTGGGAGTAAACTCGAACATGACACAAATCGTTTCGAATAGGACGAAACTAAGGATATTATATGGTTTAAAGAAAACTCATTCATATTTCGTTAGTAATGATGAACTGAAAGAGTAAGCATGCAGGAGAAATATAGAAATGCTGTAAAATAGTATGGAGATTCTTTCCAAGTGTTCTCGTATTCCGGAAGTCTTCAATAGCAGACTTTGAAATACTGAGGATTTCAGAAGTACTGGGGAAGTCGTTGGCCGAAGAGATTTCGATTACCTGATACCTAGCGATAGGAATTTAGAATAAGGAAAAAAGAAAGAAAAGAATGATTAGTGCACCTACCTGTTTCCTCCTAATGTGAAATCAGGAAAATTTGTTCATGAGAAGCCGATAGTTATAATTCTTTTTATTTTTTTTTACTGCCTTAAAGTAGTGCTGGGATAATAGCAAATGGAAAACAGGTTTTGATGTACCTGGACCCCAAATTAGCGAATCAACACGAATTCTATTCGTCCACAACATTCAGTATCACTTTAGTAGACATCGCTGTTCTTCCGAATCTGATCACCGCCAACATCACACAGATATTTAATATGTGCCACTGAGGATGTTTCCTCCGTATCATCCTTATCATAACATCAGAGTAGATTGAGAATTACCTTAATTATAGATTCAGTTAACTTTCAACTAGGACTCAGTACAAAGGGCATGAATTACAATGCATATTGGCTTTTATGTAAAATTTAGTCAGTATGGATAAAAATTGCTTTGTGAACTACTCAAATAGATTTGCAGAATTTATTTTTCATTTTCTGCAATCGTATCAATGATGACATGAAGGAATTGCAAAGCAAAAGAGATAAGTTTAGTTTAGATTTCTAAATCAGTCTTTTCAGGATGTGAACACTTCGCTTACACACTTTCCTGACGACTGTATGCTTGTCCGTAAAAAATGTAATTATATAATGAACAATAGCAACATTAATAATAATGAATAAGTCGTAAATGGGGTCATTATGCCATAAAAATTTCACAGCGCCTCGTTATTCAAATGATTAAATTTACAAAAATTGTTGTGAACAGAACAGAAAGAAGTGCAGAAACTATGGAAAATAAGGTTTCATCCAAATAAACCATGATCTCATGAACAATAGAGAAATTCTGAAATTTGACTAAAAATTGGAATATTCGCTATTTGAACTGCTCTACGAAATGCTCCAATCCATTTCTACGTTATAGCAATACTTCCAGACTCTATATTTCACAATTTTCTTAGTATCATTAGATTGTTAAGAGCATTAGTCTACTTAACGGTCGTTTTAACAAAGGCCTTTGATTGTATCGATGGCATTTCTTCGAAAGAATTCCGTCCTAAATAGTCAAGACCGGATTACGGTATTGATGGTTTTGTTTTTAAACGAGTTCTTATAGGGTCTCTTTACTTGCCCGAAGGGAGGCGATGTTTGCCGTTGTCACTTTCTATAACGGTGTATGACATTCATTGACAGGCCGCCCACAGTACGGCTTTTCCTAATACTACAGAGAATGTCGACGATTAAGAACTTAATGGGGAAAGAGCGATATATCGACTGGTTCGGTAGAGCTGCAGAGAATTTGCTTATGCCTTACTAAGAGACGACACTTCCCTAAGGGAAAGTTCCGTAAGCAGCTGTATGAAACTGAGAATGAGGTCAGGACAATGATAAAGAAGCCGTCCAATGGCGATCGATGCGCTGCTGTGTCAATATTGATGCGGTATCGATCACTGCGAAGCAGAAGCAATGAGAATCGGAGAAATCCTATCGAATTTCGCAGTCAATACGGTAGATTTCTGCAGTATAGAGGGATGAATGTAGGGAGCATCTTTATCTCGATAAATAATGATCACTGCAGAGAACAAACAGAATAAGCAAAAGGAAAATCGGCAGTGATGAACAGGAAAAAATTCTCTCTTTACATATTCAATTTCATCGCTTAGAACCAGATTTGAGGAAGAGGCTATCTTCACAAAAATTGCGCAGTACGAAGATGAAAACACATGTTCAGCTATATGTCCGCATTCGTTGATCAACAGTGAACATTTTTGTCAGAAAAATGGAAGAAGAGTATCAGAAAGAAGTTGATTAGGAATGAAACAAATGCATGGCCTAACCTATACAGTAGATAAAAATGTTCTTCTGATGTTGTTCGACTTAAAAATTACGATTACAAGTCTTAAAGCAGCGTTTGAGTGAAGACCGAACCAATAAGTATTATTAACCTTGTTCTTGAATCTTGATAGGAGGATTATGAACTAGAAGTCCTTAATATATTCCTAGTTCGCGTTAAACAAAAATTTTTTCCAAAGTTACTCATAGATAACTTCCAAGATGTGTAAGGTTTGAGTCGGAAAATTTAAACTCATAGGTTGCAAATCGCATGAAAATTTCTTTTAGATACGATTTCGCTCCTTCAAAACTTCAGCTTTTAGTGGATACTGTAATGATTTGTTTTGAGAATGTTCTCTCTTTTTTATTTCCATTGGTTTTGTTGGAAATATAAATCACGCATGCGAAGACACTGAGGAAACAACTTATTACCATCCTATAGGCATGGAAAGATATCAGCTTACAGTGCTATTAGTGAGATAAGTTGCTCGGACCAAAAAAATTCTTGACGTTTCTGAGATCCCTGCACTGAGGATAAAGTCCCTATATTGAATAGTCAGTACTACTATATATGGCACACAGGGTGATACCTCATAGTGTTGAGCGAAATATGTCAGCTATTTAGTTTATTATGATATAGACTAAGTCAGAAAACTAGAAAAAGTGATGGACGTGGGGAAGAATTAAAATTCGAGATTCGATTTTTTTCTTTTGACGGAAGATTCGAGTTTTTCACAGCTGTTGATCGGGAAGAGACATTGCTGGCAATCGGCGGTCGAGGCGGCGGCGTCAGCGGCATATTTGAGTGAGTCACTAACGCTATCGCTGAGCAATGAATCGAGTGACAACTCCGAGCGGAGAACCAATCTCGTTAACGATCAACCGGAAAGGGATCTCAGCAAAAAAAAAAACAATCACTTGTGTAGGGCTGATCGACTGAATTAACTGTACCAGTAACTGCGTTGGTGAGCTTGGTGGGGAATAGTTCCATGTATACATTTCGTACGTGATCCTCGAGGAGATGAGTGATAGTAATTACGTTGGATGACGTAGATGAACTTCAACTGCATGCACTCCCACCATAGTTTAGAATGTGGTAAGCGAAAAATCATGGAATAGTGGGAACTTAGCGTAGGCATTTATTAGAAAAAATAAACAAATCGGAGGAAATGCGAAACAAGTGCTTCGTGACAGATTATTGCAATACTAAGAAACAAGGCAAAGTATAGTAGTAGACATGAAAAACGTATCACATACAATGTAACAAATCAATGTCGTATTTCTAGCGTTCAAGTAGAAGATATTTCAGTTGAATACAGTGAAATGCTTTGCAATTGAGATTTTTATTATTCATTCTTGATATGAGATAGAATGCTGATTACATTTTTATTTCGTAAGAAGGAAATAGTGATCGTCCAGCAACTCCACTGTTCCTCAAACATTTGATCAGAATTTCAGCTGTTCGGTACAACTATGTCAAAATTAGCACTTGAAGGTCGCATCCTTGAGAACTCGCGTTGACCCATCATAACTCGGAAGAGTACAAAGTGAGAAATCAAATAGATAAAAACTAGGAGCGAGCGAAAGGAATTTCATCCAAATAAATTTCTAAAGGCACAGAGCGATTTTAGGATAACTAGGTAGACGGTCTGCAAAGTTCCTTCGCAAGGTGAAATATATACATGTAGAACTAAGTGTTTCGATTTTTTCAAAGGTACATCCAGTTCTAGTGGTCACAGTCGCATGCGAAGCAACCATATCACGCACGTACTTTGAATTCTAGTGCTGGTTGATTATAACTCGCTGTCGCAGTTATAATCTCTTCATGAATACTTTAATGCGCTTCACTTTTGAAGAAATTTGGAGTGTTACGGAAAAAACTGATCATATAGAAATTTTGCAATATAAGCCAACGAACGAGCGAGCTCGTCAATAATTAGCGGACTTATCTCTGTGTAGTTAAAAATAACTGCAAATGTCCAGAAAGTGGAATATAGCCTCTTCTAATGAAGCGTTTTCTTTCGTTGTTATTCTCATACCAGATTTCTTTGCTCTCTGCATTCCAAATTAAACCTCTTTCTATTCCACTTAATGAAGAAGATGCACCTCTAGCACTCCCATGATCCTGCCGTCTACTTATATTAGCGCCAACATTTCTTCTACATCAATCAACATCATTAATTCAAGCACGACGAAGGCATGTTTGCGTGAGTTTGAAGCGTTTGCCTCAGGGACGAGTATCTCATTCAGCCCTCAGATTGCAACAAATAGGAAAGAAAATAATTTAGAAACCGCGGGTTTCATTATGGCAGAAATCCATAGACAATTTGAGCTTTAACTTCAATCAATCGAGATAGAGAGGATTTTTGAGCTATACATTCAATGACGATGATTGAAATTAACTAATGATGAAATCTTTGCATGGAAGCCAAAGTGCAAAGCCAGTTTTACAAACATTCCATAAAAGACCTTGAAGGAATCGATTGTCTACAAGTGCTGGTAACTTCTTGATATCTGGAGCAGTTAAATGGACCAACGATTTAACAGCATTGTAGACTGCCTTAACTGTACTTCCAAAAGAACAAACACCTTTTCTAAAACATCATTCTAGGTCTAAATCTGTTAGACGACGAAGTTTTGGAAAAAATAAGTTTGCTGTGACGCAAAAAAACTCATAATTAGCTTTTAATTAATTTTTTGTTCAATGTCTAAATTCGTTTTTAACGGCAGGTACGGTGTGAAACATAGTCACAGTAATAATTAAGATAGAAACAAAACTTGGATCTTTGTGCTCTTGTTTCATGTACTCGAAGTTAGAAGTTCGAAGTCTTCACGAGTTTTCAGCACACATAAGAGGGTCTTTTACAAGAGAGCGGTTACGTATACCGATAGTTCAAAATTTAAGCTTTCGATACACTCTTCATGAAAACTTCTCGAATAGGAGATAGGCTTCAAAATCTATGCGATCAAACGGAAATGAACCCAGCGAACTGAATCTTCGGAGGTTGTTTATTTACCGCTCAGCATGAACTTTCTCCTTTTTTACAGAATAAAAAAAACATGACATTAGCGTCATCTTTCGTAAACTGTCATGAACTCAGGAGAAAGATGCGCTGTAGCGTGAAAAGAGCAATGTGCAAAATGGGCGTCAGTAGTGCACCGGATAGAGCACGCATTCGCGCAAAGAGGTGCGGGTTCGTCCCGCCCGGCGCTAAACTACTCGAACACTGTGTCATGAATTCAATCAAATAATACTTTGGGTCGACCTGGTTTTTTACGGAGTAGAGCTACCTACTGTGCTAAGAAAAATGATCAGTTACTATCGTGCTAATGAAGAGAGCACGGACTCAGTCACGCTGCTTAGCCGAGGAACATGAGACATCAACTCATTAGATGGGTTCAAAAGTGTTTGCGGTCATAAATTGTTGAAATGCGACTTTCTTAAGAATCTTCTTAAACGACCGCAGCACTGCACATTCGATATAGCAGTTACTGGAGCAAATGTGTTGTTGATGATAGAGTTGTCTCTGCTGTTCACGACCCATTCTTTTATGCTCTGGAAACAACATTCACTTTTGCACCAACTAGTATCCTTTTCCATAGTTTTAACTAAATACAAAATTAAACAGCAATTAATCGTCATCAGTAACAAAACTTAAAGCGACAAATACGCATTAGAATGTCGCTAAGCATACTCATATTTACTTGAGAATATATTACAAGATCAGAATATTTTAACAACGCACAAGTCGCAGTTACTTTTCCACCAACCTAACACACCGTTTCTCCAATCTTTGTCTTAACACTTACTTCGCTTTAGTCTGATTTTCGACGCCTCGGTGCAACACTTAGCATCTGTCCTCTAAGAGAGTTTCATGCTACACGTTGCGGACTGTGATGCTGTTTGGCAGGGTATATATATTCATTCTCGATTTACCTCATTATTTTCGATATTCTAGTAAGCTTGCGAAATCGCATTCCTATTCCTAGTTAGCTCTCCTATTCAATTATTCAGTATATCGACTTCCTGATGCAGACAAACACAAGGGCATCCGGAAATGACAGTTCAGCTTAGCGTGAATGAAATGCTACGAAGAGATCCATTTTGCCCAAAACATCGTCGTTAAACATTTTTCTCGTATTCAGATTTTTCCACAGGGCTGTCGAAATCAACTTGAATCGTTCTTAACCGATGCTTAACACTATTTGGAGGATGTAATTAGCAAATGATGATAAACCAGTCAACTTCAAATGTAACAACATGGTCCCTCTGACGTTTTTGAGGATGATGACAGCCTTTCTGTTTCCGATTCGTTGTTGAATAGCCAAGTAGTAAAAATACTACCACCTATTTGTATGATTACTTTAAGAAAATATAAAAATCCTTTCATTTCTTTGAAAGTAGAACGGTGGTATATCTTACTCTTGCTCTGCTTGAATGAGCTTCATTAATTTTCATCCAATGTTCCTCCTTAAGGTCTACTCAAGTATGAGCAGAATTAAAACTTCATAGGCGAGAAACAGCACATAAATTGTACAATAAATGTGGACATCTTTTAACTCTACGCCAAAATTCTCGAGATTTGGGCTATCTAATGACAACGTGAAACTTCAATGAAGAGCCACATCGAAGCCCCAGCCGAGAAAATTGAGCAAATTAAGATGAAACACAATAATTTGCTGCTATAACGTAATAAAAAGTCTTTATTTTTGACTTAAACATGTCTTAGAATTGCAGAGATCAAGCTTTCGAACGAATACCAGATGTCTGAAAGGAAAACTTTTATCCAGAGAGAAAGGCCTTGAACAGTCATATGTCGCGTTTGATACACGTGGCTCCCTTGAGGATTAAGAAGTAGAGTATTACTAATGAGTAGATGGTGAACTATCAGACTATCAGAATTATCACATTAAATTTGTTCTACTATGTCGTGAACTCTTCTCTGTGTATCTGATCGCTTATAAACCATGAAGTTTGGCGAGACGACATGCGCAGCAGTATCATTGACGATATGTTTAAAATGTTAATAACGGCTTCAAAACTGCTAATCTTCGGTCCTCAAAAAACTGCAGCCTTCACAAAAAGTCAATGCAGATGTCATGTTCATTCTATGAAAAAAAGAAAATTCAAAGGAACTACGAAGCGACAAAGGCAATAATGTGAAAAAGCTCCCTTAAAGAAAAGAAAAATGGAAAAATGGACACCACATAAAGAATCATAGAAATGTAAATTGGAATGGTGACGCTAAAAGCGGGAGAACACGAAATTTTTCAAGCAATGGGAAAAGCGTGACTATAGAGACTCGTACAACTAGTGATAGAGTTCTGATATCTGATTTACTAAACGCTAAACTACTTTTCACTCAAAATACTTCAATACACTTATTCAACTGTCCACGTAATAATGCTCCATATATCTTTCGTCGAGTGTTTTTCTTGAAACCATAGCTCAAATTTCAATATGCCAAATAATCATCTTTGCGCCACGCATGTCATGTGGTCTCTTAAAATGGACTGATTTATAAAGCCCGATACCGTGTTTCGCACTTTGCGGTCTCGTCAGGATTGATAAAAGACGAGAAAGAGTAACTGCCCGACTGACGAGACCGCAAAGTTCACGTGTATCGGGCTCTATAAGTCAGCCCATCTTAACAGATTACATGAGATGCGTGGCTCAAAAATGATTATTTGGCATATGCTTCATTAATTAGCCAGTGGTCACTCAATGTAATAATTCTTTATAAAGAGCTGGAAACTTCCTGGGATCTTCAATAATCCTCAAACACTATAGAAAATTTTCTTGTGTCACTATAGATGAAAATAGGATCTATTACAGAGTTATATAATGTTTTGAGCGGCGTCTATGAAAAGCAGTCGAATGTAAAGATCTATTTAGATTTTTTTCCATCGGTATCAGGCTATCTAAAGATGCGCTGAAATTAAATCTGTCTCTTCGAGGAGACATGGCTGAGCTGAAAACAAATTTCATTAGCCAAATAAAAAACTCCTGTGTTTGTACGAATAAAAACTCTGTTCCCGTAAGAAAGTCTTACCAAATCAAATATTCCACTAAGCACACGCGGGACACATAGACATAAGGGGATAGGCTTTGATGTAGAAATAACCATCCTCACATAAGAACAAAAATTTCATGGACATGCTGTCAACAAAGTACAATCGGTGCTTTTCGCTATCCATGCCCTGTTTCGACCCGGAGTAATTTTTGGTTGCTCTCAAAGTCCAAGTAGTCACTGGATAGCACAAATCAAGACAATTAGGGTGGCGCATTTTTATTTCAAAATATCTCTAATTTTACGCTACAACGGCGAGAATCGAACTATGTTTTCATTCAAACATTTTTCGCTGATCAAGGCTTTTCTTTGGTCTTTCAGGAACTATTCAATAAGTTAATTCACTGATTTCAATAATGTATTCGGTTTTTGTAAGAAACTTATTGTTGCGCTGTGTCGATCAAAAGAAGATTGAGTCTCGCAATTTGGAACTGAAGAGAAGCATGGTGGCTTAGCGGTCATGTTGCGAAGTCTTTACCACATACCGGCAGCACGGTGATTTGATGTTGATATTGAGCTGCACGAAATTCAACATTCTTTTGGTTACTACAGCGCACTAAAAAGTTTTTTTTCTAAAGAATATCACATTATTGGATCCGGCAAACATTTAATCTATCGAATGGTTACTGAAGATTTGAATAAAAAGCTTAGTAGCGCGAAATGCTTGAATGAGAACATAATTGTATTTTCGCTCTCGCTCTCACAGTGTAGTAATAAAGCAACTCTGAAAATGAATCTATTATTAAGATCTTTGAGATTTGAGCTATTTGATGATTGTTGAAAATTTGGGAAAAGCAAAAGGCCCCATTTTTCTCAAGGGATCGAAAAGAGGTGCGGCTGATGAAAGTAGTTCAGATTTGCGAAAACCAATATTCCTTTTGCTGTTATAGCGCAGAAAGAAATTCTTTTCAAAACCAAATACATAGTTCGAATCCTTGAAATTTGATCTGTCGATTAATTACTGAGAATTCAAAGAAATATTTTTGTTCAGCGAGGAAAGGAACGAAATTCTATTTTGTTATTTTAGCATAATAATAGAGCCATTTTGAAAATAAAATACACTATTCAAATTCTTTTGATTGAGGCAATCGAACGATTATTGAAACTTCAAGAAAGCCAAAAATTGCGTTTTCCTGAGGAGTCAAAACAGGGTACGGATAATGAAAAAGCACTGAACAATCTATACTGATTTTATGAACAATTTGCACATCTAAGGGCAATGGTCATTTGAGGACACTTTCAGCTTCAGTTTAGTTTCTGAAGCATTTCTCGAACAGGAAGCTGCTAGATACTTTAGGAATTTGTCATCGATTTGCAAAAGGTCAGGAGGCAAAATTTCGTAACCTTGCATTGCTCAAAGTTTGAGGGGTGTCGGTCGGAGGAATGTGGATGCGCAGGGGTAGCACGACGTGCTATCAGTTGTGCGGTACTCCCTAGTCGAGCTTTCTCTGCGTTACAATCTTCATTAAATGCGGGACATGGGCTACTGACGAGGGGGCGAGACCTCCGAAACACGCGTGTATAGCCCTAGCGTACCAACCTCGGGTAAGGCTTTAAGCATTCTTAAAAAAGTTATATTGAAGGTTTATTGCGAGGTTTCAAAAACAGTCGATACCTTGGATCAACTTCATTAAATACTTAGAAACAATGTAATAGTGGCGCCAAGTCTTTGAATATCTTTGAGCAGTCGCACATGAATTTGTTACCCTTTTAAAGCTGGCAAGTTATCTCCTCAATGGCAAAAGATGTTCAACAACCTTCCTCATACTGCAAACCGACGTTGCACTCGGTATTGTATTTGTGCACTTCATCGACTCCGTACCAAATTAATGTTTCGTGCCATCTGCAATGCACCGTACCCTAGTTACAAATCGTACAAGCAGAATTATCAACATTTTTTGGCCTCAACAACGTTTATCCGTTGCTTTACCACTATTCATCAAATTTTTCGAAGATTAGAAGCCGCAAAAGTAAAATCGTTGAAAAGGGCAGTGGCAACAGTGGAATGGCAGGTAAGCCATTCATTACTATACGATGATAGTTCGTAACCATCAAGCTTACCAAGTCTGTCACCTCTCTGAGGACATTGTGTGGGTTGGTTCTACAGCGATGGAGACCCATCCACATAATACCACGCAGGAGCAGGGTAGCATTGCTATCCCAGGACTCAAGGGAGAATCGACTCATCCAGAGTTCAGTCAGATCTATGGAGAAAGTAAGTATCCTCAATCAGCGTTCGAAGTCGCACGTCATAATGTTCAAAAATCTTCGTGGATGATGGCTAAATCAATCCAAGACAAAATGTGCTGAGATCAGCACAATGGATGTGAAGACGTGTCATATAAAACAAATCAAGATCAAAGTAGAATTGTCGAAATTATTGTCTTGACATACGAACATATTGTAATATACTCAGTGATGAGGAGTGATGTGCAAAACTTCTGCGTCAGTTGGGACTTGAACCCACATTTCACCCTATCTGAAGACGCTTGCTCGAACCGTTGCACTTCCGACGCCTACTTTGACATTAATATTTCTACGCTACAACTCATCTATCCGTTAGCAACCAACCGCCAACGCTGCGGTCCAGGTAGTTGGTGTTGACATTGAACCCAGTCACGTCGACAAATGCTGAGCATCGAATGATCGAATAGAATTCTTATTAACTAACCACATTTGATAGGATGGATGCATTATAGCGTAGAAAAGAGTGGTATCACAACAAGCGTCGGTAGTGCAGTGGTGCGAGTGCGCGCCCAAGGATAAGGTGAAATGTGGGTCCGAGTCCCATTTAGCGTAGTAGTTTTGCACATCTCTCTACATCACGTGGTATATTATAACATCATACCACAGCTAAAAGTAGTTGAATGGAAGATTCTATTTGGCATTCTAGTTATTGTGTAATGTGAGCATTGTTAATGGTATGCTTTTAGTTTACTCACCTGGTTTAGAGTTGGTTTCTAAAGGAGATATTTCTCTTGGTGAAAAACACTAGAGAATGACCTTGCTAGCAAACACTACTTCACAATCAACAAGTCGGACAAAGCTCTAAATCGTCTACGCCTAGTCAGAGGCAAATTTTCTAGCATAAGTACTGCATTCTATTTAAGAGCAGAGAACGTCTCAGCAAGCAATACTTCAAACCAATTGTGGAGATTAGTGGATACAGTAAGTCTTGGCTTTGCTAACTCCAATAAGATGATGTTTCATTGCACTTTGACTATCATATTTTGGAAAAAACGCTAGTAGGGTGAATACGAATCAAATCTGTTCGGTAATTTCTAAAAGTTATCTGGTGCGTTGGTAACTAGTGGCACGAAATTTACGTCCAAATCTCCGAAATATTACAAGGTTAAAGAGATTACGCCGTTGTAGCTAGAAAGTTGTCGTCGTAGAATGAACAACGATGAGCCTGCATGATTAAAAACGTCTTATTACGCAGTATCTACTACATGAGCCTTTCATTGGCTCATTTTATGGAAGTATTACTAGCAACGACATGTCTGCGCAGAAAACAAGTGCCCTAGGATTAACTGGATATATTGAGTGAGGGGAAGGGGTGGGGGGCTTTAGCATTCAGATAAGGGAAAGCAAAGTGAAAAAGAACATAGGATTGACTGTTTTTGAAACCTCGTTATAAACATTCAAAACAAATCCAAAAAAAGAATATTCAAAGCCCAAACGAAGTCGGTAGGCCAGGGCCATACACCGGTGTTTTGGAGGTTTCGGCCCCCTCGTCAGTGACCCCCGCCTCTCATTAAGCCCTGCATTATAGCAAGGAGGGAGGCGTATGTGGTGATGGCATAGTGTACAATGACACTGGTCCATCACCACTTTTCAGTCGATGGATTTCGGCTGGTAGACCAAAATTAATCCATATGATCGACTGTTGATCCCCGCCGCTCATTGAGCTCTGGCGTACCAACCTCGTTCAGGCTTTGAACATTCTTTTGGAATTATTCTGAAAAAGAACATATTAAAAAGATAAGAATACTGATTAGTGAAGTGAAATATGAATAGCACCGAATGATCCTACTGTATCCCTTTTCAGTCATATAATTGGAAAGAGCAGACCAAAAAGGGGTTGACGTGGCCGCGTGGGTTGTGATGCTTATCGCGGCGAGCGTGGAGCCGAGCTCCACCTCTCAATTCTCTCCGGCAGTCTAAAACAACGTCCTATGGAACACCACACCCGCGCTATCCTCAACAATGCAAGGAGACTCGCTCAACCAGTATTCTACGACGTTCAATAAGAAGACGAAACAACGAACTGAGTGATAGAAAGTACTGGGATCCGCACAGTGAAAAGAGAACAGTGCGAAGATGGATTAAATAAAGTGTCTAAAGACTAGAAGAAGCTTTTCTATTACCTCTTGATAGGTGTGTGATTAAGCTGTACGGCAACACGTATTTGATTTTGATCTCCACCACAGTTTCCCTATTTTTTGTTTTTCCATATATTAGAGTGCTACATCCCAAAGAAAAAAAAAACGAATATCATTTTTATAAAAGCTTGATAGTCATTTCTACACAACTCATCTGTACTGTACAAAGGTAAACAATGTTGCAGACGGTTTTTAACAGTTATTAAGGTTTCCCTCAGATTTTCAGGCATCAATAACGCAGTGGTAGTGATGTCGTTCAATACGCGCAATGCCCCGACTCGAACCCGCCCAGAGCCAATCAGACCTCCTGTCCCTTTGGCTTCGTGAAAATAGTAATATGCTTATCAGAACATGATCGCTTCTTAGATCCCAAGACTATGACACCTACAATGAAGGCCTCAGAATGAGCCACTACGGTATCCTAGGATTTTAAGAAAACAATTTTCATCAGTATTCCATAATTTTCATGAATAAAACCAAAAGTGCTGGAGCGACATCGAAGCCAAATTTGAAGATTTGCAATGATCATAAAGGTGAAGACACGAATCGATTGCAAGGGCTTTTGGGATATCCACAAAGTATGTGACGTCGCGTCGTGTAGAAATGAATATGGAAATAATTCTACGCACTGAGGAGTGAATAGCCTAGTGATTTGACTGCCTTTTGTAATTAGCCACTAACAGCTTATTATATAGAAAAAGGAAAGTGAATCAGATTTTTATGACAATATGAACCTGAATGAAGTTTTTTCGCTTTTACAAAAATCTAGAGTCTATTTGAAATAAGCACAGGTCCACATACCAACTCACAGGAACTTTGTTCGAAAAAATGGGTAGGAGAAGGATATTGCATACGACAAGTATGCGAGGCCTTGACAATTCATAGCTTTCCTTAGTTTGGACACGTTTTATTTAGCAAAAGAAATACTATCTTGGCATAAATTGCTATTTTCACATACTCGAAAAATTCGATCCATGAATTCATAGCAACCATGCTCTCGTTCAATAAAGGGAATAAATTTCAAAAAAAAAGAAACAAAGTGTCTATTATTGATTTATGAAGCATCTCTACCTATATAGTAACAAGTCAAGCAACTAACATTTTGCCACTGAAGCGGAGAAAGGTAGAAATAATTTTTCGACTTCTTTAGAACGATCGTTACAGAAAGTTTGAGTGCTCAGACTTTTCTCCTTGCAAAGAAAACGTGTACACATGATAAATAATTCTTTACATGGGCGTGTTCACTACAACGGTTAGAGGTGCCTTGCAATACACTCGGCATCTTTACTCCAATCCTACGCCCTGGGCAAAGGAAGCTTTCCATTAATTCTACTGCGGTAATTGGTAACAGACTTGTATCAAAAGATAACAACGCTGAACATTTACATTGGTAGTCCCTCCGCGCTCGTTCACCTCAGGACATCGTACAGGCTGAAAATGCATGCATTCACCTCTACGCAGTCACGAATGAAATCGATCACGCCTCCATCTTTCAAGCTTTATGAGCACTTCTCATTAATAACCTCTGATCAATAGCCTTGCAGACTTAACTGCGAGCGCAGTAACAGATCAGAGGAAGGCATCTAGATCCTCATAAAATCACTCAAGTCGAAGACTTAGATATTCCATCGCAAAGTTGTTTTCTAGGATCTCTGCCTTGGTTTCTAAGCCAAGACATCAACTTGATCATTTCTAATGATCTCTACAACAACCTCTTGTTGGCTTAATCATTCAAAAACACTGCTCGTGTAAGAAGAAATACTTCTCCATATCTGATAATTGTTACTTGAGCCAACATGTCGCGCTATCTGTTATGGGCTTTTGTACAGCCCGATACACGTGTTTCGGGTCTTGGCAGCCCCCGCCGGTTGGAGAGGCCGTTCGTCCGTCTTTAGCCAATCCTTTCGGGAATGCTCCATCCCCCTACATAGACTAGAATGCGACGTACGATTTACACGTGCTGTCATGGAAATAAATTTTTTAGATCGGCAGTGCAAAATACTCGATTTCTCTTGGTTAGTTTTTGTGCAAAAAAAAACACTCAAAACACGGTTTGATATTTCATAATTACCAGCCAAGAGCAGTCAAATGCTTTACACTGCCGAATAAGACTTATTTACTTGACGCGTGTAAACGTACGTCGTTGTCTACCCTATTCAAAGGAATGGAGTCACCACTAAAGACGAAAAGTGCTCAAGTAACGATACAGCCAAGGCCGAAACACGTGTATCGAGCTGTAGAAGAGCTCATAACAGACCGCATGGCATGTAAGCTTAAATAATAATTATCGAGCATGTTGAAATTTGAGCGAGATCTTAAAAACACTTGAAACAGAACAGTAGAATAGTGCTCTAGTTCTTTGCCCTCTACAAACCGGTGCCATCAAACCCTTGTGCAAAATCTAGATGTGAAAAAGAATAAATATTTGAGTAAATGGATAAATCCACAAAATAATCTTCTTATAGCACTCTAAATTACAACAGCTTTACAACTTGATCGGCAACATAGACCCACATCGCGAGGATGAATGACTGTGGAAAATCTTGAATGATCGGTTCCGAAGAACGCGAAGACAGTTGTAGGTTAGTCGAATAAAAATTTCTATCAATATCATGGTATAATCGATCAGTGATACGATGTTGAAGGGAAGTCGTCATTTAGAATTTTACTGCATCATTTTTATATTTGTTGAAAATATATTGGCTGACAAATACCCATGCATTCTAAACATTTTATTGGCATTGTTTTTCACTCAGCTGCTATTTGAAATCTTGTTTTGAAACTTCAGTTTATTCTCGGAGATTGTTTTGGGCCTTTTCGAGGTTTTGGTATGTCAGTGGCTTACGTGGTCTCTTCGCTTGTCAGAGCCCCTGTCTCCACCAATGACTCTACATAGTCGGAAAGGAGAGACACACAATGTCAAGATCAGACAACGTGAAATGTTACGTACATAAACCAGTGATATACCAAAACCTCGAAAAGACAAAGCAGTCCTTGAAAAATACTTCTGGTATTCAAATTTATCTAATTAGTAATGTATTTCAATGATAAAGTGCTCTGGCACAATTGTCTCAGGACTTCAGCGCGAATCGACTCTTCGACCAGCAATGAACAACATTTGTAACGAAGACAGAGAAATGCTCAAGGAGAGCCCGAAGGTGTACGAAAAATGATCGAATACGTACGTAGAGGATGTATACGAAAATGAATCCAACTTAGGATATGGATGTGACAAATTGAACATCGAGTCATGTGACATGAAATGAAAATCTATAAAACTGCAATAATGTGGTGCCAGCCGCTGCGCGATGAATTGTCTTCATAAAAAGACTCACGAATGGAGATGAATTGAAGAATATAAAAAAAACATATTCAAGTCAAAAAGTACTGCCAAGTGAGGTGACCACATTCGACTGCTTCTCCACTTCACCATTTTTCAACACATTTTAATGACTATGAGAAATTCACAACAAGAGAAAAAGCAATTAATTCAATAGCACGCACCTCAAATCATCATGGCTTGAATGAAAGAGGAAACGACGAAGTGTCAGCCACACAAAATATCTAAAAATAGTAATAGAACACTGATAATATAGTCGGTGTCAGCTTAGTACTATAAAAAGGGCGAGACCTCCGAAACAGCTCGTGTACGGCTTTGGCAAATCAACCTCGGGTAAGGTTCCAAACATTCTCGAAAATTATATAAAAAGATGATTATCTGTGGCGAGACTGAACAAGAGTTGTTTTTTTGGAATGATTTCACCATTATAATGAGCCGACAACTTCACAACCGAGTGTGAATAGTTTGAGTAGATTGCCATCCTTACTATTTCAGTGTGCCTACTTTATACTACAAGAGCTGCGTAAAATATTCTTATAATACCAATTCAGAATTCCATTCTCACTAAACCTCGGTGTAGATATACTGGAAAAGATCTGGCAAATTGTCCTTTCTAATGGATAAAGGTGGGAGAGGTTGGTGTTTATCCTCTCAAAATCGATAACTAATCATTCGGTGACTTCAGCTTCCTCAGAGCCTAAATATCGTACTATTCCAAATAATACCCAGTTAATCGGATGAGGTCGTTTGGAAAAGAAAACATAGCACTTTAGGACACCATTTGGTGCAGAACCACTTGAACGACAATCTGTAAATACAAAAGACTGCGCGATATGTCGGAATGGGGGGAGGGAGGCTGTAGGAGCTCAGGTGCACTATATCTGTTCTCTTGTAAGACATGTGGTGATCAGCACATAGGCGAAAAGAGTAGACCACTTCGCGTCCGCATGAAGGAACACCTAAATGGAAAGTTGAGAAGTCGTACTCCTCTAGGTGTACATGGAAGGAAAGACGTAATGGCGACGACTTCTAGGTGGTAGTGAAAACCTTATGATGCAACTCAAAAACATCGCTACGGAAAATTTGACGTCTCCTGTATATTACGAAAAGTCCAGAAATGAAGACAAGGAGAGAGCGTCTGAAGATGGCTAATGATTGGTTAATGATTTCAGATGGGTTTCCTAGTTTGAGTCAGCCTCAATTTCTACAGTGTGCGACTACGCAAAGATGAGCTCTTTTTGTAGGTAGTTACACGATGAGTTCCATGTAGTAAATAAACATCTGGATGATCTTTGCATTACCTTCGCATTAAATATGGGAAATATTGTCCAAATAACTGAATATGCCTTTATATTCGACTGATTTTTGAGACCTCTTTGTAAACAACCTAATGTGACTATGTATTTTTAGCCTTTCATGAGGTCTTTTCTCGGACTTATACAGTGTGAGGCACGTGTATCGGCCTTCCAGCCTCTTCAGTTGCACGGTGTCTAGTCTGAGCCTATCCCTCTCGGGGACGAACACTTTACATAGGTGAGCGTCCGACGAACACTTTGCATGCTCCTATGAGTAATGAATTTAGTAAACGCGCAGTATTGTACATTCGATTGCTCTTGACTGGTATCGTCAAATATATCATGCCTTCCGTTCCGAGTATTTCTTTACACCACGTTCAATTTGCAATATGCCTCATAATTATTTTTGAGCCATGCATGTGGCTTATTATGGGCATTTATATAGTGTAATAAGTTTGTTTCGGCCTTGCAGCCTCGTCAGTTGCGCGATACCTCGTCTGAGTCAATCCCTCTCGGGGGGCACCTTTATCAAAGGGATCATTGACGATAGAGTTCGCCAAGCTAAAGCGCTCCCATGTTGATTGCAACAGAGAGTTGTAGGAAGGCGCTGAACATTCACGATAGATTACATCACAAACCACGCCAATATCTCCTCTCCCAACATCTATAATGAACCAATTGTACAAATTTATCGTAGGAGAACGGAAAGAAGTGCAACCGATATCTGCCGGAAATATTTTCACAAAAACCATCATTCATAATCATATACTACAATTGGAGCAGCTTCGATATGAGGTACAGATAGCTATTGTAATTGTCCTTTTACTGAAAGAGATTCATAGTCAGATACCTGGAAGAAAGGCGCAAACGAAATTGGGTGAATAAAGTTTCACATCTTTTTTTTTTACAGCTCGCTACTTGTTTTTGGTCTACGGAATGGAAATAGCAGCTGTCGACGGTGGGGAAAAGTGATAAAGGCATGTCCTCAATTAGTTTTACACCTTCATAAGAAATCGACACGCTTTTACAGGCTTTTTTTCTTCAAAATTTTGGATACTTCTCCTTTAAGTAGCACGGGATGAAGAAACAATTCCTTTCGCTGAACAAGAAATTTTCATAAGAGGCTAAGCAATGATTCGAAACTTAAATCTCCAGCTAATGCGTTATACACACCTTTTATAGAAAGTCTCTTTATAACGCTTCAGCGAAGGAAAAACATTTGTGCTTTACATGTGCATATTTTTCGTAGGACAACAGCTACTCCTCTAGATTGTTAGTAATCATTCGATAGTGTGAATTACAACGATTCCATCGTATGTTTAATTTTCTGGGAAGACCGCTTCTCTGCAGTGTAGTAGGGAAAATAAGATTGAGTCACATAAGCGGACATGCGTTTTTTGGCTAATCTACGCGTTGGAGGAGGGCTACAGAGGGGTGTTTTGCGGCTTTCAACATGGCGATCGATCTCTGGTGCCGATGCGATGCACATGTGAAGTGCAATTTTTGTCATTAAATTAGTACTTTTTTTCGTCTTCAAAGAAACTCTATATTTAACATATGACTGTGTTACTACAAGATTTTCTCTACACCGACCATATGCTCATCGCGCTTCCAGCATAATAGCAAACCGTGCGATCGGTGTATAATATTACTTTATTTTGAATTACACAGCGTTATAAGGAGATGTTTTTTAAAATTGGCCACATAGCGCAGTAGCCAGAAATTCAAGCTCGAATGATCTAACGCTCATACAAGAATCTCTTGTCCAGCGAAAGCGATCGTTGACTTCAGCCTGTGCTACCTGAAGGAAATGAACCACTTTTTGTCCCTTTCAGTAGAGAGTTCGTCTATTGTAAGATTCTCAATGAGCTTATCTAACTATGAACACCTGTACTAGCTACGAAAGTGCTTGTGTGAAAACAACAGAACACTGCTAAGAAGCAGTAAAAAATAAATAATCGTAATAGATTATGCATTTTGGATAGCTGTCGGCTCGACCGAGTTTATTTCAGTATGTGCTTATCCAAGCAAACTATTGAGAATTGATCGCTGACAGCTTCGGTTATTCATGTTGAAGAAAGAATCCTCGTAAAGCTGTAGCCTTGGCGGTGTAGTGTAGTATGCGGCCTTGGTAAGAGTGAAACACAAACTCAACTCCCACCTGATTTTGAGTGTTTTGAGTATCATTCAATACTCTTCGAGGTTTCAGTTATTACTCCTCCGTTTTGTACGATATTTTTACAAATGCATGAATCACTCCACTTTCATAGAACCACACTCATATGAGGCGTTCTCGTTGCACAAGGTTCGATGAGTACCTGTGGTGAGGGCTGTTAGAGCCCAGTAGAGTTATCCACATCCTAGAAAGAATTAGTTTTGCCAACATTCAACCATCTTTACATGAAGAGGAAAATTCCTAAGCAGGAACCACAGCATTCAACGCCGGAGATCTTCGTAGATGTAGGATGCAGTGAAAAGAACGAAATCAAGGAGGTGGCTGATGAACTTTTTACAATATGCGCCAAATAAGTACCTCTTGTTGATAATCTACCAATCGGTAAAAGTCAATAGCAAACCGAAAATTTCCTTTAAGACGTATAATCTAAGTTCGTTCATTTGACTATGGTAATGTTCTATCTAAGGGTGAGCTAGAGATAGAGATGGCCATCTTCCTCCCAAGAAATCCACATGATTTTTTTGTAATCAACAGTTAATCAGACATTGATTTGTTTATAGACAGTGACTTCTCCAGTAAACGAATGAGAACAAGAAAGAGAAGAATTCAAGAAGAAACATATATAGTTTATGACGTTTTTTGGCACCTACGCCCAAGCAAGCTGAAACTATTATACTTCACAAAAGGCGGGAACAGGATACCATATACGATGAAACCAAATCACTTTCCGCTTCTAACAAAAGTTGCACAGATGACATATATTAAGAAAAAGTCCCAAAAATAATCCAAAAAATATAGGAAAGTAGCATTTCGGATTAGTGAGAATTGATGTCACGGTTGGAGTGTTTTAAAAAATGGTTTTGTGTTTTTGCTCAAGACTCATGTCTTCTTTATTATTTTTTTTATTTTATTTATTTTATATAATTCTAGGCTCTGAACACGTAGTGCTTGATGCCTTATCTTCATCGTTCCTTCATAAATCAATGGCATTCAGTTTTGGGATATCGGTTGCTTATAGCGTTCTCAAACAATCGCGTCATCACAGTCATTTTCGTTTTCCGTTCACACGTGTGAAAAAATATGATCCTAGAAAAAACCTAATTTGACTAGTCAGTATTCAGCATTTCAATGATAAAAGAACATGACAGATTGTAGCTGAAAACAAGAAATCTGAACTCAAGCGACACCGTTGATGCCGGCAGCAAGAATGCGAAACGAATGGAAGAAATGTTGAAGCATTCACGATGTGTAAAGATGGGACATCTATTTCTAAACAGATCTTCATTTAAAGTTATGAGACGGTCCAAGACAAACAGATAAATCCATTATGATCTCCGCAAATATCAAGAACTGCCATTGAAATGAGAATAAAACGAAAGTTTTACAGTGTAAGAACTTGGTTTGTGTTAAACTTGGTAGAAGTTCAACTTGTTTATAGTACAGGAGTTGCATGAAACAGGATAAAATTTTTTCAAGTGGAATAAGTAAATATAACGTCTTGCATTGAAGCTAAAAGCTGAAAAATTTAGGGAACGGTAACTATTTTTTGCCCACTAGACATTTGCTCAAGAGGCCACGAAACTATCGAACTGTGTTGATATGAGAAGAAAGATAGCATAGACCTGAGCAAACAAGCTACGTTTCGGAAAAGGTAAGGAATTCTTCACTTCTAGTGCTGTGAAATGGTTGATCATAACTGCTTCAATGGCATACTTCGTTCAACCCAAATGTCCAATGACGACACTCGTCGCTTCAAATTAGACTCCTTATCCTTAGAACACACGGATTATGAATATCAGCGAGAAGCTCACTAGAGCAAAATTTTGTAGCTGTGTCAACATTTGAAAAAAGCGTTTTATACCTTTCGATAGGAAAGATTTCCCAGAAAATTGCGTATATTTCGTTGCCCCACAATATAGCGCGCTGAGAATTGAGCTTAAATGATAGTAAGTGAGTTAATCTGATAACATGTTTGAGTCTGTTATGAGGTCTGATGAGGACACTTAGGCAGTGTTATACAGGCGCCTAATTCGTCCTTTCATTGAGTGAATGGGCTCAGGATGGTTGTGTAAAATATTTGGAAACGGGGAGCGAGTCTAACTTATAACGCAAGCTGCTCATCTTCTCCATAGGCTGGCACTGAGAGACAGACAGAGGTGAGAACTTAGGTTTTGAAACGATGTCACGAGCATGCTAACAAGAGAAAGATAGTTGCAGAAGGACAGGCAATTTCAATTTTCACTAACATTCCGTAAACGTGCTCTCACGTTACCGATACGTCAGCGTTTTACGGTGGTAATCCACGGGTCAAGTGAATGAGATCCTGGATTTGTCTCTATCTCTGTGAGCGACTTTCTGCAATCGCAGGACTCATGACAAACGTCAACTGACAAAGTCGATGACTGGCTTATATGCATTAGGAGGAGATGCGATATTTGGAAACTAGTAGCGAATCTGATGTGCGAATGGAATGTTGGCTGTTTTATGATTTGTCGTTGCTTTTAATTAACACGGTTTCTCAAGACTACAAATCGTGATCTCGCTGTGGCTAGAAGACAGGAATGTTCCGAATGTAACAATATAGCGCCACGACGAAGACGCGAGTGGCCATCAAAAAAAAAAACAATCAAAACAAATTCAGATCGAAGAATTTGTCTCTAGAATCATTCGCCAGGTATTACAAGACCTACAATAACTCCCTTCCTGACACTGACATGAACCCAGAATAGTTAATCAATCTCGTATTATTTACTCCTGATTGCTATAGCAATAGCGCAGGTTTTCGTTTCGCAAGAAAATCATACCAATTATCCATGTGATAATAAAAAGTTGTAGAATAACGTTGATATGTCTTGTGGAAGAAATCGCTATTGCCACTTATTCTGAATTTCAACCTGCATTCAAGAAAGAGAGAAAAGAAAAAGTGAATTAGGGTTTACTGGATAAAGGATGAAAATAGTGTAAGGAAGAGAAAGCAATCGAAAACATGATAAGGTTGTGGTAAATGTATGTGACAAAACTGTGATATCAAGTGATAAGGAATGACAACTAAAGTAAGGCGAGTTGACAGTTTGGTGAGCGACAGATTCGCGAAGATGTCGACCGCCAGCGACGCTCGTTGATAGCAGTGATACATTTCTCACTAGGTTTTTTACGTTCACAACATCTATTTAATTCTTCAATGAATAGATTTTAACTCTGAAGTTACTTAAAACTTGAACAGTTCTGTTTTTTTCCATCAAATGAGCAAATATGTGTAGTGGGACCTGTCTGCCCTATCTGAAAGATGAGTATAAACTCATTTAAAAAAGTTACTAGGTTGAAAAGAAAGCTCCGAGGCACTCTAAGCAAAAGATAACTTCCATTCATATCATGGGAACATTACCTTTCTTATGTGGAATTTTCCCACTGAAGGTCTAGATATTACTTGTCTTTATTTTTACTAGAGTTTATTGTAACATCATAACATCGCCATAGGCGGTCAAAAAAAATGATTTCCGATTGATTATTTTCACTTGGTTACAAACCTCCGCCATGGACTAACGATATAGTCAAAATTCGTATTGCGTCATTATCGGAGATGAGGTCCTTCACAGCGAGCTGTAGTCGATGAAATCAGCGAAGTGAAAGGGTAATGCACAACGAGCAGATCTGCTGCTGGACGCTTGTCTGAACGCTTTTTAATGCCGGAGATCTTAAAAACGAAGGCAAGTTTCATTAATTACGTCCAAGCAATTTGGAAAACGAAGATTTGATTGCTGCTTTGGAAGATGAACCGTTGTCAAGTGCTCGGAAACCACATTCGACCAGATCCGAAACTTGGAGAATCGATGGCAGAAGTCGTGAAAAACGATGAACTTTATTTTTAAATTAGTTTTTATTGTACTTCGAAATTACAGTATTTTCACTGTTTTTTTCGCAGTGTTATTATGTTCTTATATAACTAAGAGAATTAAGTGGTGAACAAAAAACACGGCCTCAGGCGGGAATCGAACCCACGTTTCATCCTATCCGATGACGCGTGCTCTACCACTACACCACTGAGGCACATTTGCCCGACCACTCATTCTTCTACATCTCAATGTTAGCTATCAGCCACCAACCTTTGAGAGGTTTGGTCGGGTATGCCCCCGGATAGGATGAAACGTGGGTTTGTTCCCGCCTGAGGCCGTGTTTTTGTTCACCACTCAATTCTCTAGTTTTTATTGTTTTTGTTAGAAATTCATGCATGAATTTCAATTTTATACAAGTGCCCCAAGCTTTCTTTCCAATTTAATAATTTTTTGGCCTTTTCTTAAACAGTTGTTGACTCTGCTAATTCTATCTTTCTTTTTCTTTCCTATTATCTCCCGTGTTCCATTGAATGATAAAGGATAAGCTCTCGGCGTTGATCAATCCCTGAGGGATGCGCCATGCAATCGACTTTAATTTTTAACTTCCTTTGAGGTGATTGAATGCATATCTGGCCTTTACAATGATTCGCGGTGGCCTCTCGCTGAACGAAGTCAGTGCTGCTTATCCTCCCAGACAAGTCTGAGACCACTCTGTATCAATTTACCGACCCCGGAGGGATGGATGGCTTGGTGAGCCACGAGCGCGAGATCGAACCATTGACCTCGTGTGCGACGCAGTGCACCTCTACCCTACTGCGTCACATGCGTTCGTGTTCCAATAGCAATAGCTAAATTTCTTGATTCTTTTGAAACTGATTACTTCGTGCTATAACTACTTTCAGATATTTTCACTTAGAGAGACAATTCTGTTTTATCAGCTCAACACTGAATAAGTACAATGCAACAGAATACAGCCGGCGTATGACAGTCTCTACATCTTTGGCAATTTCTTGAAAACGATTACGAAATAAGCAATGAAGAGAAACAAAACGAGAAGACAAAGTGTCTTACAGCCATAATCGTAACATAAGGGGAAAAACTTTATTCAAAGCAAAATTATAATGGTTAGAAAATCAGGAAAATTTGTCAAAGGAGATTCTTATATGACAGAAGGACAAGTCGTTAGATATTCCTGATCTCGCAAAGGTATTTGAGAAGTAATGTGCTAAAACACTATGTCCTGCAAATGCAGTCGCGATGAAGAGAAATGAGCTGAACTCATAGCTTTAGCTCTGCTTGACAAACCTTTTCCCTGAGCGCATGTGCTAGCCACTTCACCAAATCACGCTTGTGTTGTGCCTTTCTGCCATTCATATTTTTACTTCCTCGAGCTTTCAAAAATCACATACTATAAGTAAATATAAACAATCTAATACGCCTACAGTATCGTGTTGCTGAAGTAGTTCTACATGTTCGTTACACATTTTCATGAGAGGAAGTAGTTGGAATGACTACACAACCAGTAAACCACGTAAACAAAAAAATTCTTTATTGGATACTGCCTTTCGGCGCTGCGTTTCACATCGCAGCCTTCCATTGAAAAAAAAAAAAACTAAGAAGAGTAGGCTATAGGTGAGATTAGAAAGAAAAAGAGCAGGCAGCAAACTAAAAGTTAGAACATTGTGATTTCAACTTCAGTTAATTACGTTCACATCGATTTGTCCTTCCCAGGTCATTCATTGACGACTGCTGATAGAACCAAAAAGTCAAAACTTGGATGGGAAAAAAACAAAGCAAGGGCTTCGGTAATGTAGTCGATGACATGTACACGGAAATAATAATCACATGGTTGAGGCTCAGTAGTGGTTCCGAGCTCTGCTCAGCTGGCATTCTTTTCGTTGAATGAATTTTCTTCCCAGTGCTACAACTAAACAGTGCGAAGTGAAGTGACAGCGGACGGGGTATCAACATAAACGACAGCGTCGCTTCGTCAATTTAGTCGCTTCCTTTAAGAAGACATCGGAAATGAAGAGGGTTTAATTTTCTATGAGCGGAAAAATAAAAAAAACGCGATACATAGAGAGCGCTGTAGAATTGAAGAGAAAGAGAGGAGGCTATATACCTACAATCAAGATTGCGCTGTTAAACCACTACTAAACAAAGAAAACATTCTAAGTTCGCTTTTCTTTTTACTAGAGAGCACAATGGTGCTTATATAAGAGGTAATTTCCATTTTTGGAATGGTGATCTTTAGCGTAATCGATTACAATACATTACTAAGATGGTTAATCCGTTCGGCACGGCGTGTACCTATTGCTGATACACGACTGTTCAGAGGCTTTTCTCATTGAACACGAAATTTTCTCTAAACTTTTAATAAACTACCTGGGAGGTTGAATTTCGACAATTCCAATAAAATGTAACTTCTTGAAGAACTCCTTTTTTGCGTGCTTTAGCAGTGAAAATAAAATTATGTTTCACACTCGGTTTGCTCTCTATGCTCGGCTGAGATGTGTGGATGATTTTCAGCAGACTTTCAGTAATCATTCGATAGCTCGAACTGAAAATGTGATGCTGATTTTAGTACGTGAAATGTTTAGAGTCTTTTCAAGGTGGTATGTCAGAGCCATACGTACGTTTCGGGCGCTATCGCCAGATTCATCGGTGAACCAAGTCCCACACCGTACCCTACTTTATAGCAGGGATGAGGAGATATTATTTATGGTAATAGCACGTGATATTACGTTGTCACCATTATTTTCAGTCGATGGATTAGGGCTAGTAGTGAATATGTAGGAATCCATCTCATCGACTTTTTTTCCATCTCGCTTTGAACATTCAAAATCCGTCGATTGAAAAAACTGTGATAAAACAATTTCACTTGTTATCACAACAAATAACACCTCCCCATCCCTGCTATTGAGTAGGGTTCAGTGTGAAAGTGGGCCACTGATGAAGCGGATGATACAGCCGAAACGTACATATGGCTATGACATACTAACCTCGAAAAGGCTCTGAACATTGTTGCAGACTATATCTCGTGATTATTATTGAGCCAAATGTTATGTGGTCTGTAAATGGGCTGGCATATAGAGCCCGATACACGTGTTTCTACCTTGACGGTCTCATCAGTTCTTCCGTTTTGAGTGTTCTCTCAAGACCACAGCTTAAATTTTAATATGCCTAATAATTATTTTTTGAGCTACGCATGTCAGTGGACTGTTAAAGAGGGCTGACTTACAGAGCCCGATACACTTGTTGCGATCTTGCGATCTCGTCAGTCGGACAAATACCCTTTCGTCTTTATTTACCAATACTGTGTGTGTGCTCCATTCCCCACACTAAGAATTAGCGCCGACGAACATTCTACACTTTATGTCCAGTGAAATTATCACCGAACACAGAATGTTATACACTCGATTGATCCTGGCTAGTACATTGAATATATTATATCTTTCGTTTCGAGTGTTTTCTCAAGACCACAGCTCAAATTTCAATTTGCCTGATAATTATTTTTGTGTTCAGTGATAATTTCATTAGACATAGAGTGTAAAACGCTCGTCGTCGCCAACTCTTAGTGTGGGACTGGAGCACCCACAGAGATTAGCAAAAGACGAGAAAGGGTAACTGCACCACTGACATACATGGCTCAAAAAATAATTATCACGTCTCATCAGTGTTCGGTAATTATTTCACCTGACATACTGTGCAAAATGTTCGCCATCGCGTACTCTTAGTTTAGGAGACTGAGCGCCTCGAGAAGATTGCTAAAGAAGAAGGGTATCGCCCGACTGATGAGACCGTCAAGGTCGAAACACGTGTATTGGGTTATAAGTCAGCCCATTTAACAGACCACATGACATATTGGCACAAATAATAATTACGAGATATGTTGATAATTGAGCGTGGTCTTAAGAAAAACACTAGAAACAAAAGGTATGTAATAGACTGTGTCAATAAATGTTTATCGCAAGGTTTTAAACAACCAATAAGATGGATTTCTACATGTTCGCAAATTTTAATTTTCAAGAAAGCTTTTATAAAGTGCCGTTAGAGCGAACAGAATAGGTTTCACACCCGACACAAGTAACTCATTATTCGACTTCACATGGAAATTACTGGTGTTCATCAATAAATTCACACGTTAGAGGCACTTTATTGCTACGAAAAGATAGAGCATCACGAGCAATTTTATAAAGGTGTTTTCTGAGAAATAACGACCACATATAAAAAATAACCCAATGTTTCCAAGAGAAAAACACATTCTTGCAAAAAGGGACTATTTTCAACTGATATTAAACATTATTTTATCGATATTTTTGCATTCCTTTGATAGCTCAAAAAATGTAGATCTCAACACCAAGCTTTTTCTGTATAAAGACTCACATAGCATGCTCTACTAAGAAAGAGAAGGTAACGGTTTGCATTTGGTGTTATAAGCCGAATGTTTAAACTTTACAACAGATTTTAGTGACGATTGTTTAGCAAAATTATGATTCTAAGAGGACTTTATCGCTATGAAACGATAGATTATTATTGAAAGGACTCATACCACCGTATTTCTACTTATAAAAAAACTTCTAATTATGTTGAAATACGCTACTTATCAATAGGAAAGCTGCGTTCTTAGGATAACAGCGCAATTTTAATTCTCTTTTCATACCTAAGAGAAGTGAGTGGTGAACAAAAGCGCGGCTTCAAACGGAAATATGGCTCTTTTTTCATAATTCTTTCAACGATATTCAAGATTGTAATTCGAACAAACACTTTCTAAAAGTATGATGCATGACCTCAAAAAAAAAAGCCATATATTTTCAAGTATCTAACCGGACTAAGCCAGATAGAGCCCGCATTCATCATTTCCTGGAATACCGCTCCAGAAAGCGTGCAATTTCTCCGCTTGAAACTTTTCGCTAATGTTGTGAATTTGCTTCTTAAAACATTCAACAATCAACATTTATACGATCAAACCAGTCAACAACCAACTACTTTTGTCTATTTGTAGATGTTGGTCAACAATATACCCTTATTGCATCGAATTTGTACTTCTCATACAACAAGTAGTACTTTCTGCTCCTTAGTGAGATTATTAGTAGTCATTCGATAGCTGGTGAAACGGAGATTCATTACAAGACTTGGTTTCTGGAAAGGCTTTCGCTTTGTACAGGACCAGCAAGAAGAAAAAAACGCCTAGCTTTCGAAGTGGTTGGTCCGTTGTTTGAACTTCATAATGGGGCTTTGCTGGAGGATAATTTCTAAACTTTGAATGGCCGAAGCATATCATCGCCACATAACAAAGGCATATTGCAGGGAAAATCTCTGCTGGCATTTCTAGTGAGAAGAATGGCCATGCGTTTGAAAAAGTCTCATTTTCCAACAGAAAGATGACGTCTTCTGGAAATGAACATGCTTTCATCTTAATGCGTATTGTTGCCAAATTTGTGAGAGCAAAACCGTCTTTTCCCACTCATCAATCATCTCATGGCCATAGATTTATTTGCTCTACTATCATCACCCAAATAAAAGACATGCACAACTCATAGATTCGGACTGGTTCTTGCTGCTGAGCCTTACGCTTTCTTGAACACTTCACATCGTCATCAAAGAGTAGGGCCGGATTCTGAGCGACAATAGCTTTCATGGCCACTCACCGTTTATCTCTCATCAGTGTCGTCTAGATGTGACTAGACACAATATAGCTCAATAGTGGCTGAAGTTTCGAAGGTATCCTTTTTGCGAAGCTTCAAAAGGTCAAAGTGACCCTCAGCTTTCTCAATCGGCCACTTCCGAAGATGCTCATCCAAAGACATTGAATGCCGAGTAAGAACGATGAGCAAACGAGAAGTATGCAGTATTATCAGCTTTTTTTTTGACAAAAAAACCTGTGGCACGCAGCTGTTCGTGACAAAGTATTGACTCCTCTTGGCATACCTGAATTATAATTAGTCCGTATATGTCATCAAAATCCATGTATAAAAGCTGTAAATTGCAAGACGACACTCATGGCAAGCAGCTTTGCGGATAAGATAGGCCTGTGGTTTACTGGTGTACGCCTAAAACCATGTGTATGTGGTCACAATAAAGTCATTTTAAGAGACCGAATTTGAAGGGGCAGAATCACCTTGAGGGCCATCAACTGAAAAGAATACGTAGAGCGCGCATAATAAGTGGACATGATGAGGGACATAGGATGCAACGACGAAAATGTTCTAGAAAAGTATGAGTGGACAATAAAAACGAGTACTTGTAGAACGATAGAAGAAATTTCGTTTATAGTTCTGTATAGCTTACAACTCCTGGAATACACTAATTATTCAAGGATATAGTTTTGCACACCACTCTTTCTACGCTACAGCGCATCCAATTGTTAGCCGCGAACCGTCAGCGGCCTGATCCAGGTAGTCGGTATCGACATTGAGCCCAGTCACGCTGACAGATATTGGGTGTAGCGTAGAAACAGTGGCATGCAAAATGGGTGTCGATAGTGTAACGGTCTAGGGTATACGCTCCCGGATAGAGCTGGATGTGGGTTCGAGTCCCTCCTGACGCGAAAACTTTGCACATCTCTCTACATAGCGTGGTAACACTATAGAATCTTGCCATTGCTAATGCGCTTAAGTAGAGAGGATTTTATTCAATGATCAATAATCAAAGATTATTGGAACTTAGAAACGAACTGGTATCACATGCAGTATCCATTACAATTTTGACCAACCACTCATTTCTTCTATTTTCCAATTGCTACGGCAGCTTCTGGGCATTGTACATAATAAAGGATATCAACATGAAGATTTGTACCGTGGATGCTCTGTACAATTCAACGAAATTTAGTGAATGCCATAAAAACAGCACAACTGAGTATCAAAACTACTGTTCTTCGTCACATATAAGCGCTATACATGTCAAGAAACACGAGCTTATAAAGCAAACCGTGATATATCAAAGTAAGACGAGAAACCCAAAAACATTTTTGATACTCAAAAAAAAATGATCAAACAATGAAAATCGCCCGCCGCTCTACGATTCGCACTGCGCGCATAACTTCTATTCCCATCTCGGACGGGTTAATCTTTGCATCATAACGTACTAGATTGGAAGCTAAGATCTTTCGCACTCTTTTGATACTTTTCTTTATTTACAATAAATTTGTTTCTTGGCCTTTTTGTCGCGTTTGATGTCAGTCGAAAGCTCGTAATCTTGAAATTCTGAATATACAAGCCATTTTTATTATTGTATGGAAAAAGTTTCACTTCAGAATGAATACAGCTGCTTTGTCACATCATCGACATTGGCAAAGCGTTTTCCTGCCAATAAATGCTGCAGAGACCTTGAAAAATGGCGTTCATTTATTTAAGCCAAGCACTTAAACGTGCTTAGCTTAAAGAAGAACATTAAAATCAACTGACATGCAGAGGTCAATAGATAGTTGGTTTTGGGAACTACAATCACTTACAACAGCATGAAAGCTATCCGGTGGATAAGTTAAATGGATGCTGCCTTTTTTCTACGATACATAAATGCACTATCCAAAATGAGTATGGGGACCACAATGGTTTAGGCGTCGTGCAAAAAATCGCATGATCCATGGTTTGTTCGAGCTGGCATTCGAAGACAGTGACTACCGTTGATGAATGTTCTACGGTTCAATAGCAAATTTTTTGAAAGAATCGTTGGTACACTTCGGTTAGACGGCGGCAAATTCTAAAGCCGATTTCAAGCGCTGGACAAGAACTTTTCATAGGAGTGTTAGAAATAATTAGAAAGCTAAAATCACTGGCTACAAATCCGCGTCGTTTCTTTTCAAAAACACTTCTTTATGACGCTGTAGCTCAGAGTATAAAATTTTATTCCGAACTCGCTTTTCGCCTTGATTTTTGCGACGCACTATAATTCGCTGGAAGGCGGAGAAAATATCAATGCGTCAGAAACGTTCGTAGTATCTTGATCAGCCGTTTGATCAAAAGTTTCTTTCAAAGCAGGGAGAAAATCCTCAATTGAATAACGATGTTTCGATTGTCCCGCCTTGCTCCTCCTCCTTCCACGCTCCTGCCTCGGCTGTTGCATTGTCGAATAGCCAGTAGACAACATGCCGAAAATGTGAAACTCGGTCTTATATTCCTTGCTAACCCATATTTCCGGAAAATAAAGACATCGGTAGAATCGAGAAACATTACACTATCGGATGATTATTGATAGTCTAGAGAAAGAGCTTTGTCCGGGGAGATCTAAAGCACAAATCAAAAGACTGGGGAATTCAAGGATTAAAAGAGCTTTTCCGAAAAGCCGATATATTTTTGAGTTCTTCGAGATTTGTGCTATCGAAAGAGACTGCACTCTAAGAAAGAAGTTTCGTCCAGCGAAATATAAGTAAGATAAAAGAACATGTGGTCGTATGAAACATAATTTAATTCGAGATTGACTTTACAGCTATAAAAGGATATTTGAAAACCGGCAACGTAGGACTCTAGCCAGAAATTCTAGCTTTCGAATGATTACTAAAACTCTTACGAAAAAATCCTGTCCAGCGAATGAGATCGGCTTAAAAATTCGTCGCCGTTTAGCCGAAGGGTACCGTATCATTTTAACCAGTAATCAATGAGTTCCATTAGGAGAAGAAATTCCACATAGCATGCGGATCTGCACGCACTTTCGGACACTTTCATAGATGACGAATGCAAGGCGCGGACTACACGAAGGGGCTAACATCAACAAAAAGTATAAAGGCGCGTAACAGAACTAACTGAGCAAAAATAGTAGAAAAATTTGAATTTGATATATACATAGACGAGCTTTAATAAGCACAGATATCACTGGAATACAAAAAGTTCGTCGTGCTGTTATTGACGCTGTCAATTGCATATGAAATTTGTTCAGTCTCATTCCGGATAAAAACTGCTATAGAAATACTGAAAAAAGATGTTTTTTCTCGTGAAATGCTGCGTTTGTAGGAATGTCAATTAATAGTTAGAGAGAATTGGCATCATTCATAGGATTGTTGAACGAATGTCATTACGAGTGCACAGCAATGACGATAGCGAGAATCGATATAAAAGGAAGATAAATGTAAAACAGAAATTGAAAAAAGAACATGGAAATATAGTAATCACAAGAAGTAAAATGTAGTTTTTTTTAGTCTAAGAATTTCTTTGGGCTATCGATCTCACGTTTTTGCCCCAATTTTCACTGTCTTCGCGAACTCAGTCTGTTTCTTTGGATCCGGAATCAATAGTACCATCTGATTGCTGCTTAAAATGTTCACACACTGATTCGCCCTCTTTCCAGTTTCACCAAACCTCTCATTCCTACTAGCTGGAAAATTGGTGTCAGGCTGATCTGGGAGAAATTCACTCCTCGCAATCCAGGGAACATTCTATGCGGTTATTCAGGACTCCAGGTGAATCGACTCGATTGTTTCGTAAATACTTATACGAAGAAGAAATTCGCAGACAACAGTCGAGCCTACAGTAAAAGTTCAAGGACCTTCAGTGATGGAGGAGGTCAGGAAACCAATTGTTTCCAAGGAGTACTGACGATCTGCATAGTAAATGTGAAAGATGAGTCGTGTAAAAAACTAGTTAGATCGAATGCCTTTTGTAATCTACTAACTGCGTATAATTCAACATTTTTGACTCCTATTTGAAATTATCATCGAATTTTTTTGATAAAAAGCGATTCGAGAACACCTGCCTACGCTGTCTATCTTGAGTCTGAAGCTACAGAATGAAATTCTGATCAAAAATGATAACTGGAAGCTAATACTTACTCAGACACATGTGAATTGATGAATGGGCTTTTTCCTCCAGTGCAACTGATTTTCTCAAAAAAAAAATCTTGTGTGAACAGAATCAATCATGCATACATCTCCAGTATGTTTACCTCTATGAAAATCGCTTAGTGTACGCTGTTTATGTCAGAAGTCAGAATCAATTGGATTGGAAGTGAATGGAAAAATAGGGTCCCAAAGGCCTATAGTAGGAACAACTGGAAAGCTTTTCCGGTTTGAGCAATCAGTAAAAAATGGGAAAGCTCCATTATTCGGACTATGAGGATCACCAGAAATAAAACTTTAGCGCACGTCTGGTTGAAGATAGCTAAAAACAACTAAAAATTTTCCCATGCGATTAATGAGCTGAAATAGAAGTGAAGAGAAAAGTACTCTTATTGTTTTACGACTTCTCAACGTAGTTTTTTAACTTGTTGATTGCGCACTCACGGATGTGGCTACGACTAATATTTACGGCCATAATCGTCGAGATCATTGATCAATGAATTGTATGAGTCGTAGACATCACGGTGAAAGCCATTTCTCCAGACAGTAAATTTTTCTCTGATCTAAATGAGTTCACGATTGTTAGTGCTGAAACTTGCGAATGCGTTCGAGTAGCTATTAACGTATTCAAGAAATAACTTCGTTCGACTGACGCTTATCATATTCTTGAAAGAAGACGAGAAGAAGTCGTAAAGCTGCGGCCTCAAACTCATAAACAAACCGCACTACATTCGAATACGACTTTTAGAAAGCAATGAATCGAGTGGAAGAATTGCTAGGACAAGAACAACATAGAAGGGCAAGCTATATAAGCTCCTAATTCATGACCATGCCTAAAACAAGACTGAAAAAAGAGACAAGCCTTCAGTGGTGATGAATGTTAGGAAGATGCCTCATGAAATTGACTTTGTCAAGCGTCGAAATGACTGGATATATAAATGTATGTGGCCTACTCAACCTTTTGAGTACGATAGGCCCACGTCACTAGGGTCCCACTTCTGCACTCCGCAGCAGTGGTCGGTGGTGCTAAGTGGTTAGTGGTGCCGTCCACCAGAAATAAAGTTGCTGCTTCAGTCTCCTACCACGGCGTTTCGTAGAGGCTCCTAAGGTTATCTTTTGATGCGATTAGTATGGCAGGCTCTTTATAACGTAATTATTATAGCGGAAAAAAACGCCCAGCTGTGTATCATTGCACTGCTCTTTAATACGAGCATAAATCTATAGGAGACAACGCATATCCATGTTTTTTTTTGACAAATCTTTCAACGGTGCTGTGGAAGTCGGATTCGGCAACAAATTTGCTATAGTGTACGAGTTTTTTAAAAGAAATTTCTATAGAAACGGATACAGTCAGTCCTGCTTACGTGTGCATTGGTTCCGTTGTTACCTCCATCAATCTACGTATCGTATCAGAAAGAAGTGCTTTGTAAGACAATTAAGTTTACCTTTTATTAACATAATCTCGTCTACAGAACATTCAATATCAATCTACACCATAAAATAGCACCAAAAAAATCGCGCTGAAACGTCGTAACAGCGAATCAAATCATCTACTTTCTTCCTGATGGCTGGTATCACGAGCCACTCTGGTGGTGACAGGTCTGTCCTACCCATTGGGTTGGAACTTACTGCGGTATCAGATTAGTAGCACATGCTTGCAGACATGTTCGGTACTAATTGCCGACACATAGGGATGCAAGGTGAAGAGGCGTGAGAACGGGATCAAATCAAAGATTACGTGCTTTTAAAGAAGAGCCACTGTGCCGTACACCACACCAAACCCATTTGTTAATCAATGAGATAAACTCATTTGTAATGATAACCTCATTCTCTGCGTACTAAAATTGATAAAGCACTGCGACGTCTGTATGGTCGCCTCAGTGGGCTGCACAATGAGAGTTCGCGCTACAACCACGAACAATTATTCTTTTTTTGAATTGTACAATCTGTGCCAACATTGTTGTATTAGTAAGTGTAGACCGGCTCATAAGCATAAGCTGTTTCTCGTTGCCTTAACAAAATAAAGGTCCCATCTGGGTACGAGTAATCGTGTTAGTGAGGGTGGATTGTCTGCTTAAGTTACACTATATGTTTGCAGTACTACATAGCCTCCTAGATGTGGTTCTCCTGGAGGAAGAGCCTCGATTTGGCCAGTCATAACTTCACCCACTCAGCTAGAACTTTCATTGAGACGCTTGAATGAGCACTGCATGATTGCTGAAGTTGACTAGTCTTAGTAAATTAAAGTATATACAAAAGTAATACCAGGGTTTTCTAGAGTTCTTGTGCTTTTTTGAAAAGATGATTTTATCGTTAGCAACTTTGCAATGGTCAACAATCACTTTATACGTAGAAGAAGCGATTCAAGACAACAGATGCGAATACGAACCGAAAACTTTTCACTAACCTCAGAAAGTTAGAAATAAGCCTCGTGATTTCGAATATATTTAGAAAAATTCGATTGGATATTGAAAATCGGTGGTGCATAGTATGTACTCACTCAACGCAATTACTTAAGTGTTGTCGACTTCGTCAATTCAAAGCCTCTAACAACAACATAGGGGCCACACAATCCCTCATAATAGTCGACGCCTATGCCGAGAAGCATGACTATTTATCACAGACACTGCTATACACCGTCGTTTACCTTCTATAATACTTGAAGAATAGGCTTAAGTAAAGCCGTTTAGCAAAATAAAGTAATAAAGTCCTTTGTAATATTGTTTTTCATCGAATTACTCGAGCAGACTTCGGTAATCCTGCCTTCTCCGATGTGAGCGAGATCTAATAACCACACTTCGCCCACTCAAACCCTTTTTAGACCTGACTCCGAAGAATAGAGTCCACAAAAGCCCACCCAGACCTGCTACAAATGGGTGAGAGATGAGGGGTACACTCATGGATAATTTGTTGGACACTTTCATAGCTGACCTAGAGCTTGTTCATTGGAGACGACCGCGAACGTCTCCTATACAGCCAAGGGTCATCTAAGAGCAAACTTTTCACTAATTTTACACCTTGAGTCTAATTTGGTCATATGTAAAACACTCTTGAACAGTTATATGTGAATGCAATTACATTCAAGCGGAGGATTTAAGTTAATCCGGCGAGACCACACCCACCTTCAACGGCACTTCAGGGTATGTGGTCTCCTCGACCCACGCTTAAATCCCCTATACGCCTCGTGAGAGCCACGAATTGTTTGGTAAGTAAAATGGCTTACGATAGGTATCTTTTGATCAAAGAGCACTTGTAGTTCATTCTTCAATGATAAAGCTGGGGAATAATAAGAACACGACAAAGCAGCCTCAAATTTTTAACATAACAATGCTTATGCTTCACCTTCCACCTTCACCTTATATTTACCTTACCCCAAGCATCTTTGGAAGTTGTCGCAGCCTTTGGGTCAAAAAATATTCCAATAAATCAATACTGAGACTAAAATTACAAAATTAACGATGAAGCTGGTTATTCGACAACAGCCAAATTTTCCTAATTGAGAGTAGTAGAATTGAAAGGTATCCGCACATTTTGCTCTAGCGCTCTAATATATTCACAGTACCTTGTGAGATTTTTCGATCTTAAATTTGCTAAAACTAAAGTTTTCAAAGAAAAAAGAAAGACGAGATTCAAATTTCTGAAATCGCATGTTAGCTTCACTGCCACGATATATCATGGACAATCATTGTGTCGGACCAGACGAAAATCTCTCTTCGATAATATTATTATTCAGCGGACATGACATTGTTAGCAAGCAATTTATTCATTACAATAAAGATAGTTGAGATGGGTGATGTGTCGGTGAGTTTCACAGCTTGGAAAGGTTAATTTGATTAGCAATCTACTGAGCCAAATACTTTCGTAACCCCGGCAAAATGACGTAATTAACAAGTTTTGGATCGCATGGTAAAAATCTTTATTCTAAAACACTCATCGTTCAGCTGTTTCTCAAGTCTTCTAATTATCACTGGAGACAAGCCGCTATGAGTTGTACAGTTAGGAATGTTTCTGTCTCAGGTCGGGATGATTAGCCTGGGGTATGGTGCAAGGTCAAGCGCTTAATATTTAGGAGACGCTACTCTTTGCAGTTCATTTTCCGATTTTTAGTACTTATCAAAAAGCCTTCGAGAGTTTATCGCTTAGATAATTTAGATTCCTGTGAGAAAATAGTCACTTTTACAGCGAATCTATTCTTTTATGTTTTCGCTCCCTAGGCGTACCTAAAGGAGTATCTTGGTTAGATTTGTGTTTCCAGCTTGGTGCTTTTTTATAAGGACACAAGGACACAGCGGTTCTACCCGTTTTGTCAATGCATTCGTTCCGCACGCCTTCGAAGATGTTAAGCTTGCCCAAGCTCTTGCAAACGCTGCCTCTCAGTTTGGACGTATAACGCATTCTGCTCTTCCTTAGGATATCATTCAATTTATTACGAATCAGTTCTTGACTTAGAGGATTTGGGGATATTTCAATCACTGCTACCGAATTGTCCAAATCTGATTCTACTGCACAGCGTTTTCATAACTGCGCTTGCTTCTCTAGTAATGAAGGGTGGGTTGAATGGGACCTTATATCAGCTTTACTTATCATCTGAGGCCGTCGATTTTCCTCGACGTCTGATCCCAAAAGCGCCTTCTGTTCCGTAGTCATTAGAATTGGCAATATTTCGCCCCAAGCTTAGATATTCTAACTTATGCTCTCTTACTGTGCACACACTGATTCGAAACACGCTTTTTATAGTTGCGGCTTTTGTGTGTGATGGATGAGAGGAGAAATGATGAGCCAAAATATCTTTATTATTTGGCTTTCGGTACCGTTCTGAGTTGTAGGCGCGCTCGCACAGGTTCACTTTAATGTTCAAAAATGGAAGCTAATTTAAAATATATACCCATTGATGTAGAGCAATGTGCAAAACTTGAAAAGGGCGATGTGTAAAATGGGCGTCAGTAGTGTAACGGGTAGAGCACGCATTCCCGGAAAGAATGAGGTGCGGGTTATGGTCCCGCCTGGCGCGAAAGTTTTGCACATTGCTCTACATCAATGGGTATATATTTGAAACATCATACCACCGCTAAAAACGGTTAAATAAAAACGAATATCATTTAAAGCTAGCTTACTTTCGCTTTTCGTGGGTAAATCTTATGTACTCTGACTGCTCACTCAACTACTCAAGACATTCGTCCATCCTCTCTTGTGTGAAGGAAATGGTGAAACAATAATCTTTATATCTAAAATAGAGCACTGGCCGAGATCAATTATTAAGGCTTCCACTTCAGAAATAGAGACTGTAGCAAGGTTTGGGCAGTCTGGTGATGAGACAACGTAGAAACTCCTGGAAGATGTCACACTCTAGCGTCCACCATCCGAAAACATCTTTTTCATTACGTTTTCTCTCATCTACCAAACACAAAACACTATGTTTGTCAAACATATTTCGAATGACTATCAGTGTGTGCACAGAGGAAGAGCACAAGGTAGAATCCCTAAGCTTAGAGCGAGATAGAGCCTTTCTGATGGCTACGAAACAGAAATAGCTTCTTGGATTTGACGTAGAGAAAAACCGACACCCTCAAATGATATGTAATCTAAGATAAGATTCCGTTTATCCCGCCTTTCATTTCTGAGGAAGCAAGCATAGTTATAAAAATGCTGCTATAGGAGCAGATTTGGACAATTCAGTAGCAGTGATTGAAATATCCCGAAGCCATCTAAGTCGTCAATTGAGTCGTAATCAATTGAATAATTGTCTATACGAAAAGCAAATGCATAAGATGTCCAAACGGTAGAGGCGGCGAATGTATGAGCTTGGGCATACTTAACCTCTTGTAAGCGATGCGGAGCAAGTACATTGGAGAAATGAGTAGACCGCTCTACGACCGTATAAAAGAATATCTAGTTGAAAAACGCAAATCTAACTAAAATTTTTCACTAGGCACGCATAGGGAACAAAGACACAACGGCAAAGATTTTCAAGAAAAAATCAGTTTATTCGCAAAGAAATCTAAAACATCGGAGCAAAAAACTGTCGAAGCTTTTTGGATGAGATACTAAAAATCCAAAAACGAATCGCAAAGAGAAGCGCCTCTTGACTGAGTGTGACCAAGCACCACAGCTCAGGTTAATCTTCCTCACTTGAGTCAGGCACAGTCCTAACTATACACCTCGAATCGACTTGTCTCCAGTGATAATTGGAAGATTTAATCTGATAAGGATATGGCTTATTTTGAGCCATAGGTCTAGTGCTATATAGGCGCCTATTTCGTCCTATTGGGACTCATCAGTAGCACCCTCCCTCGGTTCCGTCGATCCCTTGAGGTTAAATAATCCTCTAAAGGAATCGGCGCCGAGTAAAAACTAATCACCCAAAGTCGGATGATGGTCTTACCTGACTTTGTGGTGACCGGCAGTCGAGCTTACGGCTTTTAAAATGAACTATACTTCTGCTATCGACTGCTTTTTTACAGACCCGCTCAAAATGATTTAATCTGATAAGGATATGACTTATTTTGAGCCATAGGTCCAGTGCTATATAGGCGCCTATTTCGTCCTATTGGGACTCATCAGTAGCACCCTCCCTCAATAATTGGAAGACTTGGGAAACAATTAAATGGCAAGTTTTTTAAATGAAGCTTTTTACTATGCTAACAAAAAACTGTTTTATACGTCTTTCCGCCGCGGTTACGATAGTATTTGGCTGAGTAGATTGCGAATCAGCTTCACCTTTTCAGGCTCTGAAAAAAGAGAAACTCTCCCGAGCGTTGGCCTGCAGCTGTCTATAGGGTACTGAACTGTACTGAGATGATCTTTCGTTGACGACATTGCGTCCGTTTAATAAGAAAATTGCGGAACTATTTGATCAATTGCGAAGTTAGTCGATGTCGGTTTTTTGGAAAACCCTCTTGTTGAGTCGTTTCCATATCGGAAGTACAAATTTTGGCGAGTAAAGATGAGTGAAGAGAAAAAATACATTTTTATGAACTACAGAGGCTCAGTGGCTCACGGTGACCAAACAAAAAAGTGTACCTCATCGAAAAATTCGTGAGCTGTGACAATTTTTGCAAAAAACTCGAATGTGCTGAGATATTTTTGTTTGAAATAGATAACGACGATCATTTCTGTATCCTATGATTCCAAATGAGGTTGAGTCACCGCAAATCTGTTAGGAAGTATGTGCGTCAGATTAAGCATATCTAATGCTCTCCTTTGATACTTATGTATTCAGAAGTCTTGCGTACTCTAGCGCAATCTTCATTTTCAAAGGAAAGTAGTTGTCTGATAAATAGGTTCCTTTCAGAACAGCAGCAATACTTGTCACTGACAGTGTATTTATTTCAAGGCTAATTATCCGATTTGAAATATGTGTTATTTCTTTCCGTAGTAAGAACCAGCAATAAATTAGTGTCACTTGTATGACGATTTTCTGAATAACAAGAAACTCGAATAAAAGTGATTTATTTGTGGGCATTCGTCCATTTATTTCATCAAGAAAAACAATCACAATGTCACTGATAGTAGGAGAAGACAAAGAACTAAGATTTCAAAAAAGGAAATTGATTCTAGCTGTCGAGAAGATTAGTATGCAAAGAAATGTGACGCGGAATTATTTTTCACTATGTGTACCCACCCATCGTATTCATATGATCATTGAAAAAAGGTATGCTTAATGAAACAAGAGAAACAATAGTTTTTCCTTATGTAAGTCAAGCAAAACCTTAAAACTTCGGTAGATCCTGAGTTAAACCAATAGTTACTCTTAGAGAGTTAAACCACTGGTCAAGTCAAACCATCAGTTACCCTTGAAGACACCCATATCCTTTGTCCTCGTCACCGTGAATATTCGCCTGGCCGACTTCATGCTTGTTCGAAAGTATCGTAACTAAGATAAAATCATCATTGTGCAGCTTCATCAGCAATTTTCAACCAAAAGTTGAAACATATTAATCTTTTGAGTCCCACGGCACGTATGTGTACAATCATTCTCAACGTCTCGCGTCGCGTGCCAGGCCGCGCAGAAATGGAAGTGTTGGAAGTGCTTGGTATTTTTGCGCTAACAGTTCTTTTTTGAGTCACATATGTTGTCTTTTATGGGCAACTGATAGAGCCCAACACACGTCTTTCGGCCTTGAAAGCCTCGTCAGTTAAGCAATACCCTTTGCCATAGTCAATTCTCTCGGGGGGTCACCATCCCCTTACATAGAGAAGCCGCAGACGTACTACCTACTCGTGCCGTCAAGTGAAAGAAATCAGTAGATCGGCATTGTGTGCAATAGATTGTTCTTGGCTGGTATTAATGAGATATTTACATTTTAAGCAAGAATATTATTACTAAATGTTGGGATATTGCAAAAGAGAGTCCTAGGAAGCTTGTCATAGAATAAAGGACGGCCATGTGTCGATAGAATCTCTTTTGCTCCAACAAGAAAGCCACACCCTTTCAATAAGATACGTATCTCCAGCTGTTGCAAAACAATTGTCTACACTTGATTTTTTTTGGCTATGTTTTTGTTGCCGTTCGATAGCCTGAGGAATGTCGATTTCATTACTATATCTGGTTGTGGAAAAAAAATTACGTCCTTTCGGAGTGCGTTGTTTGAACTTCACAGTGGATTGTTTGATATTATGCAATATATTTTCGATCCTAGGCAAATTCTATTGCCACGGAAAAATAGTTTGCCATTGAATGAACTTATGTAAACGTATTTTTTAGTGGAAAGAGCGCTTAATTTTTCTAGAAATTTCCACTTTTCCATACGAAATGTGCAGAATGCACTCGCATTGTGTAAAATATACTCGTGCTTCGCTGGCTTTCTCCGGAATGGAACTTATTCGGTAAACTATAAGGAATGATTCAATAGCTTGAGAAGTGCTGATTCTGATACTGTTGGCTTATGAAGAGCCTTGTGAAAAACAAATAGGTAGAGCACGTAAAATGAATGACCAAAGTTGCAGCGATGAATATTGTTCATATCGGAATATAAATAGACATTATGAGAAGTTATCAAATGCAATGCAATAGAACAAAGCTTCCTACAATTCTGTAGAAGTCTCAGCTTCTGAAGCACACTAAGGATAAAGAAGTTTCTTCAAGCTGTCGATGAAGTGGCACCGTATTGCAATATACACTACCAATTTTGATGAACAATTCATTGTTTTGCAATGGTTTTGGCACGTTTGAACCAGGAATAGCCCGGTTGAAGTCTGTTCTACATTATTCCATTTACTGGCGATTGAATCTCATTTATTGGTGATAAAAATCCAAATTCACTCTAGCGCACTGCGCCCGCTTCACGATCACTTGCCACCTGGCAATTCAACGTGGGACTCAAAGGATTAAAGAATCTTGTATAATTTTCAACATATGTATCAAGAATTTCATAGTGAGTCGTACCCAATTATTGAGCATTGCCATGATTTTTTGGTCAGCAATGGTGTTGATGATTGGATCCAAAATCATAGCCAATAACCTAAATTGGCAAGAGACGTATTACAAGGACCAAAAAGATGAAAAAACAGAGTTTTGAAAGATATGAAAGAGACGAAAGGACAAAATTTTGCCCACATTAAATCTTTATGCCACAGCCATGTTGTAAGTATATCAATAATTAAGGTTATCTAGCAACAGGACTACGGTGGTGCAAAAAGAATGGAGACTTATGCATTACTGAAATTTGCCGATTAATTTAGAATAAATTTTTAGAATGAAAGTGGTTGAGTTACATGTCGCTTTAATGTGCATTTTTTGCCCTACGTTTTATTCTTAACGACGTTTTACTTGTTGTCCATGTTACAAGTGTTTACGCTATATTTATTTTAGACTAGAAAAAATGTTGGCTGGTGCAGAAGTTGAGGCGGTTTCAGATCGTTGATTCAAATCTGTCGTAGTGCATCAGAGATAAATCGCAACACCAAGCGCCTTGAAGAATGTACAGTGCAGCGATGGTTCAAGAAATTTCTTCAAGGCGATAAATTTCAACAATGCATAAACAGCGATTACTTTTCTACTCACCTTATCACAGTCATGAGAAAAGCAATCGTCGAAGCTGATACTCTCAAGACTAAGGGAAATGCTGCAAAAAGCTCAATATCGATCAGCTACTGTCGTTCATCATTTGGAACTAATTGGGAAGGCGAAAAAAGGTTGGCGCAAACGTAATGGCGCTTTTTTCTCGCCAATTGACGACCACATGTCGCACAAGGAACGCTCCAAGAGTCTAACGAATTGAGCTACAATGTGCCTTATCCTCCATGTTTGCCGGACCTCGCGTCCACTGACTACCATTTCTTTAAACATCCCAATAACTTCTTGCACATAAAACGCCTCCACGATCAACAGAATGCAGAAATAGCAATCGAAGAGTTTGTCACATCACGAGATATCGACTTTTAGGCTACAGAAATGAACAAACTTACTTCAAGTTGATAAAAGCGTGTTGACTGTAATGGTTCTCAACTTGAATGATAAAAATGTTTCCAAGCCTAGTTGACTTGATTTAAAATTCACGAAATCAAAACCGCCATTACCTTTGCACCAACCTAATAGGAGAAAAATAGAGTATCTATTCAGTTTATTTCTTGAACAACACAACTTGAGATTAACGCCTAATTTATAGCCAACGACAATTTTCTGCTCTCAATGATGGCCTTTCCTTCCTAAACAGACTTCTAGCACTATGTCGTAGAGTGCAAATAATGTAGTTGCTCATCTTTAGCACTTTAGCATTTTTTTATCTGTTATCACATTGTTTTCTCTTTTTTTCACTATGCGGATCCCAATACTTCTAGCACTTGATTCGTTATTCGTCTTCTTCTTGAATGGCGTAGAATACTGGTTAAGCGAGTCTCCTTGCGATCCCGAGGTAGCCTTGCTGTGGCGTTCCGTAGGGCGTTGTTGTTGACTGCCGGAGAGAGTTGAGGGTGGAGCCCTGGTTCTACGCGCGCCGCGACGAGCATCGCAGCCCTCGGCTACGGCGCTCCCCAAGCTGATCATCTGGTACGAAAAAGTGTGATTTGCTAATTAAAATGAAACCAATAGGGAAATGCCTGGTTTGCCTGTTTAACATGTTCATCACCTCATTGAAGAGCCATCAATCAATCTAGCCTATTATAGAGACAGAGAAACCCACCATACCACCAATGTAATGCTGGCTAGAAGTTCGACTTCAACGAATAAACGACTATTAAGATATGTCTTGCATGGTGATTTTTCTCCTTCTCCTAAAATTAGTTGGCATTTTTGTAGAAAACAAAGTGGCATTCAATGTTAACAAAATACTAAGTGAATAATCTAAGTGCTTCATGAGAAGTAAGTGCTAAAAATTCAACAACATTCAAAAAATAGTTATATAGTGAAGTATAGTCACCAAGTGAGCTCAGACTTTGTAGATTCACCAAAGCGACGATACATACTATAAGTATAGGTACTGAACCAATAGCAAACGTCACCATATTCATGCCGAGTCGATTCATCGCACGAATATGAATCAACTGCCGCTCCATATTGGGTTCAAACTAAATACGATTAGAGATTTTGTGAGGCAAAAAGAAGCATAGTTCGTTTGTAGAAAAAAACGGAAAGTTTGTCAACGATTGACATTGTACAATAGTTCATAACACTCACAATTTACACATTATCGGGTTATTTTGTGATTGGGGGCTCACTCAAGTTTGATCAGTTGGGTAAATGGAAAGTAAATATTTTTCCAACAACAAAACTCTCCTAATTTTGCTATTCAATTTGAAAATTTCTAACGCACGGAAAACATAATGATAAGTGGGTGTGTATACACCAATGGTACCGAGTTGTCCAACAGCGGCTGAGGTCAACCAGGCCTTCATATCTAAGCTCGGCATATCGAGATCAGATTTATCCGGAAAGACTCCTATCGATCCATAATAGAGAGTACCCGATTTAATATTTAAAGGTCATTTTAGTATCCAATAGCGTTCCCACAAAAATAATCGACCAGTTGAAAAAAACCGCGGAACTTTGTGCATATTCTTTGAGAAAACTAGAAATAAATTATCTAGACCCACAAAACATAACACTAATGAGAACATGCTAACATTCACACATATTGTTGCAATGAAAGATTTTTCTTGTCATAAAAAAATTGTTAGAAATTACAGATACTTTTCTAACAATTACCAATGCCGGCTGTTTACTAACCTCGACATGCTCCAACATAATTCCTGATTTTCTTCTTTAAGCCAAACACGAGGTATTACATTAATCTCTATTTGACAGCTGATGTTTCGGCAGTTTGTTTTCTTCAGAGCCTGGAAAGGTCAGATTGTCCGCAATCCAATTAGTCAAACACCTCCATTACTCCTTTAGAAAAAATCACCAGACCTAGATTTCAATCGCGTCAAGCACAAAATCACTTCTTAACATACTCACCGCTTTTCTACATGTGTTTAACTTAATAATCAAATGGTCATCACCGAAAGGAGATCACATAGGTTCGCCATGCACCCTACCTATCAAAACAACAGTCTTATACACACTGACTTATATCACTGATGATCACGACACATTCCTCCCTGCGGTTTATAGTTGAATTGGTGTTGTTAATCCTAAGTGCTTCCAGGATTGCTCGCGCTGATGTTTTTTGTTCCTGCCAAGGATGGTGAATTCGATCTCAAAATCAACTCCGCCGTGTTTCTGGTCTCTATGCGTCGCTAGCGGGGTGTTGCGTCTATTAAGACGTTTGTCAGCTAGGTATTCTTATATGCAAGCATGGAGCGGTCTGCCCTTTCGCCGATATATTTATCGCTACGCGCTTTGCAAGAGATTCGGTAGACTGTATCTACGCTCATGCAATCACCGTCTCTGCCCTTAGGACATATTTTACAACGTTTCATTACACAGAGGGCGATCATATAAGCTGTTGCGAATTAGTTGGCGTCTTTGAGTATCGGTGAAATTTCAATAATAGCCACCGATTGCTTCCAACCTGCTCTTCTAACACGTTTCATAGCTATACTACTCTCATTCATAAAGAACGAGAGGTTAGAAAAGGATTCACCTCCACGAATTTTCGTTCGGAGGCGTACTGCTTACTTTGAACCTAAACCGAGGGGTTACAAATTCGTATCCATTAGAAGTGACTAATTCCCGAGCCAGTTTCACGGATTCTACTCTCTGCTCCTCCCTGGTACATACATTGGCAGCTTTCAAAGTATGTTTTTTTACTAACGTCTTTTTCGTAGGTGAGGGATGAGAAGACAGATAGTGAACCAAGAATTTTTATTACTTGGCTTTCGGTACCACTTTGTTATGCAATCGTTCTCGGTTGAGTTTATTTGCACGTTCAATTTTATTTGCAGGGAAGAGTGCCTCGTTTATCACTCGTGATATGAGTCAGTATATAAGACTGTTGTTTTGATGGGTAGGGTGCATTACAAACCTATGTGATGTCCTTCCGGTGATCTCCACTTGAGTTATTTAGTGGAACACATATGAAAAAGCGGTGAGTATGTTGAGAGTTGATTTTGTGCTTGATGCGATTAAAATCTGGGTCTGGTGATTTTTTCTAAAGGAGTAATGGAGGTGTTTGACTGATTGGATAGCAGACAATTTGACCTTTCCAAGCTCTGTAGAAGGCGAACTGCTGAAACGTCAGTTATCAAATAAAGTTTAATGTAATATCTCGTGTTTGACTTAAACAAGAAGATCGGAAATTACAGAGTTCATTGCTGTTTCCATTATTTTACAAGACTCGTCATCACATATGACCGTGCGGATCCCATCCTCCTAACACTGATTGGCTCCTCCGTATTCATCTTAAGAACTCTTAGAGCACTAATGTGTTGCTTAACTGCTGCTTAAGGACTCCACTCCTTGATAAATATCGTAAAAATACTGATCTACGAGATTCTCCTTGCCATACTAAAGATAGCCGGACGCGTCCCCATGGCGAACATGCGAGAGAGCGCTGAGCGCAGAGGCCGAAAGTTACTTTTTGATATTGCGCATCACTATCCATTAAAGCATCCCTTCTTCCCTATTTTTTGCTCCTACCTAAAAATTCAGAAGCAAATAGGGAGATAAAAAATTAGCCATTTGTTTGTAATCGCTTTACCTGAATGTTTCCATTTAGTACTACTCGACTAGAGCGGAGTTTCATATGTAACCGTATAATCAGCACAGCATATAAACCAAGTACAGTAGCGTACGATAACGATAGGCCGATAACTGTAATCAATGAAAGTTCAGCACTGTTCAATTTTTTTTTGTTTTTTAACTATCAATAACAATTTCTAACCTTCAAGAGGGTCTTTCACTAAAAACACTTCGAATCATTCCTTTTATGCTTTTAAGCTCCTATTATAATTATCAGGTTTCCCTCGTAAGTTTTGGCAGCAGAGAAATGAACATTGACTATGTACATGGCTTACTGGTAGTCATTTGATGGCCTGAATCTCGACAGTTTTGATACTAAGGGCTGGTTTTTGAAACGGTCTACATAGGGCAGCTGTTAGAGCAAAAAGAAAATTATGTTACCGCGCTCGAAGTAGTTAATTCGTCTGTTTGACAGCGGGTTATTTGGCAGTGGGAACCAAAAAACAGTTCGCACACTTAGAACGATAGAATAGAATAGAACGAAGAATCGCGTGGCCTTCGGATGACACGCTTTTACGAGGGCGGTAGTTAGTTGCTGCGCACAGCGTCACTTAATTTGAAGAAATTTTCCTTCTTTCCGGAGGAGCTTCTATAAGTTCAAACTTCTTTTGAACACTCTCAAATAAAACCGCTATTCAACTAAACCGCTCCAAGCGACGATTATCTACTTCGTGTGCGAACATGATTTACCTTTTGCTCCAGTAGTGTTCTATATAGACCGTTTCGAAAAGCAGTTTTGAAATCAATGATTGCGAGAGACCTATATTATGGTCGGTGCAAAAATAGTGGCGGTTTTCAAGCTGTGAATATTCAAATGACTATAATTGGCTCAAACACACCTTCATTGATCGAAACAAAAACTACTACAAATAACACATTCTTATCAACAAAAGAGAGAAGAACCTGCTCATTTATTATAGCACAAAAATCAGTGCCTCTGGATTCGAGAAATTCTTGAAAAGCATTTTGTGCTTCCTATCAATTGTGGGAAAGTCGTCCGTGCAAGAATTTGCCGAGATGCTTGGAGAGGTGATAGTCGATGAGCGCGGGTCCGACGAATATGAAGGATGAGGCAAAACTTTGCATCTCAACCCGTTTGACGTTGGAAGAGTTCGTTATACCACGTATGGCTACCAGCTGGCTGTTATCAAAGCCGTCATTAATTTTGCACCAACCTTTTCCATTCTCCCAATTTGCTCCAAATAGGAGCGACCGTAAAATAATCAACATTGAGCTTCTCTGCAACACCCCATGTAGTTTTGAAAGGATTAGCTTTGATGACTTCCTTCAACTGGTCGTTGTCAACTTCTCATGGCCGGCCTCATGTTCCTCATCTCCAAGGTTCTCCTCTCCTTTAAAAAACTTCTTCAAGCACACTAAAGTGTATAATTTTAGCAAGCTTTGAGAAAAGTATACTGCCGATGTAGCAAGTTTTTTTTTGCTGCCTTACGACCCATTTTGAACATGACGGTTTTTTACCGCTGTTATATTTGCACTAACCAACTCTTTCCCTGTCTAGAATAATATAAAATGAAGAGACAAATAAAACTTCTTTAGCATAGAGCTATAAAAGCGTATTAGAATGATATACAACATAACCGCATATTAAGGAAAGCTATTCCAATATTAAATGGCAAATTTCAACAAGGCATAAACCAACATTACCTTTGTACCAACCTAATAAGGAAGTGTTTTCCACCATTGTATTCAGGCTAGTTCCTCAACTGTAGCGTCAGACTATTTTTAGAAAGATTAAGAAGATAAGGTGGTGTACAAAAATGGATAAAGGCGATACAAGACAGATAAAAAAAAATGAAATGTAGCACGGGTCAAATAACAACGTGGGCGTTTTGATACGCAGAAGCTTGATGGGTTTCCTTCCATAGAGAAACCGTTAATAATAACTTGTTTCGTCAAATGGAACGATCACCTACCTATCAGAATCGCTAATGGTTTCTGACATCCTCGAAATGTACAGCGAATGGGAGCACTTTCTGGATAAAACAAAGTGGCACCCCACAGCCCAACAGCAATCTGAAGCTAGTGGATAGTAACGGCAATAGGTCATGGTAGAATTCCAACTTAGAATCTTTGACGCAAGTAACATCAGCAAAATGCAGTACTAATAAGTCACCGGAACGCATTTTTCAATCCCTTTAGAGATGAGATTTTTTCTCACCTTTTTTTCTCACTTTAAAATGTTCCTGCGTCTTGGAAAGGTCTTCTAAATGCGCTGTAGCAGCAAAAATAAAATTGAGTTCCACATTTTGCCCCTATTCGTTAAACAGAGCTTTTCCACAAACTTCAAGTAATCGTCCGATAACTCGAAGAACGGTGATTCGAATATTGCAATTAGTTTTTGAAAACAACCTTATTGATGGTTTTGCGAGAATAATCGTTAAAGAAGAAACGATTGGTGAAGTGCTGGGATACGCACAATTCGTGAAGACGGACTACCCAAATAAGTAAGTAAGTAACGCACTATAGCAGCAAGGATATCGCGCTGCGCGGAGCAATTTCAATGCTACCTCAAAGAGGAGAAATTTTTGCCGTTATTCGAGATTCATTTTTTCGTTTCCTAGAGATTTTTAGGATCTTCGCATTGGTTCCCTTGACATGTTGGTTTCAGCATTAATTTTTCAATTATGTCGCTAAATAAACGCGCTCATGAGACCTATGACTGAGCCTGAAACCTATGATGCGAAGACATAACTATCTCTTTGCTCTTATGTCGCTTTATGAAAGCATTTTCAATTACCAAGCTTAGTTTCAAAGTTCTCAAAGTTTATGTTACCTGATAAATACTAAAGAAAAACCATCGACAAACCTTAGACGAGGAAAAGTGCGCGTCAAGTATGAAAACGTGTCTTAATTTCTTTGCTGCAGCGCTTCAGAAATATCTTCCAAAAAAATGTTATTGGTGATATCGCCGAGATTTAAGTTATCGAATGGTTATGAAAGCGTGAGAAAAAGCAAAAAAGTTTTATCCTCAACGAGTTGGAAAATGCGCCCAATAGCGGAATAACATCTAAAATCTTTCTCCCTTGAATAATTACAGGGCTTGGATATTTTACATTGATTCCCCATTGCATTATGACTATATAACGTAGACACCTGGGGTGATTTCAACTTTTCTCTTGTACTGTGAAACTAACTGAACAAAATAAAGCCGGATCGTTCAAAAAAATTGTTTCTGAATTGATAAATCTCACCGATGCCAATGTTGAAAAAAGCCAGATGAGAGCAATAATAATATAGCAATGTCTGATTGTCGTGCTTGATTGGTAGAAAAAACGGATGAATGATGGCTGTATACAGTAAAATAGTAAGAAGCAATATAAGTACCTTGAAAAAAACTTCTTATAGCCCTCAATTAAATTTATATCATTATGCACTCTGATTAGGAGTGCATAAGCTTCCCAGAAGGCAATTAACGCAATAGTTGGAAGTGCCCTAAGAAGTATGAAGGTATCAACTCAATCGCGCCCCGGAACAAATCGATTTGTCCGTTTCTCTGGAGTAGAAACACAGGTATCGGACTTGTTTGCGAGGACAGAAATTGAGACCTTATAAACTAACGGGTTACTAAACCACGTATAAATCAAATCAACATGCAATCACCTTTGCGATTCCTGTTTCTTTGAACAAACTCCACTATGGTTTACACTCTAAGCTGAGAAAAAACTTACCTGTTATGGAAAGAAAATTAAGACCTCCAAGAAACAAGAAGATCATAGTACTGTTATAGGCGAAACCGCTTGCCCTCCAGCATATATTCACCACGTACAGAAGAAGTAGTGCCATAATTGTGCTTAGCGAGCGACTGATCAAGAATAGATACCTTTTTCGGGTACTAAAACCATAAAAATTAATGCGTCAGTCCATAGATGCACGATATTGAGTAATAACATGGAAAACAAGACACATTATTGATTACTATTTCAGTGAAATAAAACTGGAAATCATGTGCACACGACCGTAGGTTCGGCTCTGGCCTCGATCCTGTGAGTCCTTCCAAGTCTTGTGCACTGTTGCAGTATTTGTTCAAAACGATAACAAATCTATTTCACCACTGCTCAGTATTCACTGCTAGTACACAACTCATTCAAACTTTTAGTTCTATTCTCATTGGATATAATATATATATATACATATATATATGTTTATATGTATATATAATATATATACGCTCATAGATGAATAGACATATATACATGTACGTGCATTTATGTATATATGTGTACATAGATGTACATGCATGTATACATATATATATAAATAAATATATATATATATACGTGTGCATTTATATATGTCAGGAGTGTTTTAAAACACAGTCAAATAAAGGACTATGGTAATCTTACAGATGACAGCCATGTACCATCGACTGTGAGAGCTCAGACATTTCATGCCGCTGAGCGCCGTCAGGTCTTGATATACTGATACTTTCCACTACTATGTGGTGCGCGGCTGGTGGGATGTGTGATTCCGATGAGGCAGGCAAGACTGCCAAACGTAGGTAAGTCACCAACGTGACAACCTCGAAAAAAAGCCAAACAAAGGCTAAAAGCCATCCCCTCTAATATACGAGGAATCACCGCCGCCTTGGCAGCTACTTCCAGAAAAGTGGTACACTCTATCCAGAAGAACCAGCGACTGCCCATAGTGTGGTGACGACCTGAGTAGGGCCTTGGCTAGGCGACCGCGAAACTCTAGGATAAAAACGGCTCAGTCAGCAAGGAAACTGTCAGTGCCCCTACACTGGGTGCTCCCGTCTGCGACGTCGGCGATAGGACAATCGGTGAGAGACGATTAAATCTAGGGTTCAACGGGACATCATTGGAAAGGAATAAAACGAATACGCCTACAACTCATGGAGACTGCTTCTTGATTTACACCTACTACATAAAAATAGCCTCTTCGGACGTGACCTATACGCATTCTTGAGGTTGCTAGTCACATAAAGTTTTATGTGATCGCCCTACAAGAAATGAAAAGCAAGAAGACCGACATGAGGCAATTAAATTACAGGCTTCTCGCTATTCGTGGAGCTAAGCTTCCGTCATATATATCGTAGGCCGCCGCTTTGTCGTACACCCATGTATTTCCTACCTAGCCATTTCATATGAGATCCTACCACCATGCTAAGCTGTCCTTCGCCTTCAACTTCTGCGTCAAAAGAAAGTCAGTATCATCGACTGATACTCACCTTGTACAGCCGATGAGAGGGAACTAGACGCATTTTACAACAAGTTGGAGAAATCATCTGCAACGTAAAGTCGTTCTATAAAGAACGGTGTTGAAGACTTGAATTCCAGATTAGGAATGGCCAGCAAAATGAATATGGGACATGAAAATTCGGAATGGGGGAACGAAATGAGACCGGAAACCGTCGTAATAAGACTCCTTTCCGTGGCATGTTCCTTTAGAGAAACTCATTCTCCAAGAAAACAGAAAACCGCTGACAGACATGGAAGTCTCCCGACGGTACGACTCATGCGGGGAGATCAAGTGCATGCTTTACAATGAAAATGATGCCTATTGACACTTCAATTCGACCAACAATCTCTATGGAATGTGATCACCGCCTCCTACGTGAGGATTCGATTTAGACGTGAACTGGAAAAGAAGTGCTGTCATAGTCTCAGAAAAGCAGAACAAGTCGTGTAAGATGAGGACGTACTGAATAGAATCCACTTTTCGTACAACTGACAGATGAGAAAGACTCCATCGAACATCAACAGCTGCTTGCTGATGCACTCAAAACCTGTGCCAAACTAGCATCTGGTTCTCCAAAAAAATTCGGATTGCATCTCGACTACCACTGAGAACTTGCAAAAAGAAGGAAACTGAAACTCTAATTTTCTGCAAAATGCTCAACTAGGCTGATAATGAATGCCAGCTGTAGAAGATGATCACATCGGTATGGGCAAATGAAGTTGACAGAAGCAGCACAAAAATCACTCAGTCTGAAAAATTGTCGTCTGGATCTCCGCAATTATTATGTTTCGCTATGCGCCCTAATTATATAGGTAGGATCGTTACCACATCCCGCCATGATGTGGAATTGATAACGGAAAAGTTCTAAAAAATATTTTCCATTTCATAACCTCCGTCTCGGTCTCCATAATCCCCACTTTTGTGAAGAAATAAATGGATAATCATACCATTCTTCCTCTCTTCGATAGATTTTCGACTGAATAGCCAGAAAAATAATGTTCAAGGTCATTGCTAACGATGACAATGCAATTGGAACGACAGTGAAGCCATAGATGCGAAATTCCTTTACCTTGTGCAATTCCTGAAAACATCACTGATTATCAGACTTCTCACACTGCCATCTCAAAGCAATGGACAGTAGTGTGACTGCATAACTTTTAATCAGCATCTGAGCAAGCACGTATTACACGAATGCAATGGGCGAGTTTCGCCATATCTATCATTAATGCCAAACAAACATTATCATTCGTTCATTTCTATCTAATTCTCTATTCATCCCAATCTATTTTTTTCTACCGAATGAGCATTATAATTACCCTATGGGGAAATATGATAACCAGAATGTCACCTACCTTCAGTAATGTGCATGGTGAATCTCCAGTAGTGATATTGCACAACGCGTACTTCTCATCTTTTCCCGGAATGAATATTTTGGAGCAGTTGAGAAAGATTGATGGAACAGTGCTGTTAAAATGAGTAGCACCCAAATGAAGCAGCTGCAAAACGCTAAAAAAAATCGATTTGTATTTTGATGTAGAAAAAGGTTCTTTGAAGAGTAATTTTTTTCCCTAACAAAGTTTTTCCACTACAACTTTAGTGTCATTCTGAAGCCCTAATTGATCTCAAAAGTGTATCCGCTATATGAAAAGGCCTTCGACAAGCGCTGTAGCACTAAAAAAAAAAACGGAATTTCACACGCGACGCGTGTCATCGAGCGTATTTTTCGTTGGCTAGAGTTCTCTTGAATTACTAATAATCAGTCAATAGAGCAAATTTTGTCAATTCCAGCACGCTATTTTCTAAGAAAACCCCTATAGTGCACTACAGCAATGAAAATGAGACTGGAGTTTCACACACTGAAAATTGGTTCCCAGCTAGGGCATGTGGGTGGTTTGCAATGGCGGAGCGCGATCACATGTGCAGCGCAATTTTTGCGATGAAGTTTGGAGATTCTTCTCCACTTTGAAGAAAAATTTTAGGTAAAAATTATGACTTTGACGTTCCAAGATTTTTTTAAACGCCATATGTTTTCCGTGCATAGGTTTAGGTATATTAGCGAGTTTACTTGGCAGTATAAAATGAAAATGAAGAGCCCAAGTTCGCAGATTGATGGAATAAATTTTTTTTACGACTCCAATTCAACCCTAGTTTATTTGAGTTTTAGCAATTTTTGCACATAAAATGAAAATGAAAAGCCTAAGCCAGGAGAACGTACTATAGAACCTAGTATAAACTTTCTTCGATGATTACAGCACAAACGACCTAGGAGTCTTTACGAAACGAAGGAAAAGAAATCCTAACAACAGAAATGCGCGTGAAAACGCTGCTAAACACTGCTGTTCAATTGAGAAATAACGCATAATATATATATTTTGTCTTCACATTGTCCATACCAGTTCGCGAATTGCTGGTATTGTGGCGTTATTCGAAACGTTTTTTATAAAGCGCGAGAAGAATCGAGTAACTCCATTACATACATGCACCTTGGTCCCGCACGATATCGGTGCTCTGGGAGAAATTTGGTGTCAGAGAGATGGACTAGATCAAGAGATGGCGGATAAAAAGATATGCCAACCTTTAAGATACTGAATATACGTCTTGAAGGAGACATACCAAGCTCGCGCATGCTTTCAAGAAAAGACAGTTAGTGAGATTATCGATTTCTAATACGGAGGCTTAGTATAAGTTAGTCTTCTGATTTATAAGAAATATGAGAAGAACGCTGAATGTATGCCTGATTTTGCCTGTATATTGTTTTCTAGTCAACCGCTCTTTCAACCTCGTTTTTGAACTTTGATGAATTCTGATTGATTGATAGAAGCCTTTTCGAGGTTTGTTATGTCAGTGGCTATACGTACGTCTCGACGATTTCGCTCGCCTCGCCACTTAATCCTTGGCCACACTACAGTCTTTTTCTGCCGCAAAAAACATGTGAAACAGGAAAAATTTATTCGGATAGTTCTTTCTCATAACCGCTGTTTGGGTGGATTATACAATACAGATATTATATATCAACAAAAAAAGTATTTAATTGAAGCAATGAATGCAGATGTTTCTGGAAATTAATAAAACTACAGGAGCAAAGCGCTTCCCAATGAGATTTTATATTTCACTATCAGAGTATTTTTATGAAAATATGGGAACTATATGTCTAAAGTACGTAAAAAAATTGCAGCAGATTACTCGAAACTGCTAGATAAAGGAAAAAGTTGTTTAACACCCGCTGAAAATTCAAAGTCTATACATAAATTCAACCAAACAATAACAATAATTCTTCAAAATAATGATCATCATTATACACGATTTTGTGCCGACTATCTGCAGCTTCCGGATCTACTCAAGATACCAATTCTTAAGTTTTAATCAAAAAACTTCTGACATGCTTCCTCTACTTGAGCAAATGTTTCGAATCGGCATCTAGGCGAGAAATATTCGACTCAGTGGAAGAAACCTGGAATCGGACGGCGCAGCATCTGGACTGTAGGCTGGGTGCGACTAGACCTCAAATACCCCCAATTTGTCAAACTTTTCCTTAGCCTTCTTTAAGGTGTGAAGTTTGACATTGTATCGCTGAAACAGCGCGCGCTTTCAACAAATCAATGTCGGGTACTTTTCCTTCAACGCATCGTAGACTTGGTTGAGTGGCCTTCTTATGGGAATATTCTTGAGATATTCCCATGAATCTACATTGAACGATACTGTGTGCAACAAGGATAAAATTTAAATTTTTTGCGGATGCTAAGGATCTTTTCCCTTAACCTGCTGATATGGTGAGCTTTAAGTTGCGTAAAATTTTTTCTATCGAAGGAAAATTCACAAATTTGCGAAAGAACGACGGGAATGAAAGAGGAGCACGGTACTGTACGACTTCTGAGGATAAACTATCTAAGAATCTAAGTAAATAAAGTATTGCTGAGGTACTCACAACTCGAGTGTTATCATGGCGAGTACGTAGAGGATAATGGACCGACAAAAAAATAGGTGAAAAAATAATGAGCAGCGGATTTTCAGAGTAAAACCAGATGATTGGAGCGAAACTTAGCCAAAGTGAAAAAAAACACGAATCGCATAGCTGTGAATTTCTCGCAAAGGTCTCAATATTGGAAATCTAGAGACGATAGAATTCAATAATTCTTGAACAATTATTTGAAAAAAATGGGGGAGATCAAAAAAAATGTCCAGTGTTGATATATTTAATAATTTATTTACCTCTTGTGCCATATATTCATTTTATTCATCTACTCAACTCCAATGAGCTTCGGGAGGCCGACTGAATGTGAATTTAGTGTATGCAATGAACTGCGTTGCCATACCAATATATGAAGTCATTACTCCTACGCCGGAACATATTCTATGAGGTTTGGTCAAGCCATAGCACGAGATCGAACCAAAGACCATATTTGTATTGCAGGAATGTCTAACCACTACCCTTTAGGTTACTGTAGAAAAGTAAAACACCTAGATTCCATAGCTATTGACTTTCATGGGCCCATTACTAACCATGAAATGTGGAACCGGTTACTATCAACGTTTTGCAGTTGTTCCCGTATTATCGTTACGAGAGGATAAACGTAAACCATCCGACTCATGTGCGTCCATTCGCCCTTATGTATAAATGACTGTGAAGAGCGTGAGACCCATTAAAGTGACATTTTAAACCAAAAAAGTCAATGGAATTCCTTGAAATAACAACGCATTCTCATATTATTTTCACATTTCTTTCAGTGATATTGGAGAAGCGTTATTCGAAAATTCCCCAATGTACAGCCTCTAGAAAAATACTATATAGATGGGTTCTTCATGTTTAGCTGGACCAAGCATTGATAGATTCTGCATTCATAATTTCGTGGAATACTTTTCGGAAATAGGGCATTTTCTTCAACTAAATTTTTGAAACTTTTCAGTAATGCTGAAGATTCTTTACTCAAAATATTCAACAATCAACAACTTGGGCAATCAACAATAATTTACCTTTAGTCATACATCAGCAGCGGTCATCATATTACACTTCTTACGTTGAATTTATATTCTTACAATCGAAAAGTAGTACTTCGTGCTTTTTCATTAGACTATCAGTGACCATTCGATAGGTGGAGAATGAACACTTTAATACTGAGCCTTTCGTTTCTGTGAAGGACTTCATACTGCAAAGTACAAACAGAAAGAAAACCATGACTACCTTTGGAGTAGTAAGCCCGTTGTTTGAGCTTCACCACTGAATTGATGGTAGTTATGTAGTCAAAATTTATGATCAGAACACTTCAACTTCACGACAAATAGCATATTGCCGAGGAGATCTCTACAGGTAGTTCTGGTAAGAAAAACCTTCATGCGATTTGAAAATCCGTATTTTTCAGTAGAAAAACGACAGCGTGGGAAATGAGCATACTTTCAATTCTCATTGCGCATTCAATCATGTACATCTCGTAGAAGTCAACGGGCTTCTTACATCTGAGATTTTTTTCCTGAAACACCTCCTATCGTCTTCAAAGAGTAGAGCAGGGTATGGAGACAATGTTTTCTTTGGCCAGTCACCAATCGTCTTTTTATCAGTGTCCTCCTGATGTGATTGAGCACAGTACAGTACTACACTAGCCGGAAGTTTTGAGAATTTCTGATCCTCCAGGGCTTGAGGAAGGTCACATTGACCCGCAATTTCCTCAGTTGACCATTTCCAAAGGCGCATCTCCAAAGATAGTAATCCCTGGTGACAGTAAGGTTTTATCGAGAAATACGCAGTAATTCCTAGCTTTCCTCGAAACGTTTGTAGTGTTTCGGACAGAGGTTGCGTAACGCAGAGTGTTCCTTCTTCTTGGCATGCCTAAACTATAAGTAATTCGTAGAAATAAGCAAAGTCCATGCATCCAAGCAGTGAAGCTGTAGAAAAATAGCCACGTGAAGCAGCTGGGAGGAAGAAGTTTGTAATTTAGTGGTGATCGCCACAACCATCTGCACGTAATCATATTGAAGTTATTTCAAGAGCATGGAGCTTGAGAAGTAAAACGGAATGACCTTGCGAGCAATCAATTAAAGAATACGTAGAACACTCAAGATAAGTGGGCATGTCTAGTATGAAGGCTGTGATACAAATAATGTTTAGTGAGTATAAGAAGATATATAAAAATCGAATACTTAATCTATAATGTCAAATAACTCCCAACTCCTGAAATACATTGATATTCGAGAAAAAAAGAATTCTATTATTCAACTGCTTTAGCAGCGCCATGATGTTACAGGTATATATCCACCAATGCTGAGTGATGTGCACAACTTTGATCGAAATCGAAAAATGCTGTGGGTTATCAATATGTTGATATAGCATACAGTATGCATCATCAAATTTGAAGAATCTTTAATTGTTTTCTGATTTCTAATTGTTATAATGACTTTTGAATACTGTAAATAGTTGAAAATATCAAAACATAAGGATTTATATTATTTTTGAACCACTTGTTACAACTGAATACCAAAATCAGTATGATTGCGTACTAAACTAGCGTTCTTCCTTTCACAAAGAATTACATGTGAAAAGAGTTACATCCAAGGGCAAACCGTTACCTGTCAAAGTAAAACGAAAAAGCCATACACTTCTTCGACGTAGAAAAAAACTCTAATCAAACGCGAAAATTGTGCGCCGATTTGCGATTCGCGTTGCGCGCGGCGATTCGTCTCAAACGGGTCTAGCCCTTCCCTCCTGCCATGGACACGAAGTGACGTCGCGCTGAGTGCTCGCACAGCACCCGGCGCGATCGACCTTGTGGATGGGAGCATATTATTTTCACACTGTTTAGTTTTGTTATAAATTCTAAATTTATCGTCACTAGAGGGATTAATGATCATTAAGGTGAAATATGATAGAAGGAATTAATATTTCTACTTATGCTCAAACACGTCAAAACACTCATGGAACAGTGAATTCCTTGTAAATAATAATATACTGCACATTACATTGCAGTGCCACATCATCGATAATCAGAAATGACTTTTTATTATTGATGCACTCTAGATTTTTTGGTTTAGTTTCGTTTTATTGCCGTTTGAATAATCGCTTTTCATAGATCCACTTAAAATCAGCTATAAATTATTGGTCGGTGCAACCTGGGAACAACGCAAATGTTTCTCCTCAAATTTCCAATTCTTTTAGAGAAAAGCCAGAAGCTTACAAAGAGTTATACTCTAAACTGATATTGAACATCTTTATGCTATTCCATTTGTATTTGCTCACACTTCAATTATATTCATCTTTTTCCTATTTCACTAACAGTTTACCTTTATTCATTGCCAGAAATAAATAAGTAGACAGGAACCTAATATACCCGTTAATCTAGAGTGATGTGCAAAACATTTGCGTTAAGCGGAACTTGAACGCACATTTCATCCAATTCGGAGGCGCCCCGAATTGAATGGGATGCGGGTTCAGTTCCCGCCTGACGCAAATGTTTCGCACAACATTCTACATCAACGGCTATAATTGTAAGATTAAACCATTGTTAGAAGCGGTTAAATAAAACTAAATTCCGTTTAATCTGTCAATCTGTACTTTCGATATCACTTATTATGACATGAATTTTGATAATCTCTAGTTCACAATAGTCAAAAAGAAGTCTAATGTTTAAATAGTCAAAAAATACTTGATGGTTTGTCAAGAAGGATGACGTACACTTCATGCGATGCCATCCATGCTATGATGCAATGCTAAAATCTAAATTCATTGTCAATAGTAATACTAGGTTGAAAGGAAAGTTCCCATCGTTTGTTAAAACATTTAAAATTTATGCATATATTCAGACAACAAACAACAACAACTATTCTTCAGAATACAGGTCGTCATTATCCACTACTTTTTGCCATAAGTCCGCCAGGTTTCGTATCTGATCGACGGCTACTTCTTCGGCTTTGAATCAAAGAACTCTTGACATGCTTCTTCAATTTCAACGAAAGATTCAAATTGGCGAACTTTCAAAAAGTGTTGCATTGATCGTAAAGGGCCGTAATCAGATGGAGCAACGTCCGATCTTGGTCTGTCGGTCAACTCTTCATTTCCGGCCTAATGAACTCACGAAATCACTCACGAATTGTTGATTCTCCAACCGTACGGTCGCCCCAAGCTTTGTTGATCCGGCGAGCAGCATCAGAAGCATTTGAACGAAATTTGTACTCGTAAAGCATCAACAAACGTTTTTGTTCCCTGGGCAAATCCATTCAACAGCCGATTTAGACAAATATATGTCAATAGATATGCAAAAAGTAGACCTTTCATGACGTGAAAATCACACACGATTCATACGAAAAAGCGACATTCCCATCCAAACGATGGGAATTTTCTTTCCAATTTATTGAAATCTTCAGTTTTCGAGCAATTGAATAATTACTAATAGTGTAGTGAAAAAGATTCTTCTTGGGAAAAAAATTCAAGAAGACACGAGTGCATTCTGCGGAAATTAACTGCATTGCATACAAGTAATGAAAAGTGGAAAATCTTAAGAAAACTGAGCGTTCTTTTCACTTAAAATACGTTCAAGCAAATCCCTTCAATAATAGTCTAATTTTTCGTACCAAAAAAGTTCGTTTGAAAATTCAAAAATTGCCATATCACTTGTATCATCTGCCGTCCCATTGGTCGTCCAGTGACTCGAGAGGGTACTAGCAACACTTGCATTTTTTTCTATCGCGTGTAAGCGTAGCCCAAGTGGGTCCTCCTCGCTCTGAGCATCATATTTTTCTTCTATACCATTCGTGAAGAAATCGTACCAACGGTCGGCGGTCTTCCTGTAGATCGCTTGATGTCCTGAGAAACCAGTCGGTAACGGCTCTCGTCCATCGATTGTTGCTGAAGCGCATACGTGTCCGGCCCACCTTATTTTTGATATCCTGGCGTGGAGAACGGCATCTCTATTCATCGATCGTTGACGTAGGTCGGAACTTTCGATCCTTTCTCTCATTTGCGAGATACGGGATACTCCTATCATCGACCTTTTGACTGCGCGTTCAATAACGTCAAGTGATCTTTCATCCTGCTTACGTAGCGACCAGATTTCTGCTGCATACGTTAGGGCAGGGATAATCGTCGCGTCGAAAAGGTGGGCACGCAGTCAGATGTTCTTTGTTTCCTTCACTACATCTTCGATGCTCTTAAACGTTCCCCAAGCCGCTCGTTTCCTCCTGATCAACTCTGGCGCTAAGTCGTTGATCATTGATTTCATGACCTAGATAGACGTAACTGGAGCATTCGCAGATTGTCGTTCCGTTGAGCGTGAATGGGGCATTAGAAACCCATCAGTTCCTCATGAATATGGTTTTCGTTAGATTTAGTTGAAGACCAGTTTTTCACAGGCGTTATCGAAATCGCTTAACATTCGTTCCGCTTGGCTGATTTTTGATGTTATGAGGACGATATCATCAGCGAAACGAAGATAGTTTAATTGTCGACCGTCAATTTCACTCCCATATCGTCCCATTTTAACGTTCACATGACGTTTTGGAGGGTGGCAGTGAATAGTTTTGGGGGAATTGTTTCGCTTTGTTGAACCCCACTTCTTACGTCAATGGTGATATTGTTGTAGAATGGAGATATTTTGATCGTGAAATCTTTATATAAGCTCACGAAGGATCATTGTGCTCCGAGTAGGAATGCCCTGGTTATCCAGAGCCTCTATAACCGCTTCTGTTTCCACTGAATCGAAGGCTTCCTTCAGATCGATGAAAGTGAGACAGAGTGGTTGTTTGTACTCTCGCGAAACTTCAATGAGTCTTGTAATCGTGTAGATGTGGTCTATGGTACTAAATCCTTTTGGAACCCTGCTTGTTCGCATGGCTGTCCTTCGTCCAGTGTTCTGTCAATCCTGTTTAGGATGACTCGAGTGGAGAATTTATAGACAACGGACAGCAAGCAGATTGGGCGATAATTGCCTATGTCGTGAAGGTCTCCCTTTTTGAACGACATTGAGGTCTTGTTGGTTTTCCATTAAATGGGGACCTTCATTTTCAAAGGTAGCGAGTGAGAAAGCCGAGCCAGGGTGTTGACGAGAACTGGCAACACATTCTTCAGGTGTTCTGGTCTAATCCTGCCTGGACCGGATGTTGCTCTGTTCTTCACCGACGATACAGCATGTCGGATTTTGGAAGAGAGGACCGGTGAAATGACATATTCGTCCTCTTTCAATTTATATGACGGTAAGAGGACATGACTAGCGAAGAGATCCGGGTAGTACCGGTGGATCATCTTCTCCATTGCCGTTTTGGAAGCTGTAAGTGTTCCATTAGGGCATCTGAGTGCAATCATCTGGGTCTTATTATTGGCAAAGCCTCGCTGGGCTTTGCGAATGCTCTTCTCAGCTTCTGCAGCTTCTGCCATAACTGCTGCTCGTCTCTCTTTGAGGTTTCTTTTATCGCTTCTCTGCAGCGCTTTGCAACTTTGGACGTAAGGTTTCGGTTGCCTGCAGCTTGTGCGATTCCACGTAGATGTATCAGCTCGAGTGTCTGCGGAGACAAGCGTCTCTTCGTTACCTTAGGACTCTCGGCCTTCATAGCACCGACGTGAAGATATTTAACGAGCCGATCGTATTCTTCGTCAATGTTGTCGACAGCGGTATCTTCCCAAGAGCCTAGTAATGATTTGAATACACCCCAAATTATGGTAGTTCTGGGACTTCGTTGTTTGAATTCAGCGGCTTCCTTTCCTTTCCGCGAAAATGGAACGTTGCGCGAATGAGGCTGAACCTGCTCGGTCTGATCCCATGTAGACTTGGGAACAGTAGTTAAGCCATCCCATCTACTCCTACTGGATATAAGAGCAGCGATAGCAGCAGTAATTATGTCAATATTCGTAGTTATATCAACAATGGAAGTGGTTGCAAAAATAGAAAAGTTTGACCGAAATTTGATGCGGCACTTAGGAAGATTTGTTGTTTACCTGATCTTCCAGGCTTCATCGGTCCTCAGCTTCCTCACACGTGACAAAACACTCAAAACCTGAATCAGAGCTCCTCCTTCGCTAACAAGCTAACATCAAAAGTGTAGGAACAACTAGTTGGTGCCAAGTGGAAACTGATGCAAAATGCGGATTTGGCAGTTGCATCAGCGGTGGCCTACAGCTGCTTAGTTGGTTGCAACAGTGATAGATCAGTATTTTTTTATGACCGTCATTACATTGTATTGAGCGGATCCCAGCACTCCAGCGCACAAATCGCTTCATCACAAACATCCTCTACAAAGGTCTTTGACCATTTCATATATTCAAATAAATTATTTGAGTCTTTCATGAGTTCTATACGGCTTCTATACAGTGCAAGGCATATGTTTCGGAATTACGCGGCGCCAGTTACGGTTTAGTCAGTATCGAGGGCAGATAGCCTCTATACAGAGATACCGACGACAAAATATCTACACTTACCGCTAAGTGATATAATCACCCACTAATGGGCAGTGTCGTACAGTCGATTGTTTGTGGTTGGCTGGTAAACGTATACTGTCATACCTTTCTTTTCGACTGTTTTTGACACCTCGCCAAAAGCAATATAATCTAATGACATATATTGAGCCTTTATGAGGCTTATCATGACACTTATACAGTACAAGACGAAGCTATAGAACACTGTTCGTAGGTCGATTTTATCAAATGGCGACAAATGTAAATACTTCGGCGTCGATTCCTCTACACATTAATACCTCCTGTGGAACTGATTGAAACAAAAGGCACCGCGCAATCGCGAGGCTGTAATGCCGAAACACGTGTCTTGAACTGTATAAGTACCATGATAGACCACATGAAAAGCTCAAAATATGTTATCGGATTAGTGTCAAAATAGGCGCCGGTAGTACAACGGTTCGTGCACGCGCCCCGGGTGAAGTGCAACGTGGGCCCGGGTACCAGTTGACGCAAAAGTTTTGCACATCACTCTACATCACTGGTTAAGTATATTATAACATCATACCACCGCTAAATGCGGATGAACAAAAAAACTCTATCTTATCAGATTACATTGTTTTGAGTGAGGTTACAAAAACAGTCGAAAAAGGTATTTCGCATATTATTTCTACTGCTGCTTTGGGATTTTGCCTTGTTCACGAACACGTAGAGTACTGATCGGGTAAATCTTCTTGCAATCTCGCAGGAAACACGAGCTGAGGGATTCTGGTCTAGAAAGGCGTGGTAAGTAGGAGCAGGTTCTAGCGTCTTAGAACATTACACTCATCAGCTTTTATGAAGAAAACTATCTCTCAACACGACTAAGGTATGGTCAACACGCGTATAAAACCTCTTAGTGCTGTTGATGGAGCAGGAAAATCAAGCTCCATCATTAGCACTGAGAAGTTTGATTCCAAGAGCAGAAGAGTCCTCAGGAACAAATACGGATTCGATTCCGGTGGCTAATGAACATTACACAGTGAAGGTTCATCAACAACATGCGGATCTCACATAACAGATAGCTTGCGAATATGCCTGATGCGAATATGCCGATAATTAATTTTGAGCAGCACATGTGGTCTGCCATGGGCACTTCTACATTGCAATACACGTTTCTCAGCCTTCCCACCTCATCAGTTGCACGGTGCCTTTTCGAGTTTTACGCGAGCCATTAAGTAATAAAATCACCGAACGGGCAGTGTTCACACTCGACCGCTCTAAATTCGAGGAACTGACTGAACGTAAGGGCACCGTGCAACTGACAAGAATGGAAGGCCGAAACACGTCTGTTTCACTGGATTAGTGCCCATAAGAGACCACATGCATGGCTCAAAAATAATTGTCACGCATATTGGAATTCGAGCGTGGTCTCAAGAAACACCCTAAACGAAAACTTACGAGTAACTACTAAGGTGCTACTTTCTGTTTTCAACTTTTCTGAGCGTGGCTATTGATTATATTCCGAAGTGAAAAATATCACAGCAAAACCTTATGAGGAGACAATCCATTGGCAACATTACCTTGAAGACGTTGAGAATTCCACTCCTTGCATTCGTAATGTAGAAGTATCTGTATTGATCGAGGCCCCTGGAAATTTCGATTATACAGCTATAATCTGACGTGTTTCAATTCATATTTTACCAAGCGAATATACGCTGCAAAGAATTAAGTAACGGATGCACAAAAACAAATAACAAGCTCACTTTGGGGAGGTTGTTTTCATTTGACAACGGAAACTATGCATCGGTAAGGACGGCTTGCAAATAACAACATTTGGTAAAAAAAACAAACCCTAGTTGAGAAAGGTGGAAAAAGGCATTAATGAACACATATAAATCACACAGCGATGTTTCAAAAGCTTCACCAAAACAACGAATTCAAAATAGCAATAACTTCAAATGGACCTGGAACATCTAAGTGTAACTAAACATATTGACGACCTTTCTTGCAGCCTTGAATAAAGAATAATTTGTAGATGTGGCAATAAAACTGCTAAACAAGAGGGAACTTCAAGCACAGTCATCACGCTTTCCAAATATGACACTCATCTAGTCATCATGAGAGACTGGCTGAGTCAAAAATCAGAAAGAACAACATATGATGACGGCATTTCAATGTTTGATTTTTTCAGAAGATATTTTGCATTGATGAACGTCCGAATCAAAGAATAGAAAAAGTGACAGCGACTTTCCATAACTCATCAATTCATGAACAACAACAGTTCTCTCCTATTATTTAATTTTTATGCCCTTTTCCTGAGTTGTAGGCCCAAATAACCTTATCAATGTCCAACTCGCTTGTAATATGAAATCTATAATGTGTGCACTTGGCGCTGTAGTTAGAGTTGCCCTGAAAATCACATGTGGTTCATAATTCGACTCCGCGCTTGATTTTATCTCCACAGAGTTTACCAGGCTGGTACTAATTTGAGAGGATCGGAGACGGGGTTGGCCACCAAGGGCCCAGGGGCATGGCTTGACTCCACCCCCTTGCTCCGCCCCTCCAATGACGTCTGTGCGTTTTGTCTTCATTATAATATGTCGAAAAGTTGAGAATCTTTTCCATCTAAAGATGCGGTGTTTTGGATGGCGTATTCACGTTGTTCGCGCGTATGTGACGCAGTGTTATTGTGTGACGAAGATTATAAGCGTTTAGAGATGATCTGTGTCGCACATAAGGGCGATGGTTCGGTGACGCGCTCATGGCTCACCGAGCCACCCATCTCTCCAGGGTCGGCGAATTGGTACCAACCTAAGCGGGAGGTTAGCAGCACTGACTCGATACCACGGGAGGTCACCGCGAGTTATTGTAAAGGTCAGATATGCCAAAGACGAATGCATAGAGCATCCTCAGGGATTGATTAACTCGAGAGCTATATCTTTCATTCTTTTTGAATAGATTTTATGAGAAAAAATAAAGGAAAGAAAATTGAACAAGTAGGTTAACATCGAGCACAGTGTAAATGCATACGAGAGCATTTATGCTCGAATGGAGCTCGTTTTCATTGAAAGAAAAAATCCTCTATAGTGCGAGTTCTCTTCCACTGTCATGAACCTCCCACACGGAAGTGATGCCGAGTCGGTAAGTCGTGATAGATATCCTGGTTGACATAGTTATCTGCTTATTAGATACAGTATTGTCCTTGTTCTCATAAGCAGGTGGATTCAGTGGATGTTCTCACGACCCTTTTGCATCGGATTGCTAATATGCTTTCCGGGGCATGTGTAAGTTGAAATAAATCCCAATGGTAGGAATCGCAATGATTACAGAAGGGACTGAACCAAAAAGTGTAAATTCTGTGAGTCTGTTAGTACTAGCGATTATTCCTATTCAGCAACAAAGTAACTCCAATATCCCACATAATGTGCGCTTCCATACACATTGTAGATGACAACGGTGGGCTTGAAGCGGACAAAACTGGTACTGAATCAAAAAAAACTTCCGTGATAAGTTATGGAAATTGTCTTTCATCATGAATCTGTCAATACCAGAATAACGTCCTTTGAAGTCGATCTTTACAGTGCTCTTCAGATCGGAAATCAAATCAAATTCAGAGTGATCACCTGGAAGAAAGCCAGGAGCAAAAATCTAATGAAGGATTTGAATGAGGAACCCTGACCATCAGCAGAAAAAAAAAGTGTTGTGAAAACTTGATGCCGTACAGACAGTGGTCTTATATCGTGTGGAAACTTCAGATATTAGTTAGAAAAAATACCCGAATTATTGGGGAGCCGTTTATTAGCTATCATATTCTCTGCTGATATTGTAAAATGAGTTACAACCAGTAATAATAACATTTTATGTACCTTTAGATTCGACTGTTTCTAAGACCTCGCTCAAAATTAATACATCTTGGCCGCATATTTTTAGTCTTTCATATGAGGTTTGTTATGGCACTTACACAGTGCAATGCACGTGTTTCGGCCTTGCAGCCTTCTCAGTTGACGTGTTGAGTGAACCGCTTCGAAACCATAGCTGCGATCACAAAATTCCAGAAAAAACTTTTGCATTGTGTCGTTACCTATGTAGTGAGTGCTAAAGTGAAAGGCAAAAATAATGCCTTTCTATCAGCTCATGTAGACCAAAAAATGGACCACCTCACCCAAGAAAATTATTATCATTTCGTGCTAGACGAAAGTTGTTTAATGGGAGTAATGTGAATGAATAGAGCCGCTCAATCCAGAAATAAAATTCTTTGTCGAAAGACAAGGAGTCAGAAAAGCCCATGGTGCATTGGAAAACAATATGAGACAGGTAGTTTTCAAATTGCTGTATGTAGGAAAAGAAGAGCTGCATAGACCGCTAATCCTCCTCAGGTGAGCCACTGACGAGTTGGCAGTTCCACTCACTGGTCCTTTGTTAGTTCTGCTATGCAGCTGAGATGTAATTTGATCAGAAGCATCGAGTGTATTATACACCCATAAAGTGGTAGAATTTATGTCCTGTAGTATTAATGGACACATATAGCATCAAGTATTTCAAACTTTCGAATAACACTCCGACTTGAAATACAGAACTTACACAAAAAAAGAGAAGAACTGAATAAGAGAACAACCGGTAAGAAGTGACTGAGAACGGATAGAAGTGGAATGCACTTAGAGAGGATGCAAACATCTACTAGGGGCTTATACACACAGAATTGGGGCATGTTTTTGTGATTAACGTCAATCAGGTCACCAGTGATGGAGTTGTACCTGCACTATGGATAAAATAAATCATGTCAATGATAACAAGTGCAATAGAAGGAAACAGTGCGGAGCATCCTAGTGATTTCACAAAACGCCAATCCTAGGTGATCAGTAAATTATCCATGAAACAAGTGACTAATGCACAGATGGAGTTCAAAAGCACGTTCAATCCCAAGAAGTTTGACAAGACCTACGGAAGTGCAATCGGTTACCACGGTTGAATCGCGTGAAATATTCCCAGCCAAATGATAGAAGCCAAAGGCTTCTCAGCGCGACACGAACAACTTATCACCTTACCGATAGCCATTTGAACTATATGATTTTTTAACTGATTGTAAATGATAGATTCCAAGAAACGGCTGTATGATTTTTTTTTCTCCACTGATTTTTTCATATTTCACAAATACTCCAACATCATGAAACCCCTACCAATTAACCCTTTTTCGGCCAGGAAACCTATCTCGAGTTTCTCAAAGAAGAAAAGAAAGCGATCATCATACTTAGGTCGTCGTTTTGAAACAAGTGTTTTGAATAAAATATTGAAAATCAACAAAAAAAAGACAAGCGACTGCCAGTTATAAATGAGAAGAAAAAAGATAAAAAAAACTACAATGGATGAATTTGTGACTATAATGAACTAGTACTCTTGGAAAAATACTGAGACTAAACCATGGAAAAAAACAAACATTGGCGTGGACATAGGAAAACGGAAAAGTCTGCACTATGTTGAAAAAAGAACTGAACAATGAAGAGTTTCCCTCAAGCGAGCATTTTGATATTAAATACTAAAGTTCCCAGTCAAACCGAATCCTATTGGACTATGGATTAATAATGTTTTACATCAAAATATGAGGAATCAATACGAGTCAATCACAAAAATTTCATATTCCATGAATTGTATCTAATCTTTAGGTAAGAGTAAAGAATGCACAAGTGTTAGAAGAAGCTCACTACGAATACTATCATCATAACCAGGCTTATTTGCGTTCATGAGTCATATCAAAGAGGAATCGAAAAGATCGATATGCAGCAAAAGCGACAAAAAATCGACGTCAGCAAGACAAAAAGTTGTAATGATAATATATTCGCATTTTGACGCAACGAGTTAGAGTTTACTCTAGGAAGAAATCCTGAGACTTACTCACCCCAGCTCTATGCTAAAGAGCAGTTTGTGTTAGGAAGTCTCTAATGATACTTCTTTTTCATACACTTTCACTAATACTTTCCGAACAGAAGTGGGTTTCCATCTCTATTTTCGAGTTCTGTGCATAGGAATTATCGTCATGATAGTAGAGAAATTATGAAAAATCTGTCTATACCTCAAATAAATGGAAGCTTCATGAACAAAAATCCTGCTTCTTTTTTTCTTACTTTCAAAAAATGCTTCATCTATATAGCCCCACCATTAAATTTGAGACACGGACATTTACAGTTACTTCTACTTTTACGTTGTTCTTCATAAAAAACGCATTTAGATTCAGGCGAGATTCTGCACAAATATAAATGACATAGAATAGAAAAGCGATGAATCACTTCAACGTGTTTTACCTCGTTTATCTCATCCTTGTCCCTAACGATGGATTACCTAGTGGTGAATGGGTAATAAATATACCCCCAAAATCAACTAATTTCAAGTTCAAGTGATGCAGAGGAGCGGATCGCTAATTCTGCAGTGCCTGACTGACTTATACGTTTTATATGCATGGAGGTATCGCTATTCACATAAGAGTGACAGCACCTGTATATATACAAATTTGCCTCGTTTGAGCAAAAGCATACATTAAAGTGACGGAAAAAGCACATTGTGGGCAGCACGGGGGTGTCTCAGTCAAAGAAGCCCTACATTTTGATCGAGTAGACTTAATGAGCTGCTCGTGAGAATGCCATCACCTATAACACAGCCTGATGACTGTCATGAGTACGATGCATCCGAAAATGCTAAAAATAAAACTGCGAAAAGCCGATGAATATGGCGGCATTGTTCAATCAGTGATATTTATAGGTCAGAGTATATCCATGCCGTGAACCCATAATGAGGAACACTGTCTTTAAGCGCTAATTTCCATGTGAATGCAGCTGTAAGATTGAAGGGGACAAAAACCTAACTGCTGAAGTTGAATCGGAGCATGTTCAGAGATTTGATGCACACTGTAAACCAATTCTACCTGGGTTACGTAGCATTGCTTTGCATAGCATACATACACTGTTCTTAGTAAAAAAATCTCAATAAAATTACGCAAACAACATGACAGACGCGAAATTGTTAATGGTAAGGTTTATTGCATTTAATACAATACATTTTGGTTGACGCCTTGGTGATTGAGAGAATGCATATAAGAAACGATTAGACATAACAGCATTCAGACATTCACAACGTCAGATGACACAACTGAAAAACATGAAGGATGTAAACAACTATTGATACAATTTATGATCTTATTATATTTATTCAGCATCACTTCAAACGAGGACATAAGGGCAAATACAACCTAGAGTGGCGCTCGGCCCCCTTGTTGAATCTATCGATTTGAGTTCGATATATGTCGAACAGTCTTCCTGAAAAAATAAATACTTTGCATTACTCAGCCTATTTCAGCGCATAGAAAAAACGTTTTCTTTACTTATTTTCTGGAGTTTCAAAAGTTATTCGAGAGATTTCGAGAATTTTGATGGTGTGCTTCAATTCTAGAATGGTTGTCTAACGTGCTATGACGGCAAAAAAAATTATGCACATTCGGGCATTTTACGCCCTTAGCAGCCTACAGCGCGCATGAACAGTAGAATCTAGGTATCAGAACAGAGTTTAGAGTTTTCCAAGCGAGACGTATACAGACGCCGAATCATGATGTTTACGTTTTAAAAGTTTAGCCTTCACAATGGAACGCTGTTCGTGATGAGACAGACACGTGGAACGCACGAGGAGAAAGTTACAGGAGGTTTCAAGTGCAACGCAGCTGAAGTGCGACGAGATCATGCTAGTCCAGTGAGATCCCAGTGGTACTTCACGCAAAGGAGTAGTGACTCTCATGGCTCGTTATCCAATGTCACAGACGAGCAGCGAGATACAACCTAAGTGGACAATATGAGCAGAACTACTTACCGAAATATACTCTTGTTGCGTAGTCGCAATAAAACAAGTATTGTTGGAAACACGATGCATAAAAAGTGCTTCCTCAAAGCTGTTCAGCATGATTTCCAAGCTACTGTGCAATGCGGAAAAAAGGCGACTTAGAGTGAAATCTGATAAAAAGTTGCTATTCTCAGTGGTGTGGAGTGATGATGCAAAACCTTCGCGTCAGACGGGACTTCAACGCACAGCTCACTTTATCCGGGGGAGCGTGCTCTAACCCGTTGCACTACTGACACCCATTTTGCACACCAATCTTTCAACGCTACAAGCGCATCTATCTGCCAGCCACCAACCGTAAACAGCCTGGCCCGGGTAGTCGGTATTGACATTGAATCCAATTACGCTGACTGCCACTATGCGCTTCCGGATAGGTAAGATGTGGGTTTGAGCTCCGCCTGACGCGAAAGTATCGCACATCACTCTACATCACTGTGTGCACCTATAACATTATACCACCGCTAAAAGTAATCATATGAAAAGGATTCCACTTGCTATTCTGTTTTTACTTGACTGATGGAGTGAGGACGGAACATAGGACATCAATCATAGTATTGAAGGCAGATGTGCTTGCTATTGGGATTTTCATTACAAACCTAGCAGAGTTATCCAAGCAGAAAGTGGTCGAACATTCTCAACAGAAATCGCAGATGGGTCTTAACAAGTGTCGGTGATCTTTACTGGCTCAGTAGAAAATTAGTCGCCATAAGAGAAACTTTCTTCTAATGCTCATGGATCGGCAGTAGTGATGATGCTTAAAGGCATAATACGGCAATCTCTTAATCTGGGAAAGATTCTCCGTACTATAGAAATACCGTTAGAGCAAAATTTGCCTCATACGGCTTGTCGTCTTTGTAAGGAATGCTCTGATAAGTCACTCATCTCATCGACTGCTTTTGAACCTCGCCATCGGCAGTAACGCTCACTTCATCAGAACCACACACCCAACACTGAACCCAATTTTATAGCAGGGACGGGAAGACGTCATGGTGATAGAAACTTCTCAATCTTCAGTGAAACATTCTTACATATTATAAAGAATATTTATAGCGAAATTTGAAATTAGTCGATGAGATGGATGTCTACATGTTTACTACCAGTCATAATCCATCGAATGAAAATAGTGGTGATAACCACATCACGTGCTGTAACCAAAAAAGTCTCCCCATCTTTGCTACAAAGTGAGGTCTAGAGTGGAGCGTGTGGCTCTGATGAAACTAAATCGCGGCAAAATCGCTTAATAAAACTTTTGAAGAAGTTTCTTCTGCCATATTTAATCACTATCACGATAAGATCCCTTCAGTACCTCAGATTATCTAGCAAATTCCCTTATTTCTATTGCAGTGCGTGATAATAGGACTCCTGCCGAGCCGCGCCGCGCCACCGCACACACGGTGTGCGGCTTGAGCTAATAACAGCTAAGATCGCTGTCAACGTTCTAAGCTTTCACTCAATCACTTCACTCAATCACTCAGAAACTTAGATCATGACAATACTAAATGATTAGCACTTTCTGTTGACCATTTTGAAACTTTGCTCAAAGTTAATACAATCCTGACATCATATTTTAAACCATTTATGAAGTCTGTTATGGTACTTATAAAGTGCTAGACTTGTATTGGACGTACTAGCCGTAGCCAAGCAAACGACAATCGACAATCTATCACTCTGAAAAAACGCCACGGTGATCCTTTCACCGCATGTTGAGTTTAAGTAGTTCGGCGTCAATTCCTCTATCTAAATGGTTTATTCCCCAAAAAAGTGCTTGAAGGAAAACGCACCGTGCTACCGATGAGACTGAAACGTCGAAATACGTGTTCAGCCCTTTATATGTGCCATAACAGATCTCACGAAAGGATTAAATTATGTTGTCAAGATATTATGTTTCGCACTCGTTTCGCTTTGTTTGCTCGGCTGGAGTCTTTGAAGGGCTTTTCGCGACAGTTATAGAGCAAAGTTCTTTCTAGAGAAGGTCATCATTGAGCGGTGCAACAGTGGAAATAAAAATACGTTTTGCACTCAAAGTTTTTTTCGTATAAAGGATTTATACTTGCACGAAAAGCATTTGACCATGCAGGGAAAAAAATCAGAACAGCATCAAAAAACTTATAGCTTTTGTCGAGATTCGCGAAAAAACCTCACTCAAGTGGGTAAAACTCGCGAGCCGCTTGCGAATAGCGCTCTGCGATGGATCAGCTGCCGTCCCAAAAAGGTAAAGGTCAAGATTAGCCCTTTAAGGGCTAGCGTTAATAGGCAGGCGACGTTGCGTCGTCGCTTATGAAATACTCCTAGATGATGGCATCAGCGTCTCCGTGCGAAATGCGTGCGTTGCGTGCCCGTTCCCACGAGCGCCTTTATTCTCACAATATGAAACGCCGCCGTTACAGTAGCTGATTGAGGCTGTGAGAAAACTGAGTGTGAGAAGAAAGGCAGAGAAGAGAGTGCGCTCTGAATATGGACCACCAGTTCTTGGGAAGCAACCAGAGGCTGTAACTCAAAGAAAATAAGAAGACAGTGCGAAAACGATCACGAAACAAAGTTTGTTTGGTGAAAGTGATTTTGCAAATTGCAATACAATGTCACTTCAACGGCTTCGCTCGAGGATTTTCCGATGAATCTCAGCTATGAACATTATTCATCGCTGAAACCTTTGTCATTTCAAGTGTTCTACTTACTCTTTTTAGTCCACTATACTCACGAGATGTTTTTCCTGTTTCCCCGCCCACTTTTCACTACTACAAATGATTTCAGTGAGACTATGTACAGGTAGCTTTGGAATGCCCATCAATGCATGAGAAACGCCCTGCTCTGACTTAACGACCCCGGAGGGATGGATGACTTGTGAACCATTAGCACCAAATCGAATCGTCGAACTTGTGTGCGACGCAGAACACCTACTACTACGCCATATACGCTCGTCGCTTTGGAAAAATGATCAAATAGGCCGTTATGGAGATTTGTTCACTAGCATTCTATCCTTTCATCGCGATGAAGTTTTTCCATAATCATACTTAAACTAAATAAAATGCTGAAACATTTGCTGCGAAGTAAAAACAACGCACTCTGAAAGCAAAATGTTAACTTCTTTTATTAGTGAAATATAGTATGAAAGTTGAGCTAGAAACCAAGCTTAGTATGATATATTGATGTATCGATGTCCATGATGTATCGATTTACAGTATTTCAATTCCTATTAACCTCTGAGAAATTCTAACAAAATGTTACCTTTTAGGACCTGCAAATACATAACTTAGTTGTATGTTGAGCTAACAAACCAAGTGTTCCAACAGGATCTGCTTGCCCATTACGTCAAAGCACCTGTGCAAATCTGTGCGGTGAAGGAACTCACGCAACATTTCCTCTATTGGACACTATGGCCATAATGGAAAAGGACATACAAGCACGAGGGCTGTGAGAAATACGCGACAGTAAGTCATGCACGAACGTAAAATACTGGATCGTTAACGGATTCTCGTCCAAAGTTTCCTTGAAATCTACAATTGGAATGCTCATTGATGATTTCATACTGTACTGAGTTTATATTATGGTTATGAGACTCTAGGATCATTGTTAAGGCCCCACTGCTTCTTGTACAGACTACTATGGTGCAGAAAACAAATTAAGTGAACTTATAATTGTCTCATCGTCAAAGTATGAGCATCCTTTCCCTTGTATAACTTGCTCAGATAGCTTAGCATTCTTTTTGCACTGTGTAGCTCGAGCTTTCAAAAACTTGTAATCTAAATATGAGCAATAGATGAACTGTACTTTGAAGTTCACGGTCAGCGATGGTCTATCTGAAAGAGATATTTTGGTTGCAGGATTGTCTTTATAGGTGACGGCAACGAGATCATGAACTATTGCAAGAGATTTGGTATGAGTGTCGGCAAATTCGGGATTAACCTCCATGTGAGTTAAAATAGATTGACATGCATCTTCTGTAAGCATTTATGTCTGGACGTAGATACATGAGTGATAGCGTTTGTATGTATGTGAATTTTATTCTGGCCATCAAATCAACTAAGTGGCTTAGAAATTCGCTTTGAGACAGTAATCGTTTGCTCTCTCCAAAGCTAAATCAGTGAATCAAATTGTCAAAAAGCTAGGTAGGCTACTTGAGGCTACACGGCATTAAAAACGGAAGTACTAGGTATCTATTGGGGTGTAATGCTCATCATATCCGTCGAGCGATCGAAATGATAGTATGCGACGAGACAGGCGAACGCTTTATTGCAACGATGATTGATGGGACTACATTTACATATCGTCGGAACAAACATTCAGTCATTCTTATTATATTCACCTTTTCTGATTTTATTCTTCACTTCTAATCACCTGCAGCATATTACTATGTATAGGTCACGAAAAGGCTTACCTCTGCGGATTCGATAAACGCTTTCACACTGGTATATATATTTGCAGAATTCATTTTATTTGACCGCCACTTGCGGTGTTATGACGTCACAATAACCCAGTAATGTAGAGTGGTGTGCAAAAACGTTTGCGTCAGGCGGGATTCGAACTCACATTTCACTCTATCCGGTAGCTCGTGTTGATTATTAATACTCAATATCTGTCAGCATAAGTGGGTTCAATGTCGATAACGAGTACACATGCCAGGCCGTTGACGGTTGGCTATTGACAGATGGCGCGTTGTAGCATAGAAAGAGTGGTGTCAAAAAGGGCGTCCGTAGTGCAACGGTTCAGGACGCGCTTCCGGATAGAGTGAAATGTAGGTTCGAATATCACCTGAGGCGCGTTTTTGCACACCACTCTCATTATTGGGTATATTTTTTCATTCTCGCAATTTGATGACAACTAAAGGGCTATTGCTTTCTTCCAGAAAGACAGGTAGACAGTATTTGGAATATTTTTCCTCCAAACGATTCTGAATTACTCCACCGATGTCTTTGCCGATCGAAATGTTAATATATTCTTGCCTTCACTTAGTCGTAATCATATCGCTGCTCGTCGTATATCTTCAAGTGGTGTGTCAAGTCTTCGGATGTCAGTTTGCATAACCTTTTCAACTTTCTTACATCACCATTAGTAAGTATTCAAGACGTTCCACAGGAATTTCTTAGCGCTCAAAGCATGCAGTTCGTCTTCACATAGCCTTTTAACTCTAGTACAGCGTCTGTTTGGGTAAATATCGCGAAGTGAAATTATACGATTTGCTTCATCATTGAAAGTATTACCACACGAACTAAACCGTCTACGACAAAATTTTAGAAGCGGACTTAGACTCAGAAAGTCTTTCTTTGAAATGGGCTTGCAGAACATATACTTGATACTGCTTCCTACTGCTTCATTCTACTTTTAAAACATCATTGCATCAGAGATATCTCACTTGGATGGCTAGATTGTGATGAAAATTTTATAATATCTACGTCAAATTCCTTCACACAAATGGTTTTTGCGAAACTTTATTAATACAAAACTTAGATATAATATGTTCATATATTTACATATTAAGCTGGCAATGTGAAGTGGCTTCACTTTCTTCTGTATAGATGCAATGAAATAGCAGAGAAACGGCTATATATTGACACAGTAACGCGTGCCAATTAGCATTAGCTAATCAAAAAAATTCACACCGGAGTGAATATACCCGTGACTGAAAGCGACTGAGATTCGTGACAGTGTAAAGAAGCATCGCCATCCGTTTTCTCACCACAGGACCAGACTTACAGCTGACCCTTATGGCCTACGGACACTACTTAAAGCAAATATAACGACAATCAATACATATGTTCCATGCGGTAAAGCATGACCGTGACCATATATGTAGAAATAAACTATTATGATTGCTAGACAGATTCCAATCCAGAATCATGTCCAGGTCCGACAGAAGAGTTTGGGGAAATGTGATGGTATAGATGCGTTTGCGGTATGGTGCATGTCGTTCGGAAGCTGTACGGCGCAGCAATTGACGACGTTGCACCTAAAGATGAGGCTGAATCGAGTGGTGATGTCGTCGTTGCTTCAGATTTTGACGATGACAACCAGTAGGTGAGTGGACGAGTTTGCTCCCATGGCATGTCATAACTGAAAATTCAACTATTATTTCAGAATGAAAAAAAACAACTTTGGCATGTCATGATTTTTAATCGATTCAAAGCTTAATTTCCAAGCAGTTTTTTTTTCTGAGTTCAGCATAGGATTTCTGCTCGAAGCATGTCTTCCGATGTTCCTTTCTCAGCAATACACTACATTCTTCACCTTTCGGTTTAGAAAAAAGAATTGAATAGAAGTATTGGGTTGTCCAATTTTGTATGAGCACTAGTGTTTTATTTGGCTTTTTTCTATTACAAATAGAGTTATTGCCAAAAGGCTGAAGGCTTTGGTGTTCTGGGAAATGCTCTAGTGGCTGTAGCCATCGTAGTGTAAATCATCGCTCGCCATGTAAATAAAATGGGTTGTCGCAAAGGATGTGCCATGTACATCTCATTGACAGACTTCGACAGCGCTGCACACGTGACCATCTGCGAAGGTCTTCTGTGGCGACAGCATAGGCAGGACTTTTTCAAGTTGATCACAACTGGAGATGAGTCCTGAATTTACTACGAGAACAACGCACTCCACGTCTACTGGCTGTCTGGCAGCAAAGATCCGCCAGCTGAACTGAAGCGCAAGTTCCATGCGCGGAAGACTTTGCTCTTAGCCTTCTGCATAGGCAGGACATGCTGCTTTAAGAACTGCTTTACAACAAATAGACAATCAATGCCGACGTCTACGGGGAATAACTCCAAAAGTTGGCTTCACCAGTGCGGAAAAAGCGTCCGAAACGACTCATTGTCCCCTTTCTCTAGGATAACGCCCGACCTCATATTCAAAAGTCGATTCGCCACATTTTGGAGAAATTGTGTTAAACACAGTAACACATCCACCGTATAGCCCTGATATTGCTCTATCGAATTATCATCTCTTCCACGCTTTAAAGCAGCATTTGAAAAATTGAAGTCGCCTACAACCAGCTCAAAAGTAATCTCACCAACTTCTTTGACAGCCGATCTCATTTTTTTTAGGAGGAAGGTATCCAATCTTTGCTCAGCAAATGGATGCATGTCATTAATTACGACAGTTTTGAAATGTTGATCAGCCGATTTCTTTATGTAAGCAATAACTACATTAGCAAAAATGTCGAGATCCGAAAGAAATGTCGGGGCAATCCAATATCAAAGGTTCACTTTCCACTAGCTACTTTCTACATTTTATGAGATACTGATTTTAACTATCCTAGTTAACGCTAATTATTCTGACTGCGGTACCAATGATTTCTTATAATCTACGATGTTGAACTCTTCGTTCATTCGTTCTCGCTATGGTGCATATCCATCATAACCGACGGCGATAGACGTGCACCCACGAGGTGAAGGTGTGAGAAGTGCTCGTTAATCATTCACGCATATCTCGCCACTGTGAGATGATATATGACCCTATTACAAAAAAGAAACGCACCCGAGTGATAACGGAACCTTTACTACTATACACATTGAAGAAAAGCCTATAAGGTTTTCTTTAGGAAGTCTTACATACTTTCGAATTCGTGCTATACTAGTATAACCCTCGTACCTCTCAAAAATTCAACGAGTTTGACTACTGAGTAACACGACGGATTCAAAAAAAAAACATTTACGAGGTAACAAACCGATTTTCATCGTCGCTCACTTTGCATTTAGGTGATGAATATGGATGATAGCGCGGCTTCACAGAAATTTGGCGATGGGTCCTGAATTGAGATGGCGATTATCATTTCTAGCTCTATCTAGCCTTAGTGATTTATTTCCAAATTAGTAGTTGATTTTGCTTACTGTGAATCAAACGATAACTAAGGAACTTTTTTAGATTACTAATCACATTGCATTTACTGATAGAAAAGTGTTAGAAAGGTATGGTGGTGATAAAAACGATAAAGCGAAATAGCAAAAATATTTTGAAAAAACAAAAGTAGCTTCTCACTCTAGAAAAGTTTCTAAGCTGTAATACTGACCGTTTCTGCCTCAAGAATGCTACCAGTACACATGCGAATGCGATGGAAGCGAGAATAGTGATTGCTGCCAGAACAAGTACTGAGATATGTAAAATCTGATCGTCTCCTTTCCACTGTGTAAGGATCGACGCTGAAAAGGTGGATGAGACGTCGTCAGGCATCTGAAAGAATCCACGATTCAGTAGGAGATGCTTGGATGATTCAGCACGAGGTCGCAAAATAATTGAGCACCCTCAGAAAGAATGTCAATAGTGCAAAGCTGATAGGTCATCAGGGCTAAAGGTTGTTACTAACGCCCCCATATCATTAGGATTACCGATTCATATACAAGTTTACGAAGTCAACTTCTTGACCTATAGGAAATCTTTTGCCGTAAAAAATTTTTATTTCAAATTATGAGCACTTCTCCTTTCAGCACTTTTTGATCAAAGATTCTCCACTAGACTAGCCTTCTTGAGAAGTGAACGCATTCTAGTGGACTAAAGTTCTTTGACAAAGACCATTTTATACTGCCGTAAATACTCACCGCTGAACCCAAATGAGATTTAAGGATAAGGCTTTCTTACTAACCCTTTGTTCAATGAGCGTTACATCGGATGGATCAGGGCACCATGGACATCTTTCGGTGTGTTTTTGTACGGCCACTGTTGCATTAAAGCATTTGCCGCGAATCTCTATTAGTTTCTTGCCAAGTTCTTCTTCAGGAAGTGGAGTGATGGTGGTCCCATGCCGACGATTACGACTCTAGAAATGAATTCCTCTAACAAGTAGGATTTGAAATCTGATGTAATGTGTAGAAAGACCGGAGTCTACCGACCAGAGTAAGATCAATGGGTTCTAAAAATAACTTCTTTTTAGATGGCAGATCTCGCTGCCTTATAGTGCATGTGAGTGCAATGATGTCTCTCACATATATTTGATGGGATAAGTAAAACAGATTAGCCATCTCTTTACAATTTCGTTCTTTTTCTTATGAACATGTTGTCCATAGTTGTTCTTACTTTCTTTACTCTTATGGTTTAGATAAATAGTAATAAAACTATTTTCCCTTAAGAAACAATTCCATTGCGCAACTGCAGCTGGCCGTTAGCATTGTCATGCGACTAATTACGGTAAATTATGACCCAAACTCACAAATGCTTCGACGACCCGCTCCTGGAATATTCGAATCGATGGCGTTTGATCGCAAACTCGCGGGAATCCATAGGTGGGATCAGTGCCGACCACTTGGCATGACAACGTCACGTCTTCTGGTTTGCCAGCGGACCAATGAGTGACGAACGGTCGTGATGAATCCTGAAGAGAAAACCTCCCACTTCAATTTCCAGTATTTTCTGAAATTCCACGTTATTAGGTGTAATCCAACTATCTTATCATACGTAGATGTAAAATAAAAAATAGCTCCAGTGGTCCTATTTGATCTTTCTCTTGAGAGCGGAGGAGCTTTAAAAGCGTTACGCCATCGATGATTGACTAATTACAATACTTCATAGTGTTTGCCGCACGATGACATAACAGAAATAGGATACTGTGATTCGGTGCTACTAATTTTCTGGCGTTATTGCTATGGTAATCGACCATAATAAAGTCGGCTCGCGAAAGATTGCTACGGCCCTAAATCCGTTCCGTACAAAATCCTTGACGGACTGTGGAAAACAGTTAATCTCAATTAGTAGAATGTCGTCTGTGGTCACTGATAGACGTTATGGTAGGTATGACGATTAGAGCTGATGAGGTGCATTATCGGTTAAATGTATGAGAGTTATGAATAGTCGTAGCAAAATTATGATTAGCCTCACTTGGACGAAATGCTCGGAAATTGGCCAGCTAATAGAGAGTTTCTCCGTCAACGGTAACATATCTTCGAGAATCTGAAAATATCAGAATATCGTTGTGAAAACTATGGCGGAACATTAATACATTTTTTTTCAATGGATAATTACACGCTACAATGGCCTAGAAAGGAGTCCGCTGTTAGTATTTCATCATTTATTCTAAGTAACGGCACAGTAAGACTTTAATTCTCAGTCTGTTCCACTTTTTTTGGGCATATGGACCGCAAAATATGAAATAGAAAGCAGGTTTAAAGCGTTTATTTCTGAAATGTCACCCGATACTATCTATATTTTATATTGTGTGATTAGGTAAGAAAGTATGAAAGAGTTACTGAAGTCTGAAGTCATGAAAATCACGGAAAATACCTTAAATCGTGGCTGAGAACAGCCGGCGGTAGTCAGACAACCTTCACGCCAATCTACTCGTAACAGTTCAGAGGTCATCCAAAATGAATCCGCCAATACTACGGGCAAAAAGACCAACTGCATCAACATCTAAGTCAAGAAAAGCAATCAGTTTGAATTCGAATAGTCAAAACTTAAAATCGATAAGGTAAATTTGTCATAGTATGGCAATAAGACGGTCCAAGAGGAGGCGAGCTAAATCAAAAGGGGGCGTGTCGAGGATTTCGGTCCAGACCGCCCACTAATTAGGAATGCACATGGTGTGCGGGAAAAGGTTCAATCCTGGGATAATCATTGTTGTAGATCAAAGGAGAAAGAGAAGCTTATTGATCGCTATGGACAAAACCGACATAGGTGATATGTGGTCGAGAGGATGAACGAAAATGAATAATATTAGGCAGAAGCAGTCACGGATGATCTGAGAAAATTAATCGCCGTAGAGATTGCCATCAAAGCGCGTCACTTCATTGACGAACACTTCAATGATTGTCTTATTTATACAGTCACACAGAATGATGACAACAGACTGAAAGATTAGAAGTAATGTGACTTTTGCTTCCTATCCTTTTGTATTTGCTCTTATATTTGAAGAAGGTACAAGGTATCGAAAAATGCAACCTTCGACAGAAAAAATTCCGCAAATGGACTTTGTAAAGATAAAAAATACAATTATTAATTCTCTCCATACTCTTCATAAGCTCTCTTAAGAAATAAACATCACTATTATCTCGAAGTTCAATTATATATAATTTCATGAGAATCCAATCAAATTGAAAGCATAGAAATTTTCTGGAAATATGAAAAACTCAGTTGTAGAGAACTGAGAAAAAGGTAAACGAAGAGGAAAAAAAACGATTATTAGAAGCAATTTAGAGGATGAGGATTAATAAGTGAGGAACTGCAATTAAACAGAGTTACCTAACTGGCCCTTGGAGCAGCACTTCATCGTTCAGAAACATCGGTAACTGATTAAACAAACAAATCCGGAATTTATCGTGGAGATGTGCGAGCTATCAGAAGTTCTTATCGGATTCGTATGGGGCTAATGTCACCTGAGATCTAATCTAATGAGGCAGATATATATCGGCTACACGTCAACCACATGCCGGAGTGTGAAATCAGATAAATTTTAGTACAAAGGAAACTTGAGAAGTTACCCGCTAAGCATATCAAACTGCCGTCAACATCAGCAGTGACAACGCAAGCAAGGAGTAAGTCAAGGAACGATAGGCAGCAGCAGCAGACTACGAGAGAATAATAGGTGGCTTAGTGAAATTATTATTTTCCCTCAAAATCTTTTATACTGGCTAGTACACACGCCCATTCACTGAGAAACTTTACACCTCCCACTCCGATCGAGTGGGATCATTGCCCGCAGTTACCACGGATCTGTACCCAGCGGACGTTCTCCCTTACGCCGATAACTGTGAACTACACAACCGAATGGGAAAATAAACGCTTCGCTATCATAATTACTGAGAAAGTTCTCGAATGTTATGGTGTGGTACTATCACTTACTACTAGTCATTATATTTTATCAACAACTTCAAGATAATTCTCACGATAGTTGTGTTGTTTTTAAACGGAAAATTATGGCTGTATAGGCAGAATTTAAGTTTAAATGGATAGGACATCAGCCGTGTGTGTCCAAATTACCACTGTGAATATAATCGTAGTTGCTTAGAAATCAACAATTTTTAAGAGATGACATTCAACGATCAATGTCTTATATCTCTTGTTTGTTCTAAACCAATATTCTAGAAAAGAGAAGCTAACTTCAAAAAAACATTAAGCTCTTGGTGTTGATCAATTAAGGGAACGCCATGAATTCGACGACTTCGTCAAGCATCGTTTCAGGTGATATACTAATGCGACAGTTCAGTGCTGCTACCCTCCCAGATAACTCCAGTGCAAATTACACCAACCTAGCATGGACGGAGGCTTGGTAAGCCTTGCGCGGGATCGAGCCATCGATCACATATATCATAGGGAACCTCTGACCACAGCGCTAAACGCCCCTTATAGTGAAGCTCTTGTCTGAGTTGGAAGAAATTCCGGTAAAGCACGACTTGTACACTCAGAACTTCCAACAGTGTATAGAGAATTCTGAGCTTTCTCTCTTTCTTCCATCATTGATAACGTTGTGAGAAGCCTTTAAATTTCAATTCTTAGTGATAACCTGACATTCGTCGTGTTAATGAGCATTGGCGGTCGGGAACTTTTCCTATTATATAACTTTTTCAGTGGAAACATTCTTAGATTTACATAAATTGCAGTGCAAAGATAGTTTTTCTGAATGTCATGATTTTATTGTCTGAAATTCTGCAACTCACCAAATGTTTGACATCCGAGCTCGTTAAGAGGAGGATCTAGTGGTGGTGGTGGTGGACTGTAAGTTCCAGTTCTCAGAACATAGTTTACATAAGCGTTTCGTAGAAAAACGCCACTTGGACATGATGGCGCCCAACAGAGGAGGAGAAACACGGGATTGGAGAAACTACACGAAAAACCATTTAATTGCTGAGGCACATAGGATCGAACAGTGCTAAGAATGTTTAATTGTCATGGTATGGGCAAGCAAACATGTCTTGAGCGACTCGAATAATAGTAGATTGTCAGCTGCTAGCGTGCTTGAGGACTAGTAGAACATCATCTGTGGCAGGATAGATAGAGCCTTATGTTGTTAATCTGGGAAGGCATCTAATAAAACGTTAATTAAGCTGATTAAGCGGATAAACATCACCTTATCATTTACGATCATCTAGCTACATCACTATAACTTCGCCTCTCTTCAAATGTTTACTCATTTTTCTCATTGTCAGAGCAAACTTAATTTATACAATAAAGGATAGAAGACAAGACGCTTGCGGCTGATCAGCCGTTCATAGATGATCGCTTTACGGTATAACGCATGGCAAAAACAGTAACTTGCTGTGATCTGTACCAGTATTTATTTATACCTATCCTCCTAAGCAAGTCTGATACCAGCCTGTCAAATCTGAAAAGATGGAAGGCTTTGTAAGCCTTGTGAAGAAAGATCGAACCAACAAAACCGTGACAATTGATGCGTACCTCTAACCATTGTGATACACCACTTTCTTTTACGAGAGTATGACATATAACATTGCTATATGGATGGTTGCTCATCTTTATTTGCATTTAATTTTACAATCTCACTCTCACCTATATGCCAAAATAAGCCGTTTTCACTTTTTTCTTTCATTCCTTTATATTCCACCTGAGATTTCTCCAACAATTCCCATTATTTTCAATGAATAGAAAACCACTCGAAAATCAAGTAGATGTGAAGTACAACTAATTATGTAAACTTCACTAAGTTCTCACCAAGTATCAACAAGAAACAAATCAGTGAGCGGCCATAATTAGTGAATCAATCAATGAAGTCAATGATGAAGCTCAGTTAAGGCATTAAGCGGAGGGTGTACGAAATTGCTTATCGAGTTACGCAAGGTGACATTAGAGCGGAAAGATGTCGATCTAGTGTCGATCTGAGCGATAACATCAACGAGCAGTGTGTTACAGTTCAAGGTTTTCATATGAAAAGCCCCGGTAGAATTTTCAGCACGGAACAATTCTACACAATGCTGATTACCGTAGCAGATCTTGACCAGAGCTGCAGTGTTGATTCGTTCAAGCAACTATCTGCCACTTCATATTGTGCAACTATAATGATGATTTTCCAGTTTTTTCCTGTTTTATGCAAATAGATTGTTATCTCAATGTCGAAACGCCACTATCTTTCATGAACACTTTGACAAATCATCTTCGACGGGACCTCACTTTTCGAGACTACGGTCGATATTGATCACCAATCTCTGTGTTTGTAGAATCAAAACTGAGTATTATTAAATGTTAAGGTTATATAAGTGTTAAGTCGACCAAAGAAGATCTAGGTAACCTACACTTTGCAGGCAAAGAGTAGCACTCATCAAATGGCCGAGAACGCGAAACTAATTTCAAAAACAGTAGTATGTGTGGAAGCGCAAGTGATTTTTATTGGCTAATCGCTTTTTGCGCATCTATTCCATGAATTACCGGAATCCACTCACAATGCGGTCTGATTTGTGTTCATCTTACTTTATATGATCTCCGACATCTAATAGTGGTTATAATGTACACCTTAGATTCATCTCCCAGCTGAGCAACACCAATATTTCTATCGGAAAGCCCAGCTAGAGTTGAACCTATGTCGTCAATTAAACCTTACCAACTTTCTGCTAAGTTGAGTGTTGGGTTTCTCTTAGAATTCTTTTCGCAGTAATGCATTATTAAGTTTTTTCTATTTGAAGTCGAGTTATATGCCAAAGGCCGCGGCATGTTGGTGAGTGTTCTGGTAGCCTTAGCCACGGGAGCATGAAAGTGCACGTAGCGCGGATTGAATTAGCTGAGTATCAAAATAGATATAGCTCCAGGTTACGCTCAATTATGCTTTGCAAATATAAGTTAGAGCTAGTACATGGAGGACGATTGAGAAAGTTAACACCGTATTTCGGCAGGCACTACTGCTGATTGGATTGTGAGCGACTGGTCCAAGTTCTTAAATTGATCATCACTGGAGATGAGTCCTGAGTCCACTGGTTGCCTCGCGGTAAAGACCCTCAGTTCAACAAAGTCCAAACTCCATGATCGGAAGATTACGTCCTCAATTTTCCGGAAATGGCAGGGCATGCTGTTTTCTTAACTGCTCGACAACAAACACACTCAATGCCGACGTCTACGAGAAACAATCTCAGAAGTTGGCAGCAGCAGTGCGAGAGAAGCGTCCAAAATGATTCAGTCTGCCCTTCTCCGAGATAACGTTTTACCTCACATTGAGAAATCGGCTCACCACATTTTGGAGAAACTTGGATGAAAGACAGTGTCACATCCACCGTATAGTCCTGATTTGCCCCATCGGATTATCTTTTCTTCCGCGCCCTGAGGCAGCATCTGCAGGAGAAAAATTCAAAGACTGCAACTGATTCAAAAGTGATCTCACCGACTTCTCTGACACGACACCCTTTATTCTTATAAGAACAAGGCATTCAGTCTTTACTCAGCAACTGATTGTATGCCATTGATCATAATGGTGATCAAATTGTTAAATGATTTCCTTGAACAGCTAACAGTTGAATTAACAAAAGTGTCGGGATGCAAAAGGAATAATGGGACAAGGCAATAAAAAATGTCTCTGATGTGCAATAACTGGCACCTGAACTCGATGAGCGAAGGGACTGTAGATGATAGAGAAGGTATTCTCACAGAAGATGTCTTTCGACATTCAAAGTTGTATTTTGTACTGCTACAAGCCGTTATACTGGTATGTTGGGAAGGAATTTGGTTTGATGGTCGAAAGGTGTCATTTAGACAGATTGTTACGCAATGTTCTTAATCTAAACATATATCGGTAGTTAAACCTTGCTACTTCTAATTAAAAAGCTACCGACAACGTGTCAGAAGTGTGTCGGCGACGGAAATGAGCTGTCATCACCTATAGAATGCCTAGCGTTTCGAGTTTTGTCACTTGGCTGCTAACGGCACACTAGTCGCTGCCGTTTGCTTTGATGTGGGCCAGTAGACGCATTAGTGCGACGCCGTCAGCACTGAAAGTGCCCAACTGCTGCCACTACTACCACCATCACCACCACGGTGCAGTGACTGCATTAATTACCGTGAATCCGGTGTCGGCCACCCTGTGATCTTAATCCGCTTGGGTAAACGCTATGAGGACCTGGACGAGAAATTAAAACGGTTTGCACGTATACAAATCTATGCCATTTGAAAAGTATACGAGATTTACATCTAGTATGGATATCTGCTAAATTAGTCATGGAGCCCAAATCTACGAGCTGACGTTTTCGATTCAACAATCATCCATGGCTCTGCTATGCAACAGAAATGTGGGAGAATACTTCAGCCACATTAGGATTACTGCGAACAACTCACAGAGCGCTTGAATGATGCCTTCTGAAATTTAGTCAGCATTGAGAACTTGTAGGCCTACAGAGCTGAGATCTTCGAAGCCTATCCCATCTTCGTGATTTAGAAGAATACACATCGATGAACGAAGCACAGATGAGCCGGTCATCTAATAAGAAGAATAGACGTTAGATAAATGAAAAGAACTGTAGTGTGGACTCCACGTGAATACATCTGTCTCTTAAGACAATCACCCACACGCTGGGCGGACGTGTTTGTAAGAGGAACTAATCAGTTGCGCTCCCAGCTGCCGATCTTCTACAGTTCCGGTATGAGACTCCCGCTAGCTGCCAAGCTCAGATCAAACCACTATCGTGGACGACAATCGCACAAAGAAGAAATGAATGGAAAATATGCTGGGGTCCGTGCAATTCATCAAGACAGTCCGTCCAAATATTATATTCATGTATATATAGTATATAGTGAATATATGAGGCGCCGTGGCCGAGTGGTTATGATGCTCGTCGCGGTGCGCGCCGACCTCCACCCCGACTCTCCCCTGCACTTAACAACAACGTCTAATGCCACAGCCAGGTTATCCGCGAGACTCCAGGGAGACTCGCTCAACGAATATTTTGCGACGTTCAGGAAGAAAGCGAAATAACGAACTGAACACTAGAAGTACTCGGATCCCCACAGTGAAAGAAAAACACTGTGAAGACGGATCAATAAAGTGTCCAAAAAACAAAATAATAAGTTATAAATATCCACAACTATAATAAATATAAAAATATCCGAGTATCCAAACAAATAAAGAGTCTTACAAGTTTTTCCGTCAGTTCATCTTTAGGTTGAGCTGAACACGCATTCAGAATAAAACTGCTTTAGGGGCACTTTCCGCAGGAAGGCAATTGAATTTACTTATACATGGAAGTCGTAAGAGAGTTTTTTTTTCTCCCTGAAAGACTCCGTCTAGTGGTGTGCTGAGATCCAAACAATCTAGCATACTATCACTTGCTATCGACTTAGATTGGGTTGTATAAGCGTGTAATTTGTAGCAAACTCCGTCGTGTCATAAGACTCTTCAAACATCTGATACCAATGTTACAATGATAATTTATGGACCTTTTTACGTCACAGTGAGTTCCCATTTTATATGCCGTGTTTTAGTGAATGTCGGACTCTTTTTCACGGTTAGAAATTACTTTCGCCTACTGCAGTAATTCGAAGCAGTACGAAATGTTCACTGCTGACCTCAACCGCAGAATACCTCTCCAATGCACTTCAGAAGCTGTTTATACGGTCAAAAGCTCGCTGCCGTCGCTTTTTCCATCGCGATGTGCGCCGCTTTGTAATCGGATATGCGTTGGCGATATGTCAATGATCCCCCTATGCATACGGTACGACGGTGTCACAAAAGCAAATCAGTAACTTCTCACATAGTCGATCGGTTGACGACTTCTTCATGATGAAAACGTCCACATCACTTAGAAATACTTGAAGTTTTGGCTCCGATTATACCACTGCCAACATTTGTTTGCAACAGCCTTATCGTTTTCCAAGAAAACACAGATGTGTTATTTGCAGCATTATTTCAAAGCAGCCTAAGTTCAGCGGATTTCGCCTTCATAAAAATTGCAAAGGTTATATTGGCACAGAATCTACTCACTCATGTGATTTCGTATTGAGCAGAAATACTTAGTACATGAAAAATCGCAAACCAACTTTTCTTCAATTACGGCAATACGAAAAAAGTCACATACTCTCTGTCGATTGAGCGAAAAACACGAAGTTGATAGAAATACTTATTTATTCGGCTAACGTTTCGACGCGTTTCGTCTTCTTCATTGACGAGATCTGAGCCGATGATCCACAGTCGTTCGCACTCGTTGTAGTTTTCGCCTTCGTTGTCATTCGAGTCGGATCTTGTTCGGAGAAGCATTGTTCAGATGAGAAACTCGGCAATGCTTTGTGCAGCCGATTTATTATATCGACTGGCAAGATGGAGTATTCCTTGGAAAACAAAATATTATCATTGAACAGTGTATTGTTAGCTACAACCGTCCTGTATGAAAGGACCACTGCCAAATGAGTTTCTCATTTCAGCGGTGCTTATCCGAAGAAGAGTCAACTCAAGCGACAACGAAGGCGAAAAACCACAACGCGAGCAAACGGCTGTGGAGCATCTGATCGAATTTTGACTCTGATGAAGACGAAATGCGCTGAAACGTTAGCCAAATAAATAGGTTATTTCTACCAACTTCTTGTTGTCGCTTATCCAATAAGAAAAATGGAATCAATACACAAATTTCATTTGCATAGTAAGCTCCTTCCATCAAACATTCACCGCTTTCTACTGGTTTAGGAAAAAGTTCATGGTATTCAGAGAATACGGTCACTAACTAATGCCAGAGCTATTGGAAAGTCGAATCTAGGATTCACCTTTGATCAACAAAAGCTGAAACACATCTTTTATGTGTAGTATAAAACCATACTAGTTCAAAATGAAACAGTACTGCTGAGACAGTCTGGCTTGATAATCTTTTAAATTTTCTAACATCAATTGCTACTTAGTGTCATCACTTTTTACCGGAATCCCACATTTATTTTCTAGAGATATCGGCGAAGCTGTTATAAAATATGATGAGTTTTCGTTTAACTGGTTCCATCAACTGAGATTTCATCAAGCATCAAAGGACGTCCACAAAAGATTGAATTACCAGTTAGTTACCGTTTGATGTCTCACTATAAACGCCAATATTTCAGGATGCACCTAAAACTGAGACGATAGGTGGTAATAAATGAAGACATCACATATAGTATTGCTCTATGTCTCCACTTTTCCTTCGACAATCGAATTAGTAAATGCAACAAGAGCATTTTTTGAGAAAACTCATTTGCCAAAACGTTAACTAAATAAGTAGACCTTGGAGCGATCTCATTGTTCCCATGAACACACGACAGACCTACGCTGCTGCAAAAGATACAACACCTTTATTTCGAGTGTTTTATTGACCACTGTACACTGTGAGTTCGGTGATAATTTCACTTGACTTAGAGTGTAAATCGTTCGTTTTTGCTACCTCTATATAAAGAGTAGGGGCTTCCGAGAGGATTAAAAAGACTGAAAGACGGCGGCTTCTGCCCGACTGACGAGACTGTAAGGTCGGAACACGTGTATCGGGCTGTACAAGAGCCCATTACCAGGCCACATGGCATGTTGGCTCTGATAATAATTGTGAGAAAAGATACGATGTCTTAGCAGAATTCGGTATAACAAAATTATGGCGAACAACATGCGAAGTCAACATGTCAACAAGACAAAAGACTTCCGATGCACTGAAAACTCCGAATCTTTATAGTTAACCTTTGTCGTGCGCTCAGCAATAAAATTTCAAATCTATAGATTCACTGAGTTTGAAACGGTTCAAAGCGGTATAGGCTCTAACTTCTGAGGTTCACAACGACTTGAGTAGATTTAAGAAAATTACATTATGAAAACGGAATGCATTTCTTAGCAATACTTAATCAAATCTTAGAAAGAATGCAACAGTTTTTCCCCTCACCAGTGTAATTGCTTGCTTTCACGAATTCGGAGTAGTTTCCCGATAGCAAAAAAAGGTCAAAAGCCGTTAAACTGGTGGTTTATTTGATCCCAGCGGCAAAAAACACGAAGAAGAAATTACTGTTGACGCTTAACGATCAGTTAAGAAGGCAATTTAATGGTGTTTCGTTGCTCTTGGGTGATTTCACTCCCTACACAATCCACCTGCGTACATTGACAATTGGACCACTCGCAGCTGCAGTGCTCCTAACGGCGTACTCAACAACGTATGGAGACCCTACGATTGGGTAATCCATTTAGAAGGTCAGAATGGGTACTCAATCAATTAGTGGAAGCACGAAACTTGGAATTGAAGAGACTTATCCATGCACAAATACCTGTAATGATATCAAAATCTATAATCTTCATTGATAAGCTCAAACACGATTGTCACAAAAACTCTTTGCTTGGTTAATGTTTAGAAAGCATCATGGTAATATTCTGAAAATTTTTGCTATTCGCAGTGAAATTAATGTGACCTTCAACTCATCAAAACATTCTTTGAACTGCAATTGGCAAGTCCAATTTCACTCAATGGCGACCTTCTCAAAGATAAAAGAGAATTTTGAGCAATCCAAATTTTGAAAATTTGTATATTTTTGAGTTAACAATGTTCTTAATGTCCCAGTTTTCGAGAAAGAGAAGGATATATGAGAAGACAATAGCAAAATATGGAAACTGAAGATGGAAAAGAGATTAGCAGTCATCACCACCAGCGATGGGCAGTAGTGGAAACGATGACGTGGTATGCTGTCGACAGAATGAGGCAGCAAGCAAACCAAATAAGGGCCATCATTTTGAAAGAAACTTCGTTTTCGCGCTGACGAGAGATGAAGAAGCGCAAGCCCATGATTTACAAGACAGTGAAATGCCGACCGAGGAGGCAACCTAGCTGTGCCGAACCAAAGCGATTCGGTTATAAAGTGTAACTGAGAATGCTGGTCGTCGCGAAGGTCCACGAAATGCTTCGACTGTCGCACTGAGATCTCGTAACACATAGAACAGTTGTGATCGTAAACGAGCATAAACACTTTTATAACAGCACCTCAAAGACCTATATTACTTCAAAGGTGACGCAGCTGTTTTGCACGCTCATGGTTATCTCCACAATGAAGACTACTACAGCGACGATGCTGTGAAATCAATCTCATTATTATTGAATTAATGAAAGCGGTCATAGATAGCAGATGCAGATTTGTGCATCTCTTACCTGATGGGGCAAGCTGAGAAAAAAGTGAAGCATCTCCTAATGCAGATTACTGTATTTCTACAATGTAATCGACAAAAAATATCATGTCATTTGGCAATTAAGCGCTCAGAGAAAAGAAACTCTTAGTGTCGACACAATGGAAGAAATGATTTGGCTAAAAAGATCATCCTATGGAGAACAAATGCAACTGTGGTGCAGACACATAAGAGAAAAGGACTTGTGAGGCTTAGCTTACACACCACTACCATAAAAGAGGTTCCGAGTCTTGCTCGTATCTCAGCGCTATTGCGGTTATATCATGAAGATCAGATACATCTGAAAAGATTGGAGATATGAAAGCCACTGGAGAAATTTCAGAACAATTTGTGTCGTTTGGCAACTGGAGGTTCAGGGAGACGGAACCGTAATTATCGAAATAATAAAAAAAAATGATTAGGCCAAAATGACTGTCTTTTAGAAAAGAAACGCAGCTGTGGGATAAATGCATAATAGAAGAGGACTTTTGAGCACCAGCTTACACAACATTACCAGCAATGTTAGTGGTGAATTTTCTAGAAGATTATGTTACTGGATTACGGACTAAGTAGCTATGGATTACGACAAGTGTACAAAAATACTGATGGCACCTCCAGCGAAGTACCTTGATGGATTTGTTGAGAAAGTTCTTAGTTAGCTCGATGCTGTTGCTGGCGGCGAGCAGGAAGCTGCTAGAGCTCTCTGTCGGCGACGACGGCGGCGGCATTTTCTATATATAATGCCTGCGTATAGGCGCGTAAGAGACCGTAAGCTCCTCAGCAAACATTGACATCATCGCATTGAAGCAGCTCATCCCACTTACTGCTTGCTCAGTAATTTGTCCCAATAGAAACACGAAGTAGAACAGTGGTGCACTGTCTGGAGCATCTGGGTTCTGCTGCACTTCTTGAAACTGTAATCACAAAATTAGCTCACTTACCGTGCTATATCGTTTTAATACAAATTAAAACGAGATCCAGTAGACTGAGCAACTTCCCCATGATGATTTTAACTTCAGCTTCTGATTAACTGAATTAATTGCATGACTGGCATTGAAACCAATCTGTGTCCCCTGGATCATTCCCGTTGAAGATCATCGAATAGGTTGGAAGGTGGTTGAAAGAAAGCGCGGGTCATGATGACGTAGTGGAAAACTTAACGAGCACCCTTAAAGGGTAATCGCACATACGAAGCCACAACAGGCTCAGAATTTTGCTCGTATTTTCGCACTGTTGCGACTCTGTCATGAAGATCAAATACATTCAAAGGAAATAAAAAGATCTAAAACCCAATTACAGACATTTAATGAAATTTTCTCGCCTGATTAAGAATCGATATCTTAGGGAGTGATGAGAAGACGATGAAGTGAAGAAGAATCAAAAAAGTCACGGTCGGTTCATTCCCTTTAAAATCTTTTTGATATTTTTCAGAACGGTAATGAGCGTCTATTCAGAATTATTTGTCGTTGTTTGTTTTGTTTGTTCTACATCAAACTCTATCAGGAAACAATCATTCACCAGTTTTTCTTCATAAAGAAAATACAGATATTTGTAGAGGAGCTAGCGAAATGGTTTTCTGTATAGTTTGAACCACTGATCTGTCGTAATGAGTAATGAAGTGGAAGTGCTGAAAAAATGCAATCAAGAAGCATACGGGATTTTGAATTCGTTCGTCAAAATGCGATTATTCTCACGAGAGAATATAAGACTTAGTTCTGCTCAAGCGATGAGCATAGTTTAAAAGGAGGATTCAGACCTCATTTGGTTAATGCTCCCAAAACTTCGAAGAGTAGAAGCGGCTGATGTTCGGTCTTGTTTCATTATCATCATTATCATCATCATCATCATCATCATCATCATCATCACCATCACCAATCAAAGCATTAAGCATGCGATCGAACAAAGCAAATGTATTTGGATAGGTTACCTAAGAAGCTTCTGCCATGGAATAAAGAAACAGTCCGACGGTGTTAGTTGTCTGTCTGTTGTGAATTGCGCAACACAGCGTCTAGACGACCTGCCGAAACAACGTGGAGCGACCAGTACGAAAAGCTGGAGAACTTTCTAGAAACGCTGGATATGGTTGATTCTACCACATCATGCAAATATCTAGTGAGATGCTCCAAATGAATGTTCTAGAATACAAACAGATTTTTACTTTCTTGCTCTCGTTACTAAAAACTTTTAAAAAAGCAATGATCAGTGCTAACAGAGGTATATCATAAAATTATGAGAATTTTCTAGCTGAATCTTCTAAAAGTAGTATCCTAAAAGACGAAAAGTTTTCCACAGCTTTTGAAAACCTTAATGTTCTATCGATCAATGTTGAATATTTGATATTTCCAAGCTAAAGGCGAATCAAATAGTGGCATTGAAAAAACCCTGCGCATCATAGAAATGAAAAAGGGACTCATACTGAGAAATGAACACATAGTGACCAAAAATCGGATAAGAGAAAAGTGACCGAGTGAACACGAGATAGTAAGTGGTGGAGGACTTTCTCGATGGGAGATGCACTTCCTTTTAGGAGAATATGTGAGAATACGGGGGGAGAATTATGTGTGAAAATTCGAGGAAAGAAAAAACGACTGCCTTCTCCGTGCGAAATGGGGACAGTAAAGTGTAGAAGTCCATTTTAATCTTTTTTTTTTCAATTTTTTTGCCTTTATCCCATCAATTGTCACCTAAGACATTTTGAAACTGACCACTATTTCAAAAGAAGCAAATCTACTTGATGTTTCATATTCTCATATTCCCGCAAAAATGTAAAGAATTCGAGATTCGAACGGGCACTTGTTGTTAAGGAGCATCTCGAGGACGGTGTAAAAATGTTGAAGTGACACACTACGATAGTTTACGGATGGCAAACAAACGACTAAATCGCCAGCGATCATCAGGATGACTCTGTCGGCTGATCCGGAGTTTTTAGTTGTTTTGTTTGAATAAGCTACGAAATTGTGTATTCTGCACCATAGCCACTCCTATCATTAAAAATTGTACGCCGGTGAGAACTAGTCGTTCAGGAAAGAAAGCACTCCGAAGAAAATTCGCTACAATATCATCGGGCTTCTACAGAGTTGATGGTTGCAGTGGCACAAGAGTGAGATAGATCTCTGATACAGAATCGCAAATCAAAAAGACAGTTCCAATGGAGAAATATTTCATCCAGGTCTCTTAATGGATTTCAAAGTTCATCACGGTCACATAGAAAAAGAAAGACTGACTGCGCTCCTTAAGGTACCATCGATAGTGGAGGTCACGGCGGCCCTCAAAAGGCGCGCGTACGACCGTAATCCGCAAGAATAACATGACGTTATGAACAGGACCAGCGATAACGGTGCTATCATGGGAAATCCCGATTCCGTTTATGATTTGCCGTATCTGGAAACGAAAACTCTTGAGCAAGGAAAAGAACAGAGCAGTTGAATTTCCACGCACTCGACATGAATGTGTTGATATGTGTCCAAAGATATGGGATTTATAATCGCTGAATTTCCTCACGGGATTTCAAGTAGCTAACGTGTATTCTTGGGGAGAAAAATATGCTTTTCGCGAACGACTTCTGCAAACGAACTCGATTTCTCTACAAGAATTTCATTCAAAGTGTGAGTATTGTCAATGTTATACATTTTAGGGATGAGTAGAGATTGGTTTAATCACTTAAGTCCAAAAAAAAGTCACTCGCTCAGTGTATCATCTATCCTTAAATACATTCGAATCAGTGATAGTGATCGAATAATTTCATTGAAGAATCGTGCTGGAGCACCACAATTCTTCTTGAGTGTCCACCAGTGTATCTTTAGCCGGTATGGCAAACCCGCACAGCTCGTTCTGTTTTCTCGGCGACGATAAGTGATAGTCAAACATACCCACATCAACCGAAGCCTAGCGTTCTGTTCACGTCCCATGCACGATTTTAATTGTACCCACACAGTGGAATGGTAGGGCACCTCTCGAATGGAACCAGTTCATCTTCAGACGTCGATCAGAATTCGTAGAGAACTAAAAGGTAATGAAGTTTTCGTGATCACGTTGCAAGGGGACATGGAATACCACAGATTCTAAGACCTCTCCTCTCACCAACACAGTGCTCCTTTGGAACGAGAAGTAAGCTTTCTGAGATCCTGTTATATTTTCAAAGCACTAAGAGAAATGACAAATGCACGAAGAGACCGATTTTCTTATGAAACTATTAACTAGAAAGTCGGGTTATATGAAATGAACGCAATATAACTATGCATAAAGTTTGATGGAAAGATGTGAGGGCGTGAAAAGATGTAGTAAGTGTTTAAACTTTTATATTTCAAAAAAAAAACCAGCGACAGGGCTAGCAAGGGAAAAAGCTCTGAATGTGTATGAAACACAGAAGATAAATAAATGATGTCGTAACGAAGGTGTCACTAAGCGAGTTCTAAGGAGATATTTGAACGGGGAAATGATAATGGTAGATTGATACATAAAACACGTGTCGGCTTTTGGTCGAGAGAATTCAAAAAAAAAAGCCGAAACACTAATTCTGGAGGACACTCACCCCTCTGTATGTAGCGGAAAGTGTTTTTCTTAAACTTTCAGCAACTTTTTCAAGCAGCAAAACTCTCACAGAAGAAAAAGAAGAAGGCAAAAAATTGGAGTCTGAAGAGCTGCTTGACAAACAGGATTTGTTTCATAATAAAAAATATCTTCAGCTTTGAGTATGACTATCAACTCGATACTTACTGCTATCCATTTCTTCTGACGCCACTTCCTTTCCCATCAAATAAACCCAACAAGATTCTTTCGGTGAAAAAATTTGACTCTGCCGCATTTCTATTTACCTTTGGCAATTATTGTTCCAACCACAAGTGATCTGCTTCATTTGTATCCACTATTCTGAAGAATTTATTCTAACAGAATCATTGAGCAGTTTGCAGGCTCACTCACCACGATTATCCGAGGTCTTATTACAGCAGCAACAACTATGCTAGCAATTCTTGAGATCTCATTAAGTGTACAATTAACTAAGTTATAAGAAAATGCTAAGGGAACTAAACTTGCCATGGCTTCACAAACAAATCTGCAACTAGATAAAGCGATGATGATGACGTCAACAGTTGCTTTTGCGCAGAGTTATAGCTTGCAATGCAGATTGACTAGCCGACCGGCAGTCAGTGGTCATTATTGGTGTTGAAATGTGGCGGATGAGAGAATGAGATTGTTGATAAATCGCTTCAGAACTACTACGCTACGACTGCTGCCGAAAAATCCCTGGAGAAGTGTGAAGAGAACGCATCGCAACTACAGACGACATTCGAGTACTAAGAGAGGGGAAAGTCTTACATAAATCCTATATACAGCATCTTTGCACCAGTTGATAGCTTCCACGGTATTTCATTGAGCAAAAGCGAATATTATTGATGAAAAAAACAGGGCTTCAAAGAACAAGCCGCGATAACTACTCAAACCAGAAAGAAATTTTGAAAATAACAAGTTTTCATATTCCAGTGACGCAAATTAGATTCTGCAATCTCACTTCATATTAAATCGTTTAAGGTCCGACTGAAATAATCGATAATCGAGACAATAAAGACATTACATTTTTTTCATCTGAGCAATACTTCGCAGAAACCACTGGAAAGCCGACCGTCAAAAGAAGGTGACAGTTTGATTTGAACTTTCTTTGGAAAAGGATGAGTTATAGGTACAAGAAAAATGACCAGCAGAGAATAGAATATCATGACAGGCACTAAGTAGAGAGATTTCTTGAACGAGAGAAGCATCTTGATTTTATTTTCCCTCTTCAACTGGCAAAAAATGCCGTTATCATTTTGTTCTGGATTCGACTATCAATACTTATGTGAGTACTCGTTTCCGTTTTCATTGAAACCATAGAAATCAGTGAATAAACAGGGAATGTTAGAAAAACACGACAAAGCAGCTATTTGCTGATAATTCCTAGCGAGAAGTATCAGTATATTTCAGTATGGTTTTGTTTTTCCAGAAGAAATGGAAAAATAACGAAGGGACGGAATCCGGCGATCACCGTTGTGGTGATTTCTTGCGAGCTTTTCGCATGAAAAACATCTAAAGTTTTTTGAAACAGAAAATCCCGATAAGTCGAGATTCGGAATTAAATCACAAGATTCTTCTATAATATGACAGCGACGACTACAAAGAATGGGATCTTGCACTGTTTTTATCATGAAGAATTTTTAATGACTTTCGTCTCGGCGATTGATAAATGACAGGTGATAGACAGTAGGAATTTTCGTATGATATTTGATTTTTTGGAAGACAAGCGGTTAAGATATATTTTTGAACCGAAATTGTAGAAGGTAGATATTACACAAGATTCTGATGACTTTTTAAAACCTCTAGAAAACGTTATTTATCGTCTAACTTTACATCTCATCACGTCTACTCAACATATCCTAATGCTTCTTCCATTTGATCCATTTCCTCGCTCATTCATTGCAAGCGAATATCTTTGAATTGTTCGCTTGTGGGTTCGGTTATTTGAAGGTTCTCGTCTTTAATATAAAAGTCCTCAAATACTGGCCGAGTCGATTCTCACTGGGGTCGTGGTATAGCCAAGCTAGAACATTCCCCACTCGTATTGCAGGGAGTGGGCTGTTTTCCAGACAAGTTTGGTGCCAATTTCTTTACCGTAAAGGGATGAGAGAGTTGATGGGCCTGGAGCGGCGTCGAATTAGCACCATGGTTCTGATCAACGGCATTAAAAACATTACGACATGCGTATCAAAAAAAAAAAAAAAAAACGATCTGCACAAGTATGCGTGCGCACAAGTTGATTGAAGATTAAAAGAAAGCTGTGATGGACTAAACTAAAAAAAAAATTACTTAGTCTTTACACTGTCTGAAGTCTTCCACAATAGCATTTTGTGAAAACTATGGTAGACTGGGAATAAAATGCTATGAGGGCATGAAACTGCAAAAATTATAAAAATGGGTAGTAAAGATTTCCTGAAAGTGGAGTGCTTTGCAAAAACGTTTGTCTCAGCCGGGATTCGAACCAAGATCTTACTCTTTCCGGTAGCGTATGCTAACCGTTGCACTACGTTAGTGTCGCTAGTGCAACGGTTAGCATACGCTCCCGAAAAGAGTGAGATCCGGGTTCGAATCCCGGCTGACGCAAACGTTTTGCACAGCACTCCACATATTGGGTATACTATAACATCATACCACTGCAAGTGGCAGTCAAAATAGAAAGAATTTAGATTTCCTGAAAGATTTATCCAATCTATGCTAAGATCTGTGGGATGACTTTTTCAATTTATTCAGTAAGCGAATGGTTGGAATGTAACATTAAACCTCAATAATGTAGATGAGATAAATTAGCAACAGGTAAGGTTTTACGTAGATAAGGTATTATCACAAAAATGAAGACGAAATTTTTAGTTTTTGGACGAAAGCAGCTGGTTTAGCAGACGGCACCTGTTTCGCACAGACATATCACTCACTATGTCGTCGATGAAGTTTTTCCTGACAAATAGACACTCTGGAGCACATAACGGCCAAAACGAAAACGCAGCCGACCGTTGAAAGCAAAGTCCCTACTAAAAAGTAGCGGTCCATTTGTCTATATGACTTGTAGCTAGTCACCATACGGAAAAATTGGGTAAAAACACAACGGCTATGTAACGAGAGGATCTGATGGACATCAAAAGCGAAACTCAAAAGTTTCTCAGAAAATACGGAAGGAATAGGAAAACGACCAGGGGATGATTTTTAAGTAGGTGGGTTAGTTAAACGAATCAAAACATTCAACAAAACTTCTCCACTTTTTGTAAAGTCGACGTCATCTGACACAATATATATTCAGTATCATGTAAGGAATGCGGGGATGAAAAATACATTGGAGAAAAGGGTAGAACATTTTGTGTCTGTCGAATAAAAGAAACAGCTAATGGATGTGTGAATGCCGATAAGTGGATAGTCTCATTGGCATTTAGCCTCGATTCTACCGATCGACAGACTGACTGACTGACTGGCGGTCGAGGACGGTCATCTGCACTAAACAACCGACGAAATGGGACAGAACACACATAAATTTCAAACATGCATGGATTCATTCACTTGTCACATAAAAGCGATCAAATTAACTGCCTATCTGCACTGAACACAGCTCAAAAGGTTTGAACATTAAGTAAAACGTAGTAACGTTGAAAGTTTCTAGGCTTAGCAGAAACTAATTAAAGTAAGAAAGGAAAAGCTTCTTCGCACTACACTTATTACATACTAGATACTATCCAAATACACTCTTTGGATGGAATTTTGAAGGATTACACGATACAGGTGCCATTAAACATTTGTCTATCATTTTTCTGCAATTTACATATTGCGAATCAGTCAAAAAAATCAGTTCTGGAAAATTGGAAGTTGAAGCTTCAATCTACTTTAGAATTCTAACCGAACTCAAAAATCTATCCTGCAGAAAATTACAAATACATTTTCGTCAAAAATTTTCATGTCGCTCATCCTTTGAATGCGATGTCAGCGGCAATATGGCACTCAACAGCTATAGGAAAAAAAAGCAATTATAGCTATACGTAAAATAGTGCTAATAACATCCTGAGAGACATTTTGACTTATAACGACAAAGATTCAAATTCATTGTAAGAAAGTGGTAGTAAATGCAGAACAAATGTGACCACTTCGACGGTCACGATACGAGGCAGGTGCAATGTCCAATGCCACTTGAGTGACGAACGTCTATGGAGATCTTAACACGCTATTCAAAACGAGAATTTACTTAACCTGCATGTCCAGCGTCGTGCTACAGTTGCATTCAATGAGTGTTTCTCAAATGGCTAAGTATACATATCGGAAAAATTTATTCATAAGAAAAGAAAAAGAAAGGCGAGCTTTATAAAAAGTCTTAACCGTCAAGCTTATGAGTGTTTCAACAGCTTCTTTATCAATGGAGCAAAATATTTTCAGTATCAAGATCGCTTCAAAAAACAAATCAAAAGGATCGAAATCGTACAAAAGTGGCAAGACTATGAGTTCAGGACTCAATATTCCTCAACTCATCATATTTAGGGAGTATTTGAGAGTGAAACTGCGAACAAGGAGCAATCCGCTTGCGCCTAGCGAGATTTCTCAATTCGAGAAGAAGCTCGATGTCATTCTAGAGGGGCAGCTATTGCACAAGACCAGTATTAAGAACCAACTCGTTCCGGGAAACAAAAGCCACTAGATGCCGAATACGCCTCTAAAGGTCTCAGTACTGCTTACCTCAGGAGAAATAAAGAGATTTCTTCACTCGAAAAATGTTTATCAAATAGAAGTCTCATTGAGGCCATGCTATTCAGAGGAGTCGGGCTGTTCAAGCATTAAATAAGTGAACTATCACTAGATTTAACTCAGAAACAGAACGGATTCACATTTCGTGCAGGTTCTCAGCATGTCTAAATAAAATTTTCTCATTCTTGGACGGTTATATTACAAACTTCATAAAAGCGAGGTATAGACCGTTCGCACAAAATCAACAGTAGTTGACCAAGTAAAACGAACCTTTTTAGACAAGAGGCTAATGAATTAATTCTACTGATTTTATTGAGACCATGTGACATCACAAGTGTTTTGATGATGGCAGATATTTGACGAGTGTTGAACACCTATTATCTTAGCACGGACATCTTGAGAATCTATGATGGGACGAATGAGGGAAGGACGAACAGGTGAGAGTACCCATTATTGTTAACGCAGCAATGTTTCTAACTAAACCTCGGAATTACTACTCATTCCCCATTTTTTCATACTGTAGTAACGAAAACAAAGCTCTCACGTTCACCAATCTCTGAGAGATGAGTCGTGCATTTGATTTCATCAAACATCGTCACAGCTATGAAAGCATAATGGGCTATGAAAATAACCACGGTGATCAACTGATTTTTAGTCAGTGCTGCTATATCTCAAGCAAGTATGGATAATCAATTTCCCGACCCAGCAGGATGGAATGCTTGGTGGGACCACAACACGAGATCGAATCGACGATTCGCTCATGGATCGCATACAACTCTAATCACGACACTACACATCTTCGTTGATCTTCATAATGACGAAGCAATCAAAACGAAAGTTTTAGAGGATCATTATAGTAACGCATGATGAAAATTATTACCCTTGCTGTCATAAAACGAAACTGGTCATTGAGTACGAGATTTTGAACGTGGTAAGGTGAAACCTCAATAAATATTCCTGTAAGAGACTCGTTATAACATTAGGTTATTTCAAAACTAATAACAGTCTATGTATTGTTGAAATATGCCATTTGATGTTGGAATAAATTCTCAATAAATATGGTTATGTTATGCATTAACTAATGGACATTTCTCCCTCTATGTTCTGTTGCTAATGACGTTTTACTTGCTGTTTTTTCATATTTATTTTACAGCCTAAAAAGAATGTGAGACAAAAAGCAAAATCGGGCGATTTTTTCAAATTTGAGTTCAAAAGGCGTCGTGGAGCAACAGAGACAACTCGCAACATCATCAGCGCATTTGGGTAAGGAACTGCTAGCGAATGTACAGTGAAGCGATGGTGCAAGTAGAACTTGCACTGGCCGACACGAGAAGTTGACAACGACTAGCTGAGGAGCAATCATCACGCTAACCCTCTTGAGCCTACACGAGATGTTGCAGAAGAATCAACGTTGACCAACTACGGCCGTTCGCCATTTGACATAAATTGAAAAGTGAGAAAGTTGGTAAATGGATGATCACCGAAATCTTAGAAAAAACCGTAGTTTTTTCTCATAATCTACTAAGAACTGCAAACCACTTCTCGATCAGTTTGTTACATGAGGCGAAAGGTGCACGAGAACCGGCGACTATCAGCTAAGTGATCGAATAGCGAAGAAGCTTCAGAGTACTAAGCCAAAACTGCACCAAAAGAAGGTTATGGCCACTGTGTAATCGTCTGCTGCCTCTGATCCACTATACCTTTTTGAATTCTGGAGAAGTATGTTCACCAATTCGATGAGATGCACCAAAAACTGATTTAACAGCAGCCGGCATTGGTCAAGAGAGAGGGCCCAAACCTTCTCTACGAGAACACGCGGTCAAACTTCGCACAACGAACGCTTCAAAACTTTAACGAATCGGGTTACAAAGTTTTGCCTCATCCTCCATATTTGCCAGACGTCGCGCCCATCGACTACCACTTCTTCATGCATCTCAATATGTCCTTGCACAGAAAACGCTTCCGCAACAGAAAATCAGATGCAAGAAATGCTTTCCAAGAGTTCGTCGAATCTCGAGACACTCATTTTTATGCTAAAGGGATAAACAAATTTACTCCTTGTTAGCAAAAATGTGCTGAATGTAATGAGTTCCTATTTTGATTGATGAAGATATTTTTGAGCTTACTTATCATGATTCATATTCACGATCTGAAACCGCCATTATTTCTGCATTAACCTAATTTTATGGGAAAGGATAAAAGACGAGAAAACACAGAGAATCAAGGAGTACAAACAACTATAAAATATTGGAATTATGGACTTCTTCACAACGTCCAAGCTTTACTCTTCAACTGAGATCTTGGATTATACTTTATCCAATGTGAATTTTGTTTGCTCTAATGCTCGTTCTTTCATTATACAAACAGAGAAAGTGGAACTAATTGGTATACAATATAAACCAGAAAAAAATTGCTTGAAGAACCTTTCAGCTCGTGAGAGACGAAATTAAAGGAGACGGAGAGAGTAGAATGGCGTGCGAACAGCAAGACAACAGCGTCTAGACGTCTGACACTGAAAAAAGAAGAAATTAGGAATCCTTGAACGCGATAGAGTGGAAGAATTTGCGCCTTTCGTTCTGCCGATTAAGAGCGAACAATTGCAAAACTTGAACGACGAAGGCGAATCTGACGACAAGCCACGGAAGCATGGGATAAGGAGCGAACATTTAGAAAACGAGGCGAGCGCTTACTCCTCAACTGGGCGAACGATTAGAAGCTCTAGCATAAAGGTAAAGCGAAAAGTTCGACTGACAACGTAGAAAATCGAAGCTGAGAAAATGTTGAAGGAAACAAAAAATATCGGAACTAAAAATCACTTGTACAGGAATGTAAAATTTCCCTGATTACTCCAAAACAATAAATGTAACAAAGCGGTGCGGTTTGAATCTCCATAAAACTTGTGTACAAAGAAACCTCACGGTGAGTACGGTAGTTATAAATCCATATCAGCATTTTAGCACTGTATATATACATGCATATATATATATATATGTAGATGTGTATACACAGATGTACGTATGTACATATATACATATTTGTATATATGTATATGGCATTTCTATTCAAAATCCTATGAGTTAGCATCAACACATGAAAATTCGAACTACTCTGCAAAAAAACTTGTTTTTCTCTACTTAACACTTGCCTTTTTATCCTTATCTGCAGTGGAAACAATCAACAGAGAAAAATCTGAGAAAAGAACTACACAAATTACATATAACTTCGCCGCAATAGAACCCACTCAAACATTTCCTAAAGTAATCACAAATCGCTCGAGCCAATGGCGCTCAACCTCAGCGATCTGGATGTTCAATCATAACAGTGATATCTTAGAAAGAAGCTAGCCGCCTAGACAAATCAAGGCAAGACGATGAAACAGGAGTCGTTAAACAAAATTCTGAGAGGACAACATAGCAATGGGAGAGTGTGTGGGGCACCGAACATGCTGCGATCTTCAGCATGACTGCGCAGGATATGCTGTGCTCTATCGGAAGAAAGTGGTACTGACCCAGTGGCCAACAACAGGCTGATTGATCGACCACAACAATATGCGATGATGAGGAGATTTGAGAAGAAAATGAAGAAGTAAAGGCTGCTCTGCTCTTTCCTAGACAAGGACGGACATATCTGAAGAGATGGTAAGGGCAACATCGAGTTCGAAACAAAATGAACATGGGCCCATAAGTGGATACTTTATGTGTTTCACCAGTGACATGCACTACGGAACTTTTCTACTCACAGAATATTTTTCATCCATTCCTACTGCCCTCTGTCCGTATTAGATACCTTGGAGATTGTGTAGATATCCTTTCACACCATAAGTTGTCATCATCACCATGAGGACATTTGAGAAACTAATGATCAATAAAAAGCAGTAAAAAGGCAACACAGCTTAGTAGGCCAATATTTAGCGCGTAAAAACATCACGTTATATGAATACACTATTTATTTCTGCTTCACGCATATTGCGAGTTATCTTAGAAAGCTATTGTAGCTTTCCAACAGAAGATTTTAAATCTTTGAATTTCCGATCTACCACTTGCATGGAATCTTATTGGAATGATTTAATATCTTAGTGGTATAAAATTCCAATTATTCTCTCCTTGAACGAGAAAATTCAGATAAATGATTTTAACTGAAAAGAAACTTCGGGGTAAAAAGTTCGGCTCCGATTGAGCTCAAAAGGGTAAGGATTCCTCAAAAAATTGACCATACACAGAATGCCTAGAAGAACTTAAACTGGCGCATTGCTTGCAAGTGCTTGTAATTTCTATGTAAATGCCACAAAAATGATGATACTTGGTAGCATCCTATTCAAAGAAACTATTCAGAATGAGTAGACCTTCTGAGAAAAGTTGTTCATCGAAATAACGAATTACGGCTACTTAATAGAGGATTATGCGATAGGAGAGTGAGCTAGGTGCGATAATGTCGTCTATTAATTCGTCATCATCGCGTAAATGAGGGGGAAGGGCTAACGCATACGTAATCGGAGCGCAAGGTCTTACGGTCGCGTTACCGCAAACCCACGCGTACACCTCATATTAGGATTAGTGACGCTAATAAACGAGCATCAACTAGACGGTGAAGGTTATGAGAACGACGATAAAAAGACTACTGCCACACAACGAGTGTCAGCACTCAGAATGGACATCAACTAGACGGCGAACGTTATGTGTCGATTGGTGAAGAGAATACTGCGATACCATGAACAGTAACCAGACGGTGAAGGTTACAAGAACAACGACGATTGGATCAGTATTACTCAATATCGTCACACAAAGCAGATGCTAACTAAGTTGTGAAGGATATGAGAATATGAGCATCAACTAGACGATGAATCTTATTAGATAATGTTGAAGAGAATAGTGTGCACTCAACACTAGCACTTTTCACTTCACTGCGATAAACTTGTATAACTGGGCGGACATAGCTTCGCGTCCGACCCTCCCACCTTTCTGGAAAGAAGGACCGTTTCCTATCAGCTTGCAATAGTGGTGCTTTTGAATGGCTGTTTTGCTTTCAGTCTTAGAACGAAGAGAAGCATGACTGTTTCTGTGATCTAAAATGTTTTTTTTTTGCGAACTCAGATTTTTTGAGTCTTGGCAGATTGGAGTCTTTAATCAGTGAAACTATGGTAAACTTTCTCAAAGCTCCAGGCGAAAACAGCACATCTTCAAATGATTTCTGAAGTTTCTAGGAGAATCATATCCGTGTTATGAATGAATTTATCAGTAGTGAGGTGAATGAGATCTCCAACATTCTAAACAAGTAGCAAAATTAAGAATACAAGTGTATGACACTGTACAGCACCATAATTTTGCATTTTGGGACTGAAAATTATATTTGTTAATGAAAAGGCAATGCTTTTTAGAAACGCTTTATTCCGATGTATTGCTGAAGCAATAATCAACGACTTGTTGTAGCAGTTTATGAAAAATTTAAAAAGAGACTCCTATCGAGTTCCTCTCTATTGAGAATTAAGGGCAACAGTATTATACCTTATTGGCTTTGTTTTCAAATTGTCAATTTTTTTGGTTTAGCCAAAAACTATTCTAAAGGAACTACAAGGTTTGCATAGTATTCATGGATGCAGTACAATAACATAGTTTTTTTGAAAATCCACGAAAACTTTTCATCTACTCATCCAGAATATTATATTTTTTCGCAGTTCCAAGGAATTAGGTAGTAGCAGAACTTCGTAAAGCTGTAGTGATATACGCTAGAAGCTTCATCAAGCTATAGTGAAATCCCATGTGGGATAATTGCAAAACTGATGACGATCGTTCGAAACAGCACGGCCGATGGCGAGCGGCAAGCATGAAATCGCTTACAAACACGATTACTCCAATTGCGTGTAAGGGCATGGAATGTGACGCAATCTGTTCATTAGAATAGTCATACTAACGAGGCAACAGCGACAAAGTGCCATATTTGTGGATGGATAGTCGGATGGACGAACGGACAGTTAGACGCTTAACTAAAGTCTTACCCATCGCCGATTCCTACTCCCCACTTTGCTATGTTGATCAGTCCATCATCAACACTATTGGTCTTGTTCTATTCACTACAAAGTACTTTCCCTGGACTCCGAAATCACTCTTTCGATTCTCGATTCAAAGTTCGAAACGAAACATAGAACAGAAATAGGACGAATGAATGACAGAAGAAATTTGTTTTGAGACTTTCTTGCCAAAAAAAAAAATGTTTTTGGATTTGTCAGAAGACTAGCATTTTCAGAGCAGAAGCTGGCGGTCCGTTGCTTCGAAACCATTGACGGAAGGAATCAAGCAACTGCTTTTGATACGTTCAAAACCGCTGCGCAATAATAGCAATTTCCCTGAAAACTTCTAAGCCTCTCATACGAGGCCGAAGACGTTGAGGCAGAATCGTGTGACCGATGTATGTGCACCGGCAAATAATTTGCGCAGTTTTTCGAAAGCACTTGGCCCATTTTACCTAAAAAATTACAGTAATTTGCTTCTCTAACTGGAAAATCTTTTTGAATAAGCAAACGTTAAACATAAGGCAGCTTTGCATACAATTGCCTTGATGTGACCCTAATTGCTGCTTTGAACTTCAAACGAACGCTTCTTTGGTCCTATTTGGCCCTATAAGGTAGAGAGCAAAGATTAAAACTATCTTGTTCTACCAAGATTTAATTCTGATCTTTCGAAGCGCAAATTGCATGGTTCCTTCGATTTGCCATATCAAGACTCGTATTTTGAGCACGACAACAATCGCACAAGCAGGGTTTCATCGGACGGGAAAGGATCATTTTTCCGATATATTGTCGTTCATGCTTGCAAATGTTGCAGTTGCGGTAAAATTTTACAACTGCGATTATTACTCCAATTTTCAGAAGTTTTTGACTCTTAACTAAGTGAAAAAGGTAAGTATTAATTTTTTTTTCGTTTGATCCGTCTCACAGTTTTTTCACTCTGCGCCTCCTGTACTTCTGACATTCAAGTTCTTTTGTCGTCGTCTTCTTGATCATTGTAGAGTGCTGGATGAACACATCGTTAGTCTAGCTGTGGCCTTCCATACGATGTCGTTGTTGACTACCGGAAAATTTGTTTTCTTTTTTTTATGGGGGGGGGGAGGGGGAGGGGGGAGGGGGGCTCGGTCTTAGTCCCCAATAATCATTAAGAGTGGATAAAAAACTATAACTCTATCTATCTAGCCATTTCAGAAATGGTATGAAGGTACAAATCTTTATCCAATAATGTTGAGTGACGTGCGAAACTCCGGAAGTCAGTTCGGGATCAAACCCACATTTCACCCTTTCTCGTGGCTTGTATTAACCAATTGCACGACCGACGCTCCTGTTCTGCGACCACTCTTTCTACAATATAAAGTATCGATCTGTTATCAATCAATTGAGCCCAGTTACGCTGGCAGATATTAGATATGTGTGTAATTAACTAGGAATCTTTTTAGAGGTAGTATGATATTACAAATGTATATCTGATAATGTTGGTAATCACCACTCAAAGGACGAAATGCGGGTCAGTTCTTGTCAGTCGTCAAAGTTTTGCTTATGACTTAACATTAGAAGACGATTACATTTGGTACTTCAAAGGTACGCCGCGCTAGAAATCCTACGAGAATAGATTTTTCTCTACTTTTCTGGAATTTTTTGATTCATGCTTACTTAGAAACTTTCTGGAATTTTTTGATTCATGCTTACTTAGAAACTTGTGCGGCCCTCCCGTCTTCTCTCATAGTGCAGACCCCAGCACAGAGAAACTGTGCTGTTTAGCTGTTTTGTTCCCTGGAGTCCCGAGGCAAGCCTAGTCGGGGCTCTCTCAGGTCGTGACCACATTAGAACAGTCGCTTGCTTTTCTAGATTAGAGGGAGATTACTACTCTAAGACTAGTATCTACCAGGACGGAGGTAATTCCCTGTGCGGTTGACTCAGCTGGGATTTCCGGGTGGTGACATCAACTTATCACAAAATCAAAATGAAATTATGATACATAGTCTTGTAACAGAAGACATTTACGCGTAACATCATGGAAGTGTTTTAGATAAACACCACCAATCCAAGCATGAACTTAAGAGAGAAATGTCTCGCAATCACACGTGATATGAGACAGTGTATAAGACTGATTTTGATGTGGGAGGTTCATTACCACATAAGTGATCTCTACCCGGTTCGTTCTCCGATTGAACATTTCAATCGTGAACTCAAATGCGTATAGTATGCCGAAGGTTGTTTTCCTGCTAGATGCGACTGAAATCTAGGCCTGGTGATTTTTTCTAGAGGAGTGATGGAGGTACTTGGTTGACTAGGTTGCGAGCAGCCTGATTTTTCCAGACCCTGAAGAAGGTGAAACCGCCGAAACGTCAGCTGCTTGACTAGAGTCACTTAAAGAAAACTCTTGTTTAGCTCAGAAAGAATGAAACGAGACATTAGAGCCTAACGTGCGCTTTTTGGTCGTCACAGTAAAGCTTCTTTTCTAAGTCTGCGAAATTCTCAGCTTTACAAGGTTTCCTTTTAAATGAGAAATTGTCGTCAGTTGGTGAAAACTAGCTTCAGAACCTTACGTGTTGACTGAATTTCGCTACAGGGGCAAAACAGATGCGCAAAAAATGTCTAGCTTTTTATCAATGAATGGTAGTATACTACTTTTTCGTACTATTGTTATTACTATATACTACAGTAAATGTGTTGTCTTTTCTTATAATATTCATATTAAGAATATTATTTGCTCGCATTCCAAAAATCTGTTACTATTTTTGTTGTTTATTCTTATTTCCATTCTTATTTTTATTCTTATTCTTATTACTATTAGTCATCCACACAAGAAGGAGTCTCTGTAGACGGAAAAATTGTCAGGACATCCTCAGCAAATCCACTGCATGACGAAAATTTGAAAAATACTACATTACCTTGCTCAGCAAATAAATAGCTATCAATTTTTAGTGAACTTGCGCTTAGAAAAATTATGGATTATTTTGGCAAAAACAGACGTATGTATGCTTGTCTGCGTTAATCAGAAGTATAGAGCAAATTACTAGATATAGTATTGAAAAAACTAACAAAGGTGATGCTGGTTTTTTCTCAGATGATAAAATCAAGAACAGAGCATGCAGTAGGAACTGTAAATAAATCATACATTGACGTCTGAAAATGTCAAGAACTACAACAAAATATAAAAACGACGAAAATGCAGATGACCGATAACGAGTAAGAGCAGCCGTAGTTCATGTCGAGTGCCAGTTTTCACTCGTGACTTTATCAGACTACACACATCACACATGTGCCATATTGGTATGTAGATATTTACCGTGAGTAAACATCTGGAGATTACTGCTTTATGCAGTTATCATGTTGGTAATTAATGCAAAAGATAAAGGATGAACCATTCGGCGTATATGTACCACTTAAGGCTAAACTTCAATTGTTGTAGCTGCAGCGTAAATAGGTGCATATTTGACCTGGATATAATCTATGATTCAGTCATATTGATATTGATATTCATTATTCATATAGTCATATAGTCATTATAGTTCATATAGTCGTATAGTCATTATACTCATATTGATTCAGTCATGATTGAATAAAACATATGGCCCTGATACTAAAGGATTTCCTCTACACGTTTACTATGCCTTTCATGCTTCCGGCTAAGTAACAACAAAGGCGAGCAATCGGTGTAAAACGCATTTTATTTTGAAATCTACAGCGGTACTCTCAAAAAAGATGTAGCGCGGTATCCAAAAACTGAAGCTTTCGAATGCTTGCTAACACTCTTATGGAAAGTTCATATCCAGCGAAACGAGTCGTTTCTTCATTCCGCGCCGTCTAACATAAAAGTATCTGGTAATTATTTTTGAGCCAAGCATGTCAGTGGTCTGTTAAATGGGCTGACTTACAGAGCCGATACACGTATTTCGATCTTGCGATCTCATCAGTCGGGCAGTTTTCACCTTTTGCTAATCTTGTGTGGGTGCTCCAGTCCCCACACTAAGAGTTAGCGACGACGAACATTTTACACTGTAAATCCAGTGAAATTATCACCGAACAGATAGTGTTGTACACTCGATTGCTCTTGGCTAGTATATTCAATATATCATATCCTTCGTTTCAAGTGTTTTCTTAAAAGCACAGCTCGAATTTCAATAAAATCATTTTATTATTTTTTTGATTATTGCCTGATATTTATTTTTGAGCCACGCATGTCAGTGGTCTGTCGAATGGGCTGACATATAGAGTAAAAGCACCATCAATGTGCCACACAGTGAACAGTTAAAGTATAATATAGATATATGAAGCTATTGCACAATACTCGAACTATCAATCAACAAACTGGTGGATTCACTGTCTTACTGGAAGAATGCGACTGTCAAGTAAGCAGACTTTTCTATAAATTACAAAAGCAGACTACTCGCCGTGGCGAGGACTTGAGATTGTCTTAATATCGTTGTCTTAAAATTTGAGAGAAAGCCACTATCGTCAGACATAGAAAAATGTGAAAAAATCAAAAGATTACAGATAGTCAAGTCCTAGTCGGACTCACAAACGATCTCCATTACTTCCGCAGAAACGTAACCAATGGATGAACTAGTGCTGCTAACTGCACGGTAAGTAGGGACAGATAGTGAGATATCCAAGCAGTTGAGTGAAGCAAATATAAAAAGGAGTAGAGCATCGAAATATCAATATAGAAATGGCCAAAAACTCCAAAAGAAAGTTATAATAAAAAATTTATTATTGATAACAAATTTATTCTATATTTTGAACATCTTGTGGCTATGTAGAAAGAAGATACCTTTTGAACGAATTGTTTTACGGATGCATTCTTATTCACTGATACAAAGCTTTTCAGGTCTTTACTTTATAAATTCTGCACGAAAATCTTCGGAAAACACTTCACAAGTCGATACGAAACCGACAACCAGGTTATCATAATCCTGAGTCTACCGCAATTATTGCAGTATAAAAAAGGTGTTTGTAAAAAATTACTGCGAAATCAAAATGCACAAAAATCAGGCATCGTTTCTAATTTAACTAAAACGCTGACAAAAAAAGTCTCTCATTTATTTTAGATGAGAATTTATTAGCAAACATGTACGCAAAAGAGTCCAACCGATTTGCAAAGAGTGGTAACTGCCTGCAGGAGAGACTCGGGAACGTTCCAGTACAACTAGGGCTACGATCACAACCAAAATCGACTGAACCAGCTATCAGCGACATCCATGAAAAGGCGAAAATTTCAAACATCAACTGAACTCATCCTCAATCCAAAAACCATCATGGAAGAAAGGCACAAAACTTTTGTCGTATTTTTTCTCTTTATACAAAAATCTTCTTTAACTGGAGCGCGGGGCTTTCGGTGTTAGTGCTTACTAGAAGAAGGCTCTTACCTGATTAAATACTTTTTACCGACGCGAGTTAACATCAGAAGATCGAATCAGTGGTGTGAAAAAAAAGTGTTGTTCGCTTTCGTTTCATGCTTCTGTCCATCTCCGTTCAAAGTGAATCACGAGGAGACGAAGAGATGGTATTGCTTTATCAGCGCTGCAAGAGCTTCCGGGTGAAAATCGAGATTGGCGCCCAATCGACATGCCTCAAGTGGGTAAGTGGCTTTTGTCTCAAAACGTAGGCCATTTCATTCAATAGTGTTCCGCAAAAACAATAGAAGGGAAACCGACTAACGATTTTCTTGGATAGCCTCATTCGTCATTGCTAGTAGTCAGGGATAAATGTACCTAAGAGAATTGAGTGGTGCCAAATGCGAGCTCAGACGAGAGTTGAACTCACGTTTCACCCACACGGGGGCATTACTTGTTATAGGCTGGCGGCTGTTAGCTATGATAGAGATATTGAAGAATGAATGGTAGCGAAACAGTGCCTCTGTGGGTAGTTGCTTACCACTTAGTTCTCTCGTGTACATTCGAAAAATCATGATACTGAGGAAAAACAATAGAAAGATAAGAATTCTTGAGTCAGGAACAATGTTTACCATTGTGCTTTGATCCGACTTTTCAACTTGAGCGAATTTCATATCCGACGAAATACCATAGTTGTGAAGAGTCAAATGACTCAGTCATTGATTTGGATTACAAGTCTACAATCACTTGCCCAAATGAACATTTTTGATGATTGCGGCAATATTTGGAAACTCCATAGCTCTTTCCCACGCAGACAGCATGCATTAAAAAAAGTTTTAGCCAAATTTCATAAAGCTTTCGAGAATTTCTCATCTATAATACAATTGTGTAATTGTTCGCGGTAGTTTTCATTTGACTCTTCGAAGCTTTGCGCAATACAACCGTCTTTTTTGTGTCCTGAAGAACTTCTTGCGCTCTTTGCCATGATTTCGAGACTGCCGCATAGTTGACAATCACATAGCAAATCAAATTGAAATACCTTATTTCTGAACACTAAATAAGAAACAGGCCCTTTGTGTAAAGAAGTGAAAAAGCATGTATACTGCTTGCGATGCCTCAAAACTTTTGCTCCACGACCGAAGCTGTCTCAGAGTACTCGCGTATCTCCTCTCAAATACTACTTGAGAAGCAATTCCACAGCAATATAGGAGAAAAAATGGTAGCGGCTCAAAATTGTATCAGAAGGCATGATTGCAGTCAAGATTTGAGATTAGGTAATAGCACAAAATGTTGTTAAGACATTGTCGCCATCGGTTTCCGAATAGCAAACTGTTTGCTTTAATTTTGAAGGTTATGATAAGAATATTTGCTGTTCTATGACAAAAAACCGCCATTGGTTTGACGAAAACTAATCCATGTAGTTTATTCACAACATTATCCATGGAAGAATAAGTAGCCACGTCCTCGGTTATAAATCATTTCCGACTACCAGCAACCTCATTTAAACAATAACGACATGCCTATGGTGTTTTTTCCAATGATGCTTGTGTTTTTTCGTTCTGTCTGGACGACGCAAACGACATCAAACCTGGAAATCGCAGATGCTGGCTGAGATGAAAATGTGAATGTCGTTCGATTTTACTAATTTGAAATTCCTCCGCGTCTCAATTATTGATTTAATAGTGGAATTGTAGCCAGATGTCATTGGAAAAAATATAAACGAGAAAAGTAAGACTTTTATACGAGGATGAAAACGCTCTTCCTACACTGAGATTTGCAGAAAATCACCAAACGATTTTTTTTCCTATAAAAGTTTATTTTGTCGCATTTTCTTCAACAGTGCGTGCAGCTGTCCCAGCTGTCCCCTAGCCGAATCTGTTTTCAGCTTCTCGACTTCGAAATGACGTAAAGCTTAGTGAACTTGGAGAACGGAGTCAAGCCACCCATCACTTGTGTATTGCATAGCACCTTTGATTACTGCGCTACACGGGTTCATTTAGTACCTCATATAATGAAGTATTGATATATAATGAAGTATCGACAGGGTGTAAAACACTTGAATACTTGAATAGTCATCGTTTTTGAATTAAAAAAGACCATGCAACGACAGCACAGTCTTCATTTGCGCTAATTCAGTGGCTGTGCAAGATCTTCTCTCTCTCGTGTCCTGAAGATCGGGCTGGGTCTTTTTTAGGTCGTCGCTACTTCTGGATAGCTTAAGAGAAATTACCAGCGTAGTTGCTAATATAGCATTTCAATACTAAGAAACTGTAGGTCACTATATATCCGCAGCCACAAGAATGCTGAGATACGTGCAAAGCTTGGAACCTGATGTATGTGATATGGATTCTAAGAGCGACTATAACTTTAGAGCACCGCGCTCTCTCACTACACTATCGCGATCGTCGCTATGCCTTTCTTACAGCCGTGTTCTAACTTTAATTGATAGCTGCCGGCATTCACTCACCAATGGGATTAACTTAGGAAGCATGAATCGGCATTAGACTCCGATTTTATACTTATTCATACAAGGTATGTTAATGCGGATGACTTGCGGATTATTCAGTTCTACTATTAAAGCGTGTCTAGAAAATTATTTCTTTTGTATTTTGTTACTGTTTCTTTATAATTTTGCACTTTGTTTGTTTACTATCAACATAATAAGGAAACGACTCTGAAAAGTCTCTATGCTTCGACAAAGATCAGGTTTAAGTCTTATCTGTAGATGTAAAGCTTGCTTGAGTGACAAAATCGCGTCGACAACATTGAAAGGTGTCAATCACATGCACACACCACTTCTTCGTAAGCTGAAAGCCTCAGAAAACACAAGAATATTCGTCTTTGCGCCCACATCATGTTTATCTTCATAGATCTAACAAGAAGAATTACCACTGTACCACTGCGTTGTTCACTAAATCATTAGAATGAATGGTGTTACTAAACTTTAAACTGGATAAGGATTGCGTACGCTCTCATGCCGACTTCTCCAGCTGTCGCTGGAAAAATGTGAATAGAAAGAAAAGAGGTGATTGAGAACAGCTCAAGAAACATGTCGAAACCTCAGAAAATGACCCTATTGCCTACGTTCGCTGCATTTGGCTCATGTTTTCCTTAATTTTGTTGTTTTAACCGATTTCGAGAGAAATTAAAGGTTGAGAAAACTTCAGACTACAACCGTACTCTGACAGCGAGGACTTTCCTAACAAAAAGAATACAAGTTTACAAGCCATCAGATACAACAGACAAGTGCTTTATGAGAACTTCGAGCTACATTATCCAACTTGGAGGATATCCTCAGCATTGATGATAGATTATATTTCTATTCGAAATGAAATTAACTGTCCACGATTTCTTTATACTTTTGAAGTCACCTTAGCTGGCTTCGCTTATGCACTCATACCTCTATGCAGGTGAATTATAAACTCGAGAAAGAACGAAAAATCCAATGAAGTGGAAATGGAATTTCTAAATAATGTGACAAAGAAGCTATGACAGTACCTGTAAAAGTAAACTACAAATCAAACACGAAAAACTGTACATTTGAATTCAATGTTTAGCTGAAAGCCTGGAAGAAAAAACTAAATTCTTTAGCGGAGCAATCGTAAGGGCCCTGTAGTGTCATATACCGTTCGATTCTGCGCTCAGTGATAACCGAGCCCTCTATCCCTAGAGGATCAGTAAATTGGCACTAAAAGTTATTGCATTGCTCAGATATGCATTCAGTCACTCCTACGATGCTAAATGGCGGTCAATGCATAGCACGACCATAAAGAATTGATCAGTACCCTTTACCCTTGTATATAAGAATACAGTGAACAACATATGCAGATATCAATTATCATATGAAGGATAACAGCTTTTCAAGGTGATATGGGCAGATTTCTTTTCATCACCTTCGCCCTTCTAATTATAGTTTACTGTTGTAGTGGAAGGAGGTCACTGTGACAAAGCACTGAGAACAGCAACTGAATACTTACCGGGTGATTGTAAACGACGAGCAACAGCACTCACCACTGGAATTTTCATGTCACATTCACGGTGGTTAGCAATACAACAGCAACAAAATGATCTCAAGGCCATTTCGGCTTAGGTAAATACGATCGCTGTGGTAGACGAATTGCTCTACAACACCACTAGCTCAATCACTACCACCAACAGAGATACCGACACGCATCTCAAGGTCATTCGATGTGACATCAGATCTATGAACAATACGGATTTGCAAAGTTTGTTTCTATGCATGCTGAATTGATTAGCATCATTAGCAACGTTACAGAGATCTAAAAAGATAGAGCATAGAACTACAGTGTACATGAAAAACTGTAAAGTGACAAAAAAAACTAAAGCTATATTTCTATTTCTGTCAGAGCACCGCTTAATAAGACTCTACTACGAAGACACAATGCGAAGAGAAGCACCCGTGGACGATCAACATGGATTGTTGCGGTTCTAAAAGACGAAGATGTTGTAACACTATCCGAGTAGACCGTTCTATTAAAATTGCCTATTCCTTGAAAATTAGAGAGTATTGAGGTTAAACTCGTAAAAAAGAGTTTGAGATGAAAAGCATAGGAAGGTGCAAAGAGCTGCAACAATGACCGCAGTGGTCTTCTCTCAAATTTCTGGCCTACAGCACGAATAAGAAAATAATTTAAAAAAAACTCGCGATTAAGTATCCAAGATTATTATATTTGTCCTAAAATAAGGACACTATATGGAAATGAATAGCATCGAACTATTAAGAGCGTATAACGGGACTTTGGAACATAAGGACTTCATTGAATGGAACTATAATGCGGATCTTCGCTCACCGTTTGAACAACGCATGATTGACATATTGCAATCTTCGTATTGACGGATGTTCAGCAAAAAAAAAATGAAATCGCTGGAAATATTTTAAGGTTCGAGGCGGACTATAAAGATGAATGGGCGTCGAAAGAATAGCTAACGTATTAAAAAATCTTCTCTCATCACTCGTCGGACCATACTTAAGAGAAAAATTACATCAAATTCCTACTCCACCCCTCCCAAAATATTTAGCGCCCTAATTTTGTGATATGAATGTAAAGAATATTTAATTCAAGAAAACAACTAACAACCGGTAGAAGTTAGAAGGGGACCACTGCGATTAGTATCGGCGCAAATCCATTTATCAAACGGAGCCCGACAGTTAGCAAGAATTCATCACTATCACACCCCTATTCGGAGAACGATTCCCTGAGATTGAGCATCAGATGCTTATCTCATCGAAATTCATCGCGATATCTATAGCAATGCATCATTCATTAGCATAGAATGACTTACTCCCAAAGGGATTCACTGATTGCAGCACACAGATGACGATCTTCGGGAATGGGTGGGGTTCCTTGATGTGGGCGCGGTGACGAAAACCACAGATGAGCTTGTCGCTCCTCCCATAGTTACAAAAACAAATTAGATTCTTGTCAAATCACTACAAGACTAAGATTTTACTTTTGAAACGGTGTTTGTCTACACCAATTTCCTATGGTGATAACTCGCAATGATCTAAGTGAAGAACCTAGTGGTGCACTTGAGTATTTCCTTTTCGCTTTGAAAATTAGATTTCTAATTATTGTGGATCAAGTTGGAACGGTCTAGAACAACCCCATTTTCCTTTTCAACTCATGTTTCATTAAATCAGAAGTCGTTCTTTGTAGAAGAAATAGACAATATGTCATGTCGGCGAGATATTTATTTCATTCGCTTCATTACCTTGTCATCGTCATTCATAAATGTTGTCGATCAGGTATGGATTAGGCTTCAATTCCAGGACTTTTGCCTTCTTATGGAATGCTTCTGATTTCTGAGCGAAGATGATTTTTCTTGTAAAATCAGAGATGGCCGTGCTAAAGTGTACTTTGTTCCTCCCATAGGTGGTTGCCAGTCTAAGTAATAAGAGGGAATTTTTATCTTCCGAATCAAATTCTCACAAAATGACAGCAACACCTGTGATAAGTCAAGAGGCGCCAAAATAGTGTAGCAACTTAAGGTGAAAATAAAAGAGAAAGAAACGACCAATTAGGAAAATTTTTTTATCTTCCATTTCGTTTACACGACGTGCCTTCATATCTACTGGGCGGCATGACCTCCGTCGAATCGAACCAGCACCGTGCACAGTGACAGGCTTCCTTACCGCTTCGCTACCCTCCAGTATATTATCAATGATGAATCAAAAGCAAATACCAGTTTAAACTATTTTGAATGAGTAGCTGTGGCCACCCGAATAGACGCAACTTTATTCCTAAGAAAATAGACACAGTGGTCGACCAAACGCTTGTCAGAATATTATTATTCAATGGACAATGTGTGATTATTGTAGTAATGCACTGAAATCGTGCGCCAAGCATTATGCAAATACAAAGAGAAGCACTTGAATGCTCATAATTGTACTTCACAGCAGTTTACAACTTTGTCGGTGCCGTTATACACAGAATACGTCACTGAACAAAAACATCAACTTAGCCTCTCTTTGTCTTTTTTTTGAAACACCGTGTATTGACACCATGAAAGCTGATTCACGATACGTCCTTTCTTTTAGATTGGAACAAAAAATGCAGCCTCGAAAATAAGGAAAATCTGTGAAAATTACTTTCAATAAAGCTACTCTACTGTAATTACATCAGTGCTTGAAAACAACCAACAAAGTTAAAAAACTACAAATTTCTTGTCATATTCCTATTGTTGCGTGTCTCGATCCCACAGCCAAGTTCCTCTCCGATAATCAGTAATGAACATCCTGTGGAATGCCCAGCCTGGTTATCCTCGAGATTGCAAGGAGTACTGCTCGACCAGTGTTTTTACGACGTTGTGAAGAGGAAGATGAAATTCTCAGCAAATGATGGGAGCGAACGAATGGTACAAGTACTAGACCTCACAATAGAAAAACTGATACAGGCCAAATAAGGGATAAAGAGCTATCATTGTTGAAACGCAGAACACCTTGCGTCGTGGGATTATGAGGTTGCAGTGTGTTGTACACATGGTCGTTATTCGACCTCACGCCTTTGGAGAACCACGACTTCCAGACCACTTTGGCTCTTCCTCAGGACTTGCCCGCTTACTTGAAAGCCTCTCGCAAGCCAAAGCAAGACTAAATATGTATTTGATAATCGTTATGATGTTTCACTAAAGTTGAATGTATGGGAGCATCCCTCATGGATTCCCCTTAATTCTTTATTTTGTACACTTATTGATTTTCAATATTGTTGAGGAAGATGTGGAGCATTGCATTGGGCAGATAGACTCAGATGGAACAACCGACAATGACCGAATACCGTCGACTTAACCTCAGCTAGGGTTTGATTCTTCTTAGCAGTTTTGCTTATGCTTGTGAGCATCCTATATTCTATATTCCGTTTTCACGTCAGAATATCTATAAGATTGCAATTTAGTACTGAGTGTACATATGTCTTCCCAGAAAGTCCATCGGTATCCACATCTCGGAAATGTCCCAGATAACTCGCTCGGACACCATGTCTTGATATGTGAATTAAAAACATCTTGAACTGGATTGAAATTGTCTTTAGATTCAACTCATATATACTGTACTTCCACCTCCGTCAATGCTCTGCCGTATTTCTCAAGTATCGAATCATAATGAACCGGCGAATGATTCGCTCTTTCACAAGGTCATCCGTGGTCAAAAACGGAACCCTTACCTCTTCTTAGTAACAAAAATACAAGAGTTATTGGAAAATTATCTATTGGTTAATTATGGAGTGATTAGGCAAAGACACACCAAAATCAGAAATGCTACAATATCTCCTTAAATACATGTAATCCTAACTGAGTTTGCAAACCCACATTTTGTGACCAACAAGGCAACTGCTGGTAACACAAACTTGGAAATGTTTTAGTTTACTGTCTCAGGATCTTACACTTCAGCTGATAATGATGCTTTAGGATGTGAAAATCATCTCTTTACGAGCTATGTGGTATTTAAACAAATCGGTGAAAATTTTTTCAGCTATGTGCTTGAGATGATATTCAAATAATCTTGCATAGAAGTCACGGGCATAAATGTGCTGTGGAAATCTGCATTCTGTAGAATAAAAGGCATAATATGGAAATGCGATAGTCCTTGACAAACAAAAAGATATCGGATGGAGGTGTCAGTGGCATACAAAAAGAGGTTATGTTTGAACGGAAGAGAACAATGCACACCACCAGAACTTGTTGTATGCCTTGCGTGACTGAAGATGAACCTCACCAAAACGATGGAAGGAATCGTCTCCTTATGACATAATCAGAGAGAGTCGATGCTATCGGTAATAAAACAACAGAACGATGAAGTGACTGAATGAATGAGAGGTGATGATAGGACATAAGAGAAGATGGCTTCAACAGCTTGCTGAAGTAATTATTCCACTTGATGGCTATGTTTTACAAAAAAAAATCATGAGAAAATCGCTGTAGAAATATGTAAGCTGATGGTTAGGAAGTTTACCATGGATCTCTCATGGATAGAATCAACAATAGGCGTTGTGTGAATCATCACCTGAATACGACATTATTGCTGCATATTCCGAACTGGATTTCGAATGAAAGCAATGAAAGAGTTGTACACTACAGAAGGCTTGTTTGATTTCTTTAGTTTTTACGTCAAGATCAGAATGACGTCAAAACGCGCTGTGATATTTCGGAAATGTTCGAAAACCAAGCGGTACAAAGTTCTGTTAACTTTAATCAATAAGTTGTCAATAACAAATCGCTCTGATGACGAAAAGGGGAAATTAGTAGCAGGGATTCATGGATGTGTTTCATAAAGTTGGCGGGCGCTTATTGTTGCCGCTCAGCGGGACGCAGTGAGACCAGCTGGTCCATGGCCTAAATGGAAAGGACGCGACGCTCTACTGATACAAAATGCAGTGGGATCGACAAGTATCACTTAGAAGAGGATGATTTGTTCTGCTTTGTTCTTAATCTCACTCTTTTTAAATAAGTGCAGTCAAAATAGAATAAATCGATGACTAATAAAGTGATTTATAATTGGTAGTCTAGAAATGGGACGACTTTATATCCGAATAGAAGTGGTGGAGCAGCATTTCGGAACGAGTCCGAAGTCACGGAACATAGAAGAAAGCTCATAGGCAGAGCTACACTCTCTTAACTATTTTCAGAAAGGTGTAACGCCAAAATGAAAACAAGAGATAAAATGAGAATGCAAGTATTATTGAAAGAAACTCGTAAAAGCGATGAACGGTTCATATCTACTAACGAGAATTTTTGGCAAAAATGGCTTAGAAAAAAGTACAATTCCTCCGTTCTACTTGATGGTAATCAATCATATCCGCCAGCTCTATGATGGCGATAAATCCTGCCTAACTGAGCTGAAGCGCCTGAAATATGAGTTTCGGCCTCGGATGAAACCATATGCGTTCAAAAGGTCACTGCTCAAATAGCCGAGCACTAGGTTGTGTTCGAACACTCGTGTGGCTGGTCAAAGCACTTACGGCGGTCCATTTCTAACAAAATGATCCTGAGAACAATATCATCGCGCAATGAACGGCGATGGAAGCTAAAAGCTATAGTGATGCATTCAAGCGATTGGCATTATGTTGAAATAATTTTAGTTCAGCTTCATGGACTATATCTCACTTTCATGGATTTTTACTGGATCATTGTAGACTCCCGAGGTCATGTAAACGCAGTGGTTTGAGACACCTTGCAATGAAACACGTGATCGTTGGTTTGGCTTGCGTGGCTAGAGATGAAGCAAGCGTTGCTAATTAAGCCGGGATCTATAAATTGCAACCGAAACTCATCTGGGCAAAACAAAAAATGTCCGACTCGATAGATCGCTAAGTTCGAGATGGATACTGCGCAAGCTAAAAAATATGACGTCACCTTCAATAATTCTTAATATCGGTGTTTATGATTGATAGCGCAACCAATTATAAAGAGTCTCCAAACGTTGGAACACTTTCACTTTTTCAGGTATTGAAAATTTACGATATCAATCAGATTACGTTTCAAATTGTAACACTTCGGAGCGGCGATGATAAAGCGAAAAAATAACAAAGAGCTTCAATGTATCGTTTATAAATAGCATCGTCGATAAAATTTTTTATTAATCGTCCTGGATGTACCTTGTACACTTTCCACATATATTCTATTATTTCTCTTTACAAATTTGAGTTCTTATGAGCGTATCAATTTGTACCTCACTTCAAATGCACTTTGTCGAATAGAATACTTGTTGAATACATTTGCTTTCGATGTCTACGTAGAGAAAATTTTTCGATTGATGGGATCCCTCTTTGATAAAAGTTTAGCAGATTATTAGTAGCATATTCGTTCGACGATACACTGCCATCCTTAGCTTTACCCACGTATGAGAGATACAAGAGAGAACCTCTAAGTTTTGTTCTCTGAACATCGCATTCACAATACTCCTCAGCATTCCAGACTCATCTACCAACATCGCTATCTTTCAATCACAAGAGCTTCCTCCACACCCGTCAGCAATACAGCATCGCTCAGCGTTAAAATTAGTGGATACTGAAAATCGGCGATGAGAGAGGGTTGTAGGTGCTTTGGTTTCACTTATACATCACAAACATGTAACTGCTAATGCTCTGAAAAGCGCCAGTATCTGACAACTCAACCGTAAACTCAACCAAAAACACGAAAAATCGCAACGAGGCAATCTGCGCATCATCATCATATACAGTATGCATAATGAATGAATGACTGGCCATCGGGCCGAACAAATAATGTGCAAACAAAGAGAAGTTAGCGAACCGCGGAATACGATGCCTCATGGAACTGAATCAAAAGAACACACATGTTATTTGAAATATATTGGAGACGAATCGGATACTTTTACACACCTCTTCAGCCAATGTAAAATTCGATTTTGAATAAGAAAGTTGTGATAGAAGTGATTCTTCAAATATTCTTACTTAACACGTTTGTCTTCGGTCAAAGCAATAATATATTCGATAATCTAAGCGACTATCGTTTTTCCAGAGATATTTTTACCTCCTCGTTGATGGGTGATTGCTAAAATAACATCGAAAACATCTTTAAGTGAGAGACAGAGCAAGGGCCCCGCTGATCCAGTACATGGCATGCAAGCTCCTGCTTACGAGTAGTCGTGAGTTCAAGAATATAATTCATTCAATTCGTTGTTTTCCTGAAAATTTTCTGTCATTATAAGCTTGCTAAGGATGCAAGGGACGTTGTTTGCTTGGTCTAGTAGACTTGAAATTGAACTGACGGACCTTCTGCATACTGCAGAGCATTGCGCGACAGGCGATTTTGCATCTCTAGATAGCCAAAAAATTCCTTGATCTGAAAAAAAAGAATTCGCAAAAAAAGTTAAATAATGGTGGCAAAGCCATCTGATAGCTGCACAGTTGATTTGCAAAAGCTCCGATGGTACGTCAAACATTATTTTCCAAAAGTACGTCACAGAGTTGTGTTGCACAGTTACCACTCAATAAACCTATAAGAAAGTGACATGCGAACGGCCCGGCTAAGGCAAAATTGCATGTGTTGGATTTTTTTGTTATCCAACACCCGATGACGATTAACTGTGTGGTCCTGACATAGTGTCTAAAGAACTCTGTCCTCTAGGGGAAGTTAAACACTGTGGCTGTTAGCAGTGCTACCACTATACAAACCTATTAAGCCAAGATCCGATGGCCGCCAATAGATCACGACAGACACTGTTTTCTCAACTCACGGCTATGCAGACAGTCACAACGAGTATTTCAAAGTGCATTTGTTGAAGTGCAGTGAAATGCTGTGTTTTGGTTTTTTGGGGCACGGGCCCAAAGTAATGCTCATCTATATTCGCAGAAAAACTTTGTTCCTCAGAGTATGAGAGGAAGTGTACAGTGTTTTGCTTTCTCAAAACTGCTGACACTTAAGCGGATACCGGGGAGACCGACTTTCAGTTATTTAAGGCATTATTGGAGTAATTCGCGATATCTTCTTATTTAGCACCTCGTGCTCGGAGGGAGAGGAAAGGGGAGGGAAGAGAAGGAGGGGGGGAGGAGAAGGAGGAAACGGAAGAGAATAAGAAACGACTGCAGGTTTTTAGGAATTGATAGGATAATTCCATATATTTTCTTATTTAGGCGAACCTCGTGCGCTGCTGAATCAGAAATATTCGGAATTACCCAAACACTTTTCTACATAATTGCTACGTATGAAATCGAAAAAGTACTTGGTTCAACAATGTTGCAATCCTTCTGTTCTTACAAATCTCTAGTTACTGATGTCCAAAGTTGGACCGCGTCATGACTCGTAAAGCCACTTGGGTCTCCAACCAGTAAGCGGTCAAGTTTGTAACATCGGGTGAGTTAGTCGAAACTAAAATTTGTCTATCAGCTGCGAAGGACAAGTAAAAAGGGCGAATTTCGTCAGTGAACAAAGAGCCAGAAGAGACTATGAAACACAATTCGAGTGTACACGAAAGACAATTGCATCATTGTTAGCCGGGATTAATTGCTGGCAACGGGGGGGGGGGGGGCAGAGAATATAAGGGCAAAGATTGCGCAACTCAGAGGAGGACAATTCCACGTCCTTGAGATGAATCAAGATTACCGGCAATCTTTCAATACGATTTTGATCGGCCGAAAGTACGAAAACGCCAAAAATCCTAAACAAAACGACATCGGAAAAGACTAATCTAGAATCAGTAGTTTAACAAGCTATTGGAGCCTGAACATTCAATGATCAACATTTTTTTTTAAGCACCCGGTTAGTCCACATTGTGGACTT
>JAHQIW010002908.1:0-85358 GCA_019055375.1 Parelaphostrongylus tenuis | reverse complement strand
GCGACTATCATTTGTTTCGTTCAAGGGAGAACTGGTTGCGCTACAAAAAGTTTGGTAGTGATGGTGAATTGCACAGTTCAGTCATTCATTTCTTCAACAACAAGAAACCGGAATTTTGTGGTCGCGGAATCAATCTTTTGCCGGTGAAGTGGCAAGAAGTGCTTGAAGTTGAAGGGGAGTACTTTGACTATGAGTTTTCTCTTAGCTCGAGTGTCATAGGTGCATAGATAAATGTTTTACAGGCATTTTCTCAGAACTTTTTCCCCAGCCTATCGCTTCTGGCACTAGAGGTGCCATGACGGACCTCATGAATGGCTTAACACATTTTATCCTAATGTACTGTTATAAGCGTGATCTCAAACCAGTTGATTAGAATGGTGTTGATATGTATGTAAATGTGCGCATAGTGAGCGTCGAATCATCCAGAAATTTACAAGTAATGCCGATAGAGATCGTCGTCCTACCGAACATCCGATCATTATCGTGATTGACGATGGGTAAAACTCATAGACACGACATGAGCCAGTCCTCTACCGTACTCGTGGTGTTGAAGCGAACTGTTGGTAATCGTCGTCAATTACATCTACCCGATTCGTCCTCTCAATTCTACTGCTCGGATCCCACCACATGTTACCTTTGATTCGTTTCCTCGCATGCGTCCTCCACAAAGGTCTTCGACGATTTCACATGTTGCCCCGGTTACTGCTTAGGGATTATGCCTTCTCTGTGAATATTGTATGATGTGCTGGTCGAGACTACTCGCCTTGCAGTCGTGGTGTTAGCCGAGCTAAGGCGTCAGTAGCAAAATAGTGCTGAGGGAGGGGATGGAACCAGCGCTTTGCTTCTTGTTTACTCTTCTGATGCTCCCCATCATTCACCACTGCGCTACCCGCAACCCCCCCTCCCCCTCTTCTCCATCCATCCTATATCCTACCATTTCCATTTCTGGGCTCGAGTGGAGCGCAAATTTGACGCTAGAGCACGTAATTCATTATCAGTCAGATATGATAGCGCCAAACTGACACATTCAAATTATCGAAATTTTCGTTAACAATATAAAATAACTTATATTAGTTACGTTGTTACATTTGTGAGTTATTTGTTCTTTACGAATGGCTAGGATACGTAGATCATCGAAATGTGGATTCTCTCCTTCTGATTTCTCTCTTCTCGTCGCTGATGATTGATCTACTCGGATTTAGGGAATTTTCCTGAGACTTGGGAAATTGTCGTCAAATTGATTGTTGTTCGTGAAGCGTGCACTATCTCATAGATTTGTCCATATCATGATCTATCTTTGATATCGATCGGAAACGCTCCGGTAGATCACAGAAGTATTACCTCTTGAATTTTCAAATCGTATCGCTTCTCGACCAGCAAAATGTGGCAGATTTTCATTGATTTAGCTTATTTTCCTGACTACTGAGGGGGCGAATTCATTGATAGCTTCCGATTACGTTAATCAATTACAGCGAGAGCTTTTCCGGCTTTCCTTATCATCGCGCATGAATTCCTCTTCTATGACGTCATCGCTTGTCTCTTCTTCTTCCACTCTCGTCGTTGATCGTTGACCTACCAGTTATCGCTCCGTTTGGCTTTCTGTTCTCTATTTAGGTTTTCGACTATGAACAGGAAATCGATCGATTTGACCCCTCTGAAGAAGGCTGATCTACCAATATTTTTTATTGTTGGTAAGCACATGTGTTTATTGTTTGTCCAAAGAGGTGGGGAGGAGAGGAGGGGGGGGGGGGGGGGCGGTTGTTTTTCGTTTCTTTCTGATTACGAGGGGACAATTGAACGCCGGTTTTTCAGAAAACCCTTTTATGACGCTATCAAATCCACACAGAAACTATGTGTCAGACGTGCATATTTCTTGCCTAAGAGAACTCTTTATTTGGACTTTTAGCAAGCATTAGATAGCGTAATCGCTTCTCGATCCAACGCTGGGCTTATATCCTGAAAAGACCGTTTCTCTGAAACGCAGCAGGTGGGATAAGTCGACTTACCATCTGCGACCAATGCCCTCTTAGGCCCAACTCATGTGCTGCTGGCTGGCAGCCACGTTCGACGACGCGATGATGACCATCGAGAACGCGTAGAGAAGTATTGATTGCATCAGCAGATCACGTGTCTCCCTCAGGAACACGCACGTGAATTGGCTAGGGACCACCATGATCGCAGATGGGAATTCAATTCATTTTACTTGCTGCGTTGCAGAGAAGCGCTCTTTCCAGGATATAAGCCCAAAGTTGGAATTAGAAGCGATTACGCTATCGAATGATTGCTAATAGTCCAAAGAAAAAGCTCTGTCCGGCGAGAAAAATGCGTGTTTTAAGCCAAGAAATCTACTCCTGTGACAGCGTCAAAAGGAGTCTGTTTCGAAAACTGGCTATGTGGGACTGTAGCCTGAAATCTCTGCTTTCGAATGGTTACTAAAACTCTTATGGAAAGTTCCCCTTCAGCGTATGAGATCGGTTTTTTATTTGTCCCTTTTTAGTCGAAAGAACCCATTATAAATATAGCACAATAACAATATTAGGTCCTCTAGTTTCGAATGTTTTCTTAAGACCACGCTCAAATTTCAACATATCTCGTAATTAGTATTTGTGCCAATATGTATGTGGTCTGTTAAGTAGGCTGACTTATAGAGCACGATACACGTGTTTCGACCTTGACGGTTTCAGCAGTCGGGCGTCGTCGGTGCCCTTCGTCTTTAGCCAATCCTCTCAAGTCGCTTCAGTGATAATTTCACTTGAGATGCAGTGTAAGATGTTCGTCGTTGCCTACTCTTAGTATAGGGGACAGAGCGCCCCCAAAAGAATTGCCTGAAGACGAAGGCTACCGACGACGCCCGGCTGATGAGGCCGTCAAGGTCGAAACACGTGTATTGCTCTATAAGTCAGCCATTTAACAGACCACATGACATGTTGGCTCAAATAATAGTTACGAGATATGTTGAAAGTTGAGCATGGTCATAAGAAAACACTCGAAACGAAAAGTATCAGAACATTCCATAAGTTTTAGCACTAGAGGATTAAACGCCAAATTTATTTATTAAAAGTAGATGAAAGCTCATGATTTTGGTATCGTTCAACTGCGCATTTTCTCGCAGGTATTTTAGTATACAACTTCCCTATACTTGCTTTGAAATGGCGCTATCTTATGAACAAATTTTCTTGCTACTCATGCACGAATAACACATAGGGGAAAAAGCTAGTGAAGCGATGCGCAAGATTAATAGAGCTCGGGGCGAAGATCGGTTGCAGAAAGGACGGCTAGTGGTTCGTGGAGTTCAAGCCAGAGAGAACAATCTGAAGGATCAGTCGCGCTCAGGCCGTCCACAGGAAACTTCAGGATCTTGGGGGTCGCTTCACTAGCATTTTCACCTACACGCCATTCGTGCATGAGTAGCTGGCGAATTCTTCACCAAGACAGCTCCATCTTAGAGCAGGTATAGGCGAGTTGTATATTAAATTATTCAAGAGGAAATACGCAATTGAACGATACCAATGTCATGCAATTTTAATTACTTCTGGTTAGAAAATTTGGTGTTCATTGCTCTAGTGGCAGAACTTATGGAAGGACCTAATACAGTGGTTGACGTTCCGTTGGTTTCGTTTTTTTTTCCAGAGTTTAGAAAGGTCAAACTGATTCACAATCTGTTCAGTCAGGTACTCTCATAACCCCAAAAGAAAGATGTAGTAGAAAAAGTTCTGGATGGCACAGAAGCTATTACGCACGTGACGCAGTGGTTAGAGGGTGATCCGCGGCACAGCCGATCAATCGACGATCGATAGTTCAATCTCGTGCCCATGGCTCACTAAGCCTTCCATCCCTCTGGGGTTGGTGAATCGATACCAGACTTGTCTGGGAGATTAAAACTGACATGGCACATCAGTAGGCTGTCGAGATTCATCGACAAGCCAGATATCACTGTGAGACGAATACGTGGCTCTTGTTTCTAAGGAATTGATCAAAGTCGAGAGCTTTAGGATTTTAGTAAAGAAACTTTTTCTTCCAGAACACTCACCATACACCTAAGAGAATTGAGTGGTACGAAAAAATTCGACTTCGAACGGGAGTTGAACACGCGTTTCACCCTTACTCGGGTGCGGTAGGGAGGAAAGGGAAGGGGAGGGAGTGTGGTAGGCGTACCACCACTATACCAGCTAGACACCGATCCACCCCCCGATATGGGTGGAACGCGGGTTCAACTACCGTCTGAGCTCGAATTTCTTCTTACCACTCAGTTCCCGTAGATGTGTTTGAATTGTCATAACACTGCGAAAAAGCAGTGAACTATAAGAAATTTTAAGTTTTACACACCATATTGTCGTTTTAAAGTTTTAATCTAACCCTTTGGTGGCCATAGTTGGTAGGCAGGCAGCATCTGCGTGTTTGTGCATGCATGTCTGATCGTCTGCTCTTGCTTTCCCACATGAGACGAATCCGCCATTACAGTAGCTGAGTGAGGTTTGACGTCGCGCGGTTTGGTAAGTAACCTACCATGTGGTCCTTGAAGGGTTAAAAAATTTGTTTCTGCTTCTTTATATTGGGGTTACGAAAGTTTTTAGCTAAGTAGATTGCGAATCAATTTGGTCTTTACGGGCTCCGAAGAAGGCTAAACCGCTGGGAAGTTAGCCATCGTATTATTTATTGTACTGCATTATCATTCTATTGAAAAAATACTACTATTAACAACCTCGGGTCTTCTTATAATTATTTCATCTATGTCGAGGTTGTTTGATAGTCACTCTTGGGGGCCATTATGTATTCTCATTATCCGACGTCTACGATGTTACAGATGTCAATTTTCAGGTGGTCCGGGATCTGGCAAAGGTACACAATGTGAAAGAATCGTCGCAAAATATGGCCTGTCTCATCTGTCGTCTGGTGATCTCCTTAGAGATGAGGTCCGTCCAGGTCCTTCTGGTGGCTGGTATTGGGCTAAGCCTGCCTTATCATGCTCCTTTGTACTTCTCTCTCTCTCTCTACGAATATTTTCAGGTGAACTCATCCTCAGCGAGAGGTGCTCAGCTCTCCAAAATAATGCAAGCAGGAGAGCTAGTGCCTTTGGTTAGTTTTCTTTTTCTCCAATTCTTTCATTGCTGTTACTCCACTGCGATCTGAATTGTTCAAGGGATTTCCCTAGAGGTTTTGCGGTGTTTAGGAGTTCATCCTAGTAGGTCTCCAACTGAGTTGCCGAGCCTAATCCAGAAAACAGAAATTTTCTTACAAAGATAAATTTTTATTTGCCCAATTTGTGCAGAGTTTTTTTTTGCGCATCGTTTGGTATATCTTTGCTCATACTTGTTCAACAATGGAGCCGTCACGGAAAGTCATTCGAACTCCACCACAGCCGTCGCCAAGTCATTTTGCTTCAAGACAATGCAAGGCGACACGTTGCCAAGGAAACAAGAAGAAGTTGACCGATTTGGGCAGGAAGCACTTGGATCATCCGCCGTATTCGCCAGAACTGTCTCCGTCCGATTTCCATCTCTTCAGATATTTGGAGCAGTGGTTGAACAAAAAGAAGTTTCGAGACATTGATCATTTGCGTCGAGAATTGACTGGTTGGTTTGCATCGAAGAATGAGTTTTATGATCGCGGAACTGATTTGTTGCCGGAGTGTTGACAAATTTGAATTCAGACAATGGAAAATACTTCAATTAATGTTAGTTAATACTTAGGATTACTTGGTAAAAGAAATTCTGGATCAAGTTCGGAAACTTAGTTGGAGACCTAATACCACAACTCAATGTTTCAAAGATCTTGAGATATTTTGGGGCGGGGGGGGGGCGTCTTGGAGGTCTTACGTATTGGAAGGTATTTTCAGGGTTTTAATGTGTTTGGGAGGGAATCTCTGAGTTTCGAGATGTCCGGGAACCTCTCTGAGAGGTTTTGAGGCGTTCAGGTGGTCGTCGTAGAGAATCTAAGGGGCTTGGGAAAGAATTTTAGTGGTTTTTAGGTATTTAGGAGATCATCCTTGCGGTGTCGAGGTGTTTTAGAGATTATTATAGAGATCTGAAGTGTTCAGGAGATTATCTTAGAGTTTCGAGGTGTTTAGGAGGTTGTCCTCGACTTGATCAAAGAGGCAATGCTCAAGGCAGTTGCTAAGGGTTCTAAGGGTTTTCTGATTGATGGATATCCTCGAGAAGTGAAACAAGGAGAGCAGTTCGAACGTGAGGTTTGTGTTTTCAAATGCCGCTCCTCTTGAGTATTCATGCATTTTATGTTGAATAGCAGCCGTAAATGACTTTTCTGCGATGAAATCAGTTCGATTATTTTCAGATCGGTCCGGCCAAGTCTGTGATCTTTTTCGATGTTTCCGATGAAATTCTCATTGAACGACTATTGAATCGCGCCAAAACGAGGTTTTGGAGTCATTTTTATCCACCTTATTATTATTATTATTATTACTATTATTATTATTATTATTATTTTTACTACAATTGCGCTATCTCCAATCATTCTTCTATCCTTTGGAGAGAATTCCCTCTTCGCTTTTTTCGTGATTTTTATTAGTCATTCGATTGCTTATTTTTGATGATTCGAATACTACACTTGCCTCCTGAAAGAGCCTTTTTAAAGCGCCGTAGCATCGAAAATAAAATTGTGTTTCACTTTAGACGCGCACTTTTTCTCGGCTCGGCTTTGCGAATAGGATTACGCAACGTACGCAACAAATGGCCCTGATGAAGTGGCTGCGGTCTGTGGACGGTGTCTTAACAGATTTCTGGTAGCTGTTTGATAGCATAAATTGAGGTGGTTTTAAAGCTAAGTTTGCTTTTTAAAGAGGTCTTATAGAGGTCTTGGGAAGCGAAAAGAAGATTGAGTTTTACACTCCCAGTCTTGATTAGTAGCGGATCCATTCGAGAATATAGATTGAACACCAAGACCTAAGCCCATAGAACAACTGAACAAAATTTTCCAAAATTATAATGCGAAAATTTAGAATATCAGATCGTTTCATAAGTTTTGGCACCACGGCAGTTAACTCCAACTTTATCAAGCAGATGGAATTGAAACTGCTTGATTTTGGTATCGTTCAATTGGCATTTTCTTGCGAGTATCTTGGTCTACATTATGCACATACTTGGTTTGAGATGGAGCTGTCGTGGCAATAAATTAGCTTGCTACTCATGCACGAATGGCGCGTAGTGGAAAATGCTAGTGAATCAGCGCCTAAGCTTAATGGAGCTTGAGGCGATTATATGGTTGCAGAAAAGACGGCTAGGAAGTGGTTCGCGAAGTTCAAAGCAGGAGAGAACAGTATGGAGGCTGGATCGTTCGGGCCGTTCCCAAGAAGCTCCATCAATTTTGCGCCATTAGCGTTTTGCCCTACGCGCCATTCGTGCATGAGTAGCACGTGAATTTGTTTGCACGATAGCTCCACCTTAAAGTAAGTTGTAAACCATAATGATCGCAAGAAAATGCGTAATTCAGCGACATCAAAATCATGCAGTTCTAACTACATGTGGTCAACACATTTTGTGTTTATCGCTTTATTGCCAAAACCTATGGAGCGACCTAATAATTACGAAGTGGAGAAGAAAATTCCGAATAAAAGTAAAGGCAGGAATACACGCGATATTGCGCTTCAAGAGTGAAACTCAATTTTCTTTGATGCTAGGGCGTACTAAGAAGGAAGGCCTTTTCAGAATCTGAATTACAGTGTCGAAGTCACCGACTCCGAGCTAATAAGAGTCTGCAAAAAAAAGCGGGAAGAATCTCGTCCCTAAAAAGACGAAACCTTTCGAAAAGTAACTTTTATTTCAATGATTTTGATACAGCGGTCGTGTCGATGACAATATGGAAACGATAAGGAAGCGCTTGCAAACGTTCAAAAATGCTACAGCACCCGTCGTTGATTACTATGAGAAAAAGAATAAATTAGTTCGGGTTTGTTCTTTTTTCGACTATTCATTCAGTGTCTATACATTGTGGTCTACTCGTAAATTTTTGGTGCCAATTTACATTGGATCTGTTTCAGATTAAGGCCCATGGAACTGTTGATGAAATATTTAGCGTTGTCGTTCAGCATCTTGACAAGTTAATTACGAAGTAGGTGGTTTTTAGGACCATATTTCCCTACAATGTGAGGGAATGTTCAGTTGGACAAGTTCGTGGTTATTATTCAAATATGAATATTCTCTATAATACGAGCACTTCTTTGTTATAATTAGGATGTTTTAGCTGATGCGTTATTACTTACTGCAAAACCTGAATCATGTCAAACGAGTCTGTCATTGGCTTTCAGTTCAAGCACAAACTCTTTCAAAAACTCTAACCAGTTTGTTCAGATCGCCTGCAATCCAAGTTGTAAGGAAGAAAATCGATTTGACTCCTATAAGAAAAGCCAATGTGCCGATAATCTTCATAGTAGGTAAGCACCGTCATTGGATTGTGCTCATCTGCTTACCGTATAACACTAGTTCGTATATTGAAATGATAAATAAGCGCGTGTAGTGCAGTGGCTTGAGGTGGTGTGCAATACGCACGTAGTCAATCAATCGATGGCCGATGTTTCGATTCCGCGCTTAAGGCTCACCAAGCCTTCCATCCCTTCGGGGTCGCTGAATTGGTACCAGACTCGTCTCAGAGTATAGCAGCACTGGCTTGATACATTGATAAGCCCCCGCGAGTCACTGTAAAGGCCGATATGCATTCAATCGCCTCAAAACACGCCACGAATTGAGTCGAATGCATGGCACATCCCTTCGGATTGGTCAGCGCTGAGAACTTTTGTCATTCTAAGCAGGTATAGCCTCCGCTTTGCTTATTACAGGTGGACCAGGTTCTGGAAAAGGTACACAATGCGAAAAAATTGTTGCGAAATACGGTTTCTCACATCTCTCATCGGGTGATCTCCTGAGAGACGAGGTAGGCTGTGGTTTTTTTTCTTTTTTTTTTTTTAATAGCTACCGATCAAAGTTCTTAGTCGTTTCTAGTGTTTCGTCTCGAATTCGAATCTTTTTAGGTCAAATCTGGTTCGCCTAGAGGTTCTCAGCTTCTGAAAATAATGGAGGCTGGCGAGCTAGTCCCTCTGGTGAGTGATTACCTTTGATCGATGTTTCGAACAATATAATATGAAAACATAATTTTGCTTTTCATGCCTGTTATGGCACTTATCTAGTGCACGTCACTTGTCTCGGCCTTCGATCTTTATCAGTAGCACAGTGCCTTATCGTTTGGTCAGTTCCTGGGTGACATATCCCCTGTGTAGAGTAATCGTCGGCGTACGTTTCCCACTCGACATACGGTGAAAGGATCACCGTGGTGTTCAATCAGAGTGATTGATTGTCGATTGCATGGCGTATGCCTGTTAGGTGGATTCAGAATGAGCGCCACCGTGATCCGTTTCCCATATGTCGACTCTAGAAAGTTCGTCGTCGATTCCTATATGCAGGGACTATGTGCTCGAGGAACTTACTGAGCGAAAAGGCGCCGTGCTACTGATGAGGCCAGAAGGCTGAAACACGTGTGTGGCCCTTTATAATTGCCGTAACAAAGCTCACGAATGTCTCCAGATATGTTCTCTGACCGTAATGTTTTTGAGCGAGGTCTCAAAGTAGTCTATTGAAATGTCTTGTCAAATATGTCTGGAACGTTTTTTTTTTTGTTTCCAAAATTTAGTTTGTAATAATTAGGAGGTGGTATTGGATCTCATCAAGGAGGCAATGCTCAAGGAAGTCGCTAAGAACTCCAAAGGTTTTCTTATTGATGGATATCCACGAGAAATAAAGCAGGGCGAACAGTTTGAACAGGAGGTCTGTTCCTAGCTTAGTATTGAAGACGTATTTCAGGGTATGCACAAATCTTTCTTTTTTTGTCGTTGTCACTTTTTTTTCTTGTAGATTCAAGAAGCAAAACTAGTCATCTTCTTCGATGTTTCCGAAAAAATCCTGGTCGAACGACTTCTGCACCGTGCCAAAACCAGGTCATAGAATCACTCATTATACATCCATCTAATGGCATAAACAAAGATGAAGCTGTTGGCGTTGATCGATCCCTAAGGGATGCGCCATACATTTGTCCCCACTCGTAGCATCGATCGAAGTGACTGAGTGCACATCTGGCCTCTACAATGTGTCGCGGTGGCCTACCGAAGTATCAAGTCAGTGGTGCTATCCTCCGGGCAGGTTTGGTACCAGTTCAGCGATCCCGGAGGGATGGAAAGCTTGGTGAGCTTTGGACAGTGGGATCGAACCATCGACCGTCGATCGGTTGACCACGCTTGTGTCGCACAGCACCTTTAACCACTGCGGCACACGCGATCTTACCTAATGATCTAGGATAGCTTTTATACAGTGCTAAACTTTTGTGTGAACCTGAAAGCCGGGTGAGATAAGATGTAATACAATTTTTTATTATTACATCTTCTCAGAAGTTTTGGTGCTGGAGCAGGAATCACCGAATTTAATAACCAGAAGTGATTATAATTACTCAACAGCACTGATCAAAATATGCGCCATCAGCCTGAACACATTTTTGTCATCTCTCGTACAACAAGTCAGTAGCCCTTTGTGCAGACTTTTCTGAACATTCTTATGGTAGCAAATTTCCATACCTGCCGCATCATAGCCGCTCAACGAAGCCTTTATCGCAATTTGCTGTTTTACAAGTACGAATTGAGACGCGGTGCACAGACCGCCTTTGAGAACACCAACCGTGCAGAGGCTTTAGGTTTGTGTTCAGGGAAACAGCGTTTCGTTTTTTTTTGCCGAGTTTCGCGCCGGCAGCACCAATTTCAAGGACCAGCTGCGTCTCTGACATCTACGCGAAGTTGGTCGAAATGCAGTCATCGAAGCAACTGAAGAGGACCCGACTTTGGCCATTATAGAGAGTTGGTCGAGTATTGTGACTGTAGTCATGCAACATAGCAGAATGTATTGAAGGCGGCAGGCAAGAAGTGGTTCCTTCAGGTGAAGTTAGTTTGGCGTTTATCATTCTAGTGTCAAAACATATGTGAAGACCTAATCACTAGAATGTTCTGGATGGTATCGATTGATCATTGCGTTTGCACCAAAGATAGCGAAGGTATGGGTTATATTCCTGTTCGAAGGTTGTTCTTCAATTGAATATTAACAATATTATAAGTTATAATGATGCCTGTGAAGCAGTAGTTGGAGGTGTACTGTGACACACACGTGATCAATGGTCCGATCTCGCGTTCATTACTGACCGAGCCTTACATCTCTCTGCGGTCGGTGAATTGGTATCAGACTTGTCTGGGAGGATTGTAGCACTGACTTGATTTATCGTTAGGCCACAGCGAGACCTTACAAAGACCAGAGTGCATTCAATATTATCCAATGATATTTGATGAGGATGAATGCATGCGACATCTTTCAGAGGCTGATCAACGCCGAGAGTTTTACCTTTTAATCTATATGGAGTTAACGTTTGGGAATTATATTGTAATGGGCTGCTTCCTCAAAAGAATGGACCTTGCTGTAACTTATGACCACCAGGATTGCTGACATGTGCTAATCCACACGTAGTACCACGAAATCCAAAGATTTAAAACGGCTTATAAAACGTAGTGTTAAATTCGGTTCAACGCCCATATGTGCTTACCAGGCCAAGCCGTTGACGGTTGGTTACTGGCAGAATCGATACCTTTGCATCGAAGAAAGACTGGTAACAGAACAAGAGTTTCCATAGTGCACTGGTTAGCACACGCCCTCGGAAAGGGTGAAGCGCGGGTTCAGCTCTCGGCTAAGGTCCAAAAATTTGCTATCAGTCAATATTGTTGGATATGTGATTATAACACCATACCATTGCTTAAAAAAAAAGTCGATAAAGAATTCATGTCAGTCAGAACGTGGTATTCTTTGTGGTAATGAATGAAACGTTCATGTTTTAACCTTCATGAAAAACCACAGCCTTAGTACTAGGTTGAGGAATTAATTCGTGAACGCTCGGTGAAAATTCAAAGTTTATGCATGAATTCAACCAGAAACAGCAGTAAGTATTCTTTAAAATAAAGAACATCATTATCCACAGTCTTCTGCCAACGATTTGCAAGCTCCCGGATCTGCTCGAAATCAACAATCCTCGGGCCGTGAATCAAAAAACTCCTGGCATGCCTGTCAACTGGATCAAATGTTTCGAATCGGTGTCCACGCAGGAAATGTTTCGTGCAGCGAAGCTAGATCATAATCGGACGGTATAGCATCTGGACTTTAGGCAATGTGCGTCGAGACCTTGACTATCTTCAATTCATCAAACTTTTGCTTAGACTTCTTTGCGGTGTGAGGTTTGGCATTGTTTCGTCGGAACCCCTCGCGCGACAAATCATTGTCGGGTACTTTCTTTCCAGCACATCGTAGACCGCTTCAGCTGCTCGTAGCAGAGTTTGGCATTGATGGCGCGACCATGCGGAGCAAGTTCGAAATGCAAGACACCTTCAGAAGTCCACCAAACGCTGATCATGACTTGCTTGCCAGATGGATTTTGAGGATTTTGACGTACAGCTGATGGCGGAGTTTGACTTTTAGAAACCAACGTTTACTACGATCGTGACTGACCAAGTAGACCCACTTCACATCCGACGTCACGATACGATATTCCTGATACATTTCTTTGAATTTACAATAACCGATACTGTGGAAAACAAACATAATACTTGAATATTTCACTGGTGTTAAGGAACTTTTTCTTCAATCTAGTAAGATCATTTTGTTCGTCTCGAGTGTTCTCTTAAGACCATACTCAAATTTCAGCATGCCTGATGATTTTTTACTGAGCCATGCAGATAGTCTATTGTGGTCTCTCATACAATTCTAGACACACGTGTCTTGGCCTTGATAGCCTCGTCAATTGCACACTTCCTTTCACTTAGGCAATCTCTTTGGGGAACCCTGCTCCTTACGTAGAGAAAATGTGGATAAGTGCCCATAACAGACCACATGCATGGCTCAAAAAGAATTCTTAGGCGTATTGAAACTTGAGCATGACCTAAAAAAACACTTGAAACGAACGGTGTTATATTTCATAAATACCAGCAAGAGCAATTGAGTGTACAACACTGTCATTTAGTGATTTATCTCACTTGATGACACGTGTAAGTAGTACGTTCACACCTTCTCTATGTACGGGGCTGGGTTACTCTAAGAGAACTGGCTGAGACGAAAAGCAGTGCGCAACTGACGAGGCTGTCAAGGCTGAAACACACGTTTATTTCATTGTATAAGTGTCCATAACAGATTACGTGAATGGCTCAAAAAGAAATTCTCAGGCATAAAATCATTTTGTTTTGCTTGTTTGATTTCTTTGACGAGTGATTACTTTAAAATATCTCTATCTCCGGTTTCAGTGGTCGTGCCGATGACAATATGGAAACGATCAAAAAGCGTTTGAAAACCTTTATCGATGCCACGGCTCCTGTTGTAAATTACTATGAGAAGAAGAAAAAACTTGCTCGGGTGGGTTTTTTGGAGTTCTACGCCCATAAAAGTGTACGTCGAGATCGTAGTAGTGGTCAAAGCGCATGGAGAAGATTGAGCAAATTTTCCAGAAAGTATTCGATCTTTTGTTCCAATTGATGATTATGAAAAACGGAAAGATCCGCTAATTTTATTAGCTCGCCACGCATGATGTCAATTAACCTTTTGCAGACTATGAGCGGCTTTTTGATCGCATAACTTTCAGAGCTCTTTTCTTCGCTGGGAAAAGCTTTTAATTTTGGATTTTGAAAGCCATTCGAAAGCGTGAATCCCGGAGATTTCAATTCTGCGCCTGTTTTACAAAAGGCTTTCTTAGTACTCTGTAACAGCGAAGATGAATCTATTGCTTTACATTTAGTTTCCTTTGTTTCCTCGGCTAAAGTTTGTTGATGCGTTTTTCAATTAAACTATACTGCTATCGACAGCGGTGGACTACCTATACTAGTGCTAAGGAGCGCGTATAGCGCTATGGTTTGAGATGCAATTCGCCGCATACAAGGTTGATAGTTCCATGTTGCGATCATGACTCGTCAAGCTATCATCCCTCCAGCGTTGCTAAAGTGGTCCCAGACTTGTATGGGAGGATAAACAGTACTGACTCGCTACAGCGGTAGGCTATCGTAGTCATTGTGAGGGTCAGATGTACATTCAATCGCCACAAACGCTACAAATGAAGTCGAGCAAGGCCCGACCCTTAAGGATCGATCAACGCCTAGAGATCTATTCTAGTAGTCATTTGATAGCACCATCGCAATAATTACGAAGTTAAGTTTGGCTTTGCAGAATAGTCTTCGTAGTACGCTGTTAGAGCGAAAATAAAATCACGTTTGTCATTCAAAATTTTCTTTGCACATAAGAGCTACGAATGCACAAAAGGTATGTGATCGTGTAGAGGAGATTATGATTAATCAGTTTAACACGAAAATCTACAGTTTTCTCTCGAAACGGAGAAATCCTTGTTATTGAGTTGCCATGAAATTTTCCAGGGCATCTAAGTTTTTGTTTTTACCGTCGTTTGAGAGCAGGTTCTTGCAGTTATTTGATATATAACGTTTATACATTTGTTTTAAGATGGAATTGTCCCGAGAGCAAAAACGATCGTTGATGCTACACGAGTATCGTTTGTCTCATGGCTGTTCTGGCGCGCAACGATACTCGTGTTGCATTTACAATCGTTTTTGCTCTCGAGACAATACCATCATAAAACAAAGGTATAAGTGTCGTATATCAAAATAACCGCAGGAAGCTGCTTCAAAGCGACGATATAAACAAAAATTATATGCATGAAAAACAGTCAAAAATTCAAAATGGCCGTTAATCATTTCTTGAGCCATGGATGTAGTCTTCTACAAGGCAACTTATGAAGCTCGATACAGGTGTTTCCGTTGCCAGCTTCGTCAGTCTGCCGGTACCCTTCGTCTTTAGCCACTCCTCTCGAGAAAACCTAACCCTTATGGAGAGTTGGCGATGGCAAACATTTTACACGTGCTGTTAAGTGAAAATTCACTGGGTGGCAGTGTTCACTTGATTGCTCTTGGCAATTATCAATTATCGTTTGATATATACTGCTCGTTCCGAGTGTTTTCTTATGACCACGCTCAACCTTCTATATGCCTGATAGTCATTTTTTGCGCCATGCATGGTGGTCTGTTATAGGCTAACTTGTAGAGCCCAGTACATAACAGACCACATGCATGGCTCAAAAAATGATTATCAGGCATATTGAAAATTGCGCGTGGTCTTAAGAAAACACTCGAAACGAAAAATCAAAAAATTGCAAAAGTCTGAAAAATTTCTTGCCACTGCAATAAATAACGAATATCGCGCACCACTTGCGATATAGATTATGTTTCCCTCCGAGAAGCGTCAAATACAAGATATATAGTGTTGTGCATTTCGCCTCTGAATGAACGATATCGGATACCTTCCTCATTGACGTTGTATCGTCTATGTTACGTTATTAGTAAAGGAGGTAATTTATGGTCACAGGACTCAAGCACTTGCAGTTTACAGCGAAAGATCCTTACCTTTTCAATCATAATAGTGGGTTGTGGCGAGTCGGAACAACTTGTTCGAGAAAATTCTGTTTTTATTTTGCACTTCTAATTTACAAAAGTAGGGAAGGAAGCTCTCGGCGTTGATCAAGTTCGGGGAGATGCGCCATGCATTCAATCTCATAAAGCATCATTAGAGGTGATTGAATGCATATCTGACCTGTAGAATGACTCCTGATGGCCTACCAATATATCATGTCAGTGCTGCTCTCTTTTCATGCAAGTCTGGTAGCAAGTCATTGACCGCGGATTAATGGAAGTCTTGGTGTTTGTTGAGTGGGATCGAACCATCGGCCATCGATTGTTCGAACACGTGCGTGTAGCGGGGCATCATATAGCTTTACTGGAACCATAACCGCACAGCGTACACGCTGCTATATGACTGTGTTCTCAGAAATGCTCAACATATCGGTTGAAAATAAACGTTGTAGCAAAAAGCTAAGTGATAGTACAACCAGTGAGAAACGAATATATCGCCATCATGACGCATAGCTCATTCTGTTGCGAGGCATCCCACCGATAACATTTTTAGCCAATAACAGTCTTGGAAAATTGTCACTAAAACACTATTCTGCTCACCTCTGTTGTAGAGTGTTAGCATTAGCACGAAAAATGCTACAAAATTTTTGAATATTCTTTATTATTGGCAAGCCTTCATTAGTGCAGATGATTTGTGGTAATATATATGTATTAACTAGTCTGCATGTTTGTCTTTTCCTTTTTAGATTAAAGCCGAAGGAACCATCGATGAAATCTTCGCAATGGTCACCAAACATTTGGATTTTGCACTACGTTAAACGTATAAAATCTGATTAGATTAGAAATAGATTAGAACGAGGAGTCTTTGTCGACGTAGATGTGATTCGCATGAATGATACAACTCATGAACTTATGGTCGGTACATTCATGCGTTGTCTCTAATAAATGTCATACCTTTTATCTCCGGTATATCTTTTTTTTACTAACTTATCCAAGACAATGTGGATAATATATGGTTTCGCCTCAAGTAAGCTATCCGGGGACAAATGAAGAAACAACTCCTTTCGCTGGACTAGAAATTTTTGGTGTAATGTCAGCAATCATTTAAAACGTATTTCTCTGGCTGCTGTGCTACCTGGCTTTTTTTTTTTTGAAAAATTCTTGTTATAACGCTGTAGCAGAAATAAAGCATTTGTGTTCTACACGTGCATATCAGTCGCGGGACAGAACTCGTTTCTCTAAATCATGACTACCCTTTGGATAGCATGAGTATTGTCTATTTGAAATGTGGAGTTATTTTTTGGAAAGACAGTTACTGGCCGTAGATTCGTTAAGGCGTTCCGCCATCGATCAGTCGCGTCGCCCGACTAAGTGGGAGTGCAATTTTTGTTGAATAATTTGGGATAGTTTTTCCGCTTGGAAAGATACTCCGTATAAAATGCATGACCCTCATACTAGAAGATTTCCTTAACACGTTCATACGCTTTTCGTGCTTCCAGCAAAGCAACAGTGAAGGCGCGCATCCGGTGTAAAACATACTTTTCTTTTGAATGCTACAGCGTTATAGAAGGGTTTTTTCAAAAGTGGGGCACGTAGCACAATAGCCAGAGAATTATGCTTTCGAACGAATACTAACAATCGTATGGAAAGTTCTTTTCCAGCGAAAGGGCTCATTTCTTCATTCGCCCCCGGATAGCATACTTGTACCATGGTCTCTGCGTAATACGTAAGGCCGAAGTTATTGTATCTTTTTCGAACAAATGTGTCTCAGATGATGTCAGATTCTATTGCTTGAGATGTCAACTGTTGAAATCAGCAGATCCTAGCATATGAGATAAAAGATGATACTTTGATTCTCTGGAGCACGTGTAATATCGGTTTTTCATCGTTTTTTCATTCAAGTTTGTACTTGAAGTCGTGAAGCTGTTGATCAAGAAGAATTTTGTCCAGCAGAACATGGTCAAGTAGCTGTAAGTTTCCTCAGTGTTGATAGTTGTCAAGTTTGCATTAAGCTCTGAAAGAAAGTGCGTGATGTAAAGAAAGAAAGGGTGCTTTCCGATAATCGGGACGCACTTTCGAACCCTCCAAGAGCAAGGCCTTTTCTGATTTTTTCATGGACATTTAGTAGCTGAGCTGATAATATCACAGCTGATAGCTAGAAATCTGAAATCTCGACGATTTTAATGCTAGATCCTTCCAAAAAAAATTCCTCTTAGGGCGCTCCACCAGCGTGAGTAAAGATGAGCATCGACTCGACGAGCATTTGTCGGCTGTGTGTGAATGGCATTTCTCAACATTCGCAACAGAAGGCACCAAGGTCGCTAGGGTTTGCGAGCGGTTTTTTGACAGACCCTTAGTAGTTATTGGACAGCATTTTGAATTTAGGCAATTGCGAGGTTAGGTCTTGTTCATAGATAGGTTTTCATAGAACGCTGGAAGACCGAAAGAAAGATTGCGATTCGCACTCATAGGCTTGAGCTATTTAGGCTCAGGCTTAGTAGTGGATTGTGACATTATAATGTGAAAATGAAAAGTTAAGCTTCGGGAACGATGGAACAAGGCTTCTTCTATACATCAGTAATACGAGAAATCCGGAAATCCTGTGACACTGACGCAGTACTGCGTGTGAGTGCACCGAGTGTGAAACTCAGTTTTACTTGCGCTGCTGCAACATTCAAAAAGACCTTTTAGAGTATCAAGCAGAGTGTCGGAATCGCCGAGATGTCTGCTTTCGAATAAGTACTGTAAATAATTTCAGTCGACTGTTTTTGAGATCTCGTTCAAGATATGACATGAGCAGATAGCACATTTTAAAATCTTCAGAGGTGTGGTTTGACACTCTCAGTGCGAGACGTACGTTCTAACCTCCTAGCAAGCTTCACCAGTAGCACATGCCTTTTGGTGCAATCGCTCTCTTACAACTAAGGGTAGCGGCGTTGAACATGTTTCAGTGCAACTATTCCGCTACAAAAGCAGTCGAATAGGAAAGTATTGCTTTATGCGTTTTTATAGTCATGAGCAATCGACTGTAAATCACGCCAATGTCAAGTGGTCTTTTCACCTGACGTGCAGTGATTCGTGGTCAGCGACGCCACTCTTAATTACAAGTAGTTCTTGAGTCAAAAGGCATGTGCTACTGATGAGGCTTGCTATAAAGCCGAAAAGTACTTCTAGCACTATAAGTGCCATACCAGGACCTATGAAGGGCTTAGAATATACTATCATATAATTGCTAAGAGTATAAGAAAATGAATGCGATAGATCTTCTCTCCAAACGGCTAAAAATGGATCCCAAGGAACGAAACTATCGGAAAGAGTGCTTATTGGACTGCGAATTTTGGAAATTTCAACTCCAGACATATTCAGTGAACTTGCGCTTTATGGGAATACATATATATATATATATATATATATATATATATATGTACACATATATATATGTACACATATATACATGTGTGCACATACTCATGTATATGTGTACACATGTATATGCACGTATACATTCACATATATATATATATATATATATATATATATATATATATATACATTAGGTCGTTCTAAAAGCTCCGGCACAATAGCAGTAAACATCAAACTTATGAACCAGATGTAGTTAGAATTGCATGGTTTTGGTAAGGTTTGATTGTGCATTTTCGCGAACATTTTGGTGTACAACTTCCTATACTTGCTTTAAGATGGAGCTGTCTTCGGAAAAATTCGCTTCCTAATGTACGAATAGTGCGCAGTAGAAAGTGAAGGCGAAGTGGCGCATAAGATTAATGGAGCTTAGGGGAATAGTACTGCTGCGGAAAGGACAGCTGGATACTGGCTCAGGATGCTCAAAGTTGGAAAGAACAGTTTTGAAGATCAATCGCGCCCTGGTCATCCACAGAAAGCTTTATTAATCTTACGCTCCGTCTTCACTAGCATTTTCTCCTAAGCGCCATTCGTGCATGAGGAACAAGCAAATTTGTTTCCACGACAGCTTCATTTTACAGCAACTATAGGCATGTTGTATACCAAAATGTTCACAAGAAAACGGACAATTGGATGATACTAAAAATGTGGTCTTAATTATTTCTTGTTAAAAAATTTGGTGTTCAATGCTGTAGTGCTATAACTCATGGATCGGCGTGATGTATATATATGCACATATATATATAGATGTATACATGTATATATATGTACATATATATATATATATATATGTATGCGTGTTTGTATATTTACATGTATATATACATATATGCAAAAATATATGTACAAGAATTTCAAATGTGTTTATATACATACGTATATACAGATGCGGACGTATATATATATATATATATAATATATATATATATATATGTAAATTTGTAAACAAATATATGTGGATGTATAAATTGAATTTGATTATGAATATCTGAATTTAAACAACACTGCTTGCATTACTTGCTAAACGTGCGAATTGTGCGGATTAGATCACTTGCATTTGAATCGTGTCCTCGCATCTGTACTACAAGATTGTAATCTGATATCGGCGTGTGAGTCTCATTGTTCATCAAGTATTTCTAATCATTATGAACGTCGCCGAATAATGCTCGAGTCGTTTCTTCTTGGAATTCTGTCTAGCAGTGATAGTGCGTTCCCATTTTCATCAAGGCGATCATCAGCTTTTCATGGTGTCTAAGAAGCAGTCTGCTCCCAAATAAGCAATGATTTTACGAAAACACTTAAGGTTTGATGGGCTCCCGGTGTTCAACTAGCACCTACTTCATACTGAACGACATCACTACCACTGTGCTCTCTCTCCACCACGGTACTCGATAAGACAGAGTAGTTTTTTATGAAAAAGCAATATAATAATGATGCAAACATGAAGGCGTGGCATCAGGAAGTGGCAGCGTGCTGTATGATAATCGACGATTGTTCTTCGTTTCGTTTGCTTATCTTGATCTCCAACCAAAATGCGGATCTGTGGCCTGCTGCGGTTTGAATTCGAGCGTAAATGTCATAAAACGTGTTTTCGGGAGATGATCACTGCGTCGAAGGAAGTACGCGCCTGCTGAATAAGATTCTCGTTATTGAGATAGTCTGCTGCATGTGTAGTCTCACAGATTTTATCTCCGCCGAATATTGTCTTGTTTATCCACCAGAAACCGTTTTACCACCTAGCAGGAGATTTTAGGAAGCCAGACTTACATGTTAGTTTTGATCTATATGGAGTACTACGCGGTTCATTTGGAAGTTTATATGGAACAGATGATCTCAGTTGATCTCCAGTCTCAATTATTTCTCACATTTTGAGACAGTGTTTGTTTCAACTATCTTGGAAACAGTAATTTTGCTGAGAGTGGGTATGGCCTTGTAAAGCAACTCAGCGTTCAATAATTCTTGCTTTATTGGATTCTCATGATAATAATCTACTTTTGAAACACAACTATTGATATTCTGCGGTTCGACGGTAAGTAGGAGATTTGGTTCATTATTAAAGATGTCCGCAGCGAAGCTGGAATCCTCTGCTGATTATACTACTCACTGGTACGTTCCTTGACCGCATAAAGTTATTTAACGTTTCACCTCAACATTATCATATGTTACACTCTTAGTGTGCTTCTTTTACAAGATTTTTTTAGCAAGCTGATTCTTTTCTTTGATCAGAAACCAGGTTTTTGTTGTGAAACTTATACAACAATGGTTGACGTCTCGAGAGCTCCATCTTTTCTGGAGCCCGGATGAGTCAAAATGACATGTAATCTGCTCAGTCAAAAGTCCAAAGATGAAATGCATGTATTTCAATGCGCTCGATTTGCTTGGCTTTTTGCTAGATAGAGGTTTCAGTAGAATTTTTGTAGTCATTTGATCGCTCGGGTTACGCAGATTCTAATATTGTGCTCGAGGTAAAGGAAAAGCCTGCTTAATACGTTGCACCAACAGGGATAGAATGAGTTTCCGTCACAAAAAAAGTGGCTGCCAACTTAGAGACTTTCTAGAGTTTTTTTAATTGAAACAGCACCGATGCATCTCAAAAATCCAAACTTTCCGAAGTAAAACTACACCTCTGCGATAGGAGCGTATTTCTAACTAGTACTGCACAACTTTATCGCTGATATTGTGCAACAACTCGAAAATATCTGTTCTACAATATCAGACGCGCAGTAGGTTTGGAGGCATGTTTGGAGGTATTTTTAGTATGTAGCTGGAGTGAGCGTGAATGAGTGCGCATTCATCGCTATGTATGATAGTTATTTGAAAGAATGCGTATTACTGATCCATACCGTCGTAACATCTTGCTAATTAAACTCTTTACTCAAATTCCTTTTTCAGTTGTGTGAAACTCATAAAATTAGCGCCGGTCAGCAATCAGCCTTATAAATCAGCATTGGTCGGCGATTCACTCTTCTTTCGTAGACTTGGTTCAGCTGATACATCGTTGAATCTTTTCATCTCTTCCAAGATAGTGTTTGCTAACGAGCATTTTTCTGTTTACTATAGATAATTCTTTGATTTACAATCTACTTCTCAATGACGGTCATGATTGGTTCGTAGAAGTCTACTGGCTCCTTGTATGTGAACATTATGTTGCTTTGAACGTAAAACGAATCGTCACTGTTTGCTAGCCACAGAGCATCCGCATCTTTTTCGCATAAATCGCCATAAATAGTCCGGTGGAGGAGGATATCCACTCCAAGCAGGCAGTGGACTGAAGGTCTCCATATAATGATGATCCTTTAAAATCACCTACATCTAGTGAAACTGAAGGCCTTCATTTATTTGAAGAGACAGTAACTGGACAAGCCATCGGAACTTGTCTTGACGGCATGCAACTAGAGAGAAATACGGAACATCCGATTAGTGCGCATATCCTTTGTCAAAAATCACCACGAAAAATAATACTTTGAAAAATCAGTGCTTACAAAACGATAGAACAAAGTTTGTTGTTTAATTACATGGAGGTTCCTATCTCTCGTGTACATTGATAGTCGCAAAATTGCTGAAAGTTATCGATAAATTGGCATCGCATGCAATGTGCAGTGTTGTTTCTGACAGATTGTGCACAATTCTTTTCTGTTTTCAGTTACTATGCTGACTTTTGCTCTTGTTTCAAATTAGAGCATATTAAAACTAAAAGATCAATGTCGTCATAGTCTCTACACAACTCACTACAGTTCACTAATGCTGAAAGTAGTATGATTACGCAGTGGACGAGATTCTTTCTTCACACAAAACTTTCACGTGGTCTGGAATTATGAGAGGGTGTGTAAGTCAAGTGTCGTTGCGTATCAGCAAAATGGAATACTGGTATTTTATAGCTCGATACCGGCTTGATGGGCTGATATGAGGTTCTTAAGAAGATTAATTCCGTATATCGTTTGGTGACTTTGCAGTGGTTTCACCCCTATCAGAGCCTAGATTGGTCAAAACTGAATAAATCCAATCAAAAGTTTTCCCAATGCCGCGTTCTACTCGTGGTAATTTCACAAGGTTTCAGGTGATACAGATCCGTCACGGATGCCGCTAGAAAAGAAAAATGACCGCTAGTGATTTGAAAACGCAGCCGTTGCGTAAAGCAGCATTCTTTAACGATGTACAGTCAATCGCCCAACTCATCGAAGCAGGGCGTAGTCTGTACGAGCAGGATATGCATGGAAATACAGCGTTTCTCATATCAACAATGCTTGGTCACAGAGAAGCGACTGCTCTGCTGTTGGCACATAACGCTCCGGTGAAGGTGAAGAATTGCGACGGTTGGAATCCGTTAATTGAAGCAGTCAGTTATGGTGATAGACAAATAATGACAGAAGTGTTACGGAAGCTGAAAACCCAGTCTCGTATGGGACCTTCATAACGCAAATCGCATCTGGTGAAAGTGTTGGAGGACATCGGCGACTTTATCTCGAACTGAAATGGGATTTTTAGTGTTGGATTCCTCTTCTTTCTCACATGTTACCATCAGACGTTTGCCAAATCTACAAAAAAGGAACTCTGTTGCGTATGAACAACACACTTGCTGATTTTAATGAACGTCGATGGGAACGTGGGGATATATTATTCCTTTTTAGTGCTACAGCTCAGCATGAGTCCGACGAGTTGATAATTATGGACAACAATTCGAAGGTGTTCCAACGGGTGCGCCATGAGGAGTCCGAAGCGGAAGTCGACGAGGAGGACGACGTTCTCATGTCTTCTGACATTGTTTCTGCTCAGATGTCGACAAAGACGATAACGTTTCGGCAAGCCTTTTCTGGATGGCTTTTCAAACATGCAAAGGAGGAACAAGTTGGCGACTATAACGTGAATTTCTATTTGGTGGATGGAATGAAATTAGTTTCGAGAAAAAGACGTAAACATCTCGCTATCGACGATATAAAAAAGAATAAGTCATTTATGCAATCGTTGGCAAATGGTGCTGCAGTTGGGCCCGAACGATTTTAAGAGTCTTCAGCACAGAAACTCATTACCTCACTCTGGACGAAAGCCAACTACTTGGGAAGAGTATGTAGGTGCCGCCTCTGAAGCAGCTCCTCCTCTTGGAAGGGCTAAAATTCTAAAGCAGAATAAAAGTAATTAACAGCGATGGTTGGAATGAGTGAAGACTTTCTAATGGACATTGATGTATTACTTAACTTACTGGAATATGTCGCACCCTTCAAACATCTCGCTAAATTGCGCCAATTTTGTGAGGCGAGACTTCCGCCTGGATTTCCTGTTAAATCCATTCAGTCAAACAGTTTTATAACCTCAGCAGAAAAAAACCCATCACCTATGTCTCAATCGCAAAAAAACAGTTCCTCAAACGCTCACCGGTACTGGTGTGTTCACCAGTTGTTTAACAGAAACCAGCCGCACAGAGTATCACATGAAAAGTAATATACTTGTCTCAGTTCAAAAACACTAGCCTGAACCCGAAGTATTTCTTGAGGTCACAAGTAATCATCGGGAACTCCTTTTTGAGTTCCAATATGATGAACGACTTAGTTCGAGAGTTGAGCAGGAGGAAACGAGCGGTTTGGGGAACGTTCAAAAGCATCGAAGATGTAGTGAAGAGGGAGGGCAAAGAACGTCCGACTCCGCTCCCACCTTCTTGACTCGACGATTATCCCTACCCTAACGTATGCAGCAAAAATCTGGTCGCTATTTAAGCAGGATGAAAGATTACTTGGCGTTATCAAACCCGCAGTTAAAAGGTCGATTCTGAGAGTATCCCGTATCCCGCAAATGAGAGAAAGAACCCAAAGTTCCGACCTAAGTCAAAGATTGAAGATCAAAGACGCCGTTTACACGCCAGGACATAAAAATAAGGTGCACCAGACACGTGATGTGCTTCATCGACAACTGATGGACAAGAGCCGTTACTGACTGGATTTCTCGGGATATCAAGCGCTCTACAGGAAGACCACCGATCTGATGGTGCGATTTCATCACGGAAGGCATAGAAGAAAGATATGATATTTAGCGAATCCCTGGAGCGAGGAGGACCCACTGAGCTACTCTCGCACGTGATAGGGAAAATTAGAAGTGTTGCTGGTATCCGCTCGAGTCACCCGACGATCAACGGGACGACAGGTGATACTGTTGAAGCAAAATTTTCTATGGGATGGTTTTTTATGAAACTTTGAAGATGACGAATTTTGTACCCGAAAAACGCCTTTTCTCAATTTGCTAATTTGCAGTTACAATTTGGTAACCCCAAGTGGTAATCTGACGATGCAATGTCGGGAGAGTAAAGCGGGTAAGAGAGAACTTCATAAAACCTCCTACGTCAGCTCACTTATGACGTTTTCGATTAGTGTTGCAACATAAAGTCGAGCGTTATCATTCAGCAAGACCAACAGAATTCGTACCGTCTGATATTTTAATATAATTTTCGAATAGAATTTCATGACTTTGGTTCCGCTCAATTGAGCATTTTTTGCGAACATTTTTGTGCAGAACTTGCCGATACTAGCTTCAAGATGATGCTCGCTCCGAGCCCCGTTAGTCTTGGGAGCTGCTTTACTAACATTCTCTCCTACGCGCCATTCGTGTATGAGTAGCAAGCGAATTTGTTTCCAAAAGCCTCTAGCTGGAAGCAAGTATGGGAAAGTTTTGTACTAAAATCTTCACAAAATGCGCACTTGAACATTACCAAAGTCAAGCAATTCAAATTACTTTTGTATAATGAATCTTTAGAATAATGTTCCTTCAAGTGACGTTTTTCTGGTACAAAAGTCATCTTCAAAGTCCTATACAAACCTTCCTTGAAAATATTTTGTACATAAAAACATGTGATAAATAGTGTTTGAGTATACTTTCAGTTGAAATAAAGAATTTGCATATGTTCACTTGTTTTATTATTACGGAGAAAAAAAAACAAACGATGGAGTCATATATGTTCACCTAATAGTATCGTCCTTATAACACCAAGCATCAGCCAGGTGGAATGAATGTTGACCGATTGCGCCCATGGTAAGATTGGTCTCTCGTGGAACGGATGGGTTTGAATAACCAAATCGTGCTCATCGAAACGAACATCTCTGAATGCTCGGATTATGTCTATCTATGTCGTGAAGTCAACAAGATAAACGACCTAGCACTAGAGTTAGCAGAAGAAAATGAACCTCTTAGACGGCATGGAGGATGTAGTGAGGTGGACAAAGGACATCCGATTCCGTGCCTACCTCTTCGACTTGATAGTTATCCCTGCTATAACATATGCAGCAGAATTCTGGTTGCTACGTAAGCAGGATGAAAGGTCACTTGGTGTTATTGAACGCGCAGGTGGAATGTTGCTAGAACTATCCCATAATTCGCAAATGAGAGAAAGATCCAAAGTTCTGACCTACGTCAACAATCGGCGATAAAAAACACCGTTCTACTCGCCAGACCATCGAAACCAAGGTGGCTGGACAATTAGTACGCTTCAACGACAACCAATGCGCCTTTACTGACTGGATTCTTCGGATGTGAAGCACTTCTCAGAAAAACCTTTGACTCTATAATCTGATTTCTTCACGAGAAGCTCAGAAGAAGGATATGTTGCTCATCAAGTTAGTAAAGCGAGGAGGTCCCACTGGGCTCCTCTTGCATGCGATAGGGAAAAATGAAAGTGTTGTTGGTGCCCCCATAAATCACTTGACGATCAACGGGACGGCAGGTGATGCAGGTGGTACGCAAAGCCACTCTTTTGGCACCGGCAGTATACATGAAGCTCTTGAAACTAACACCAATTAACTCAACAAACACCCCTCTTAGTCGATGCGGTATTAATGCGATTAGGATCACCTGCACATCCAGGTCAACTATTGGACGTCTGAATACTAAGCGTTCTAAAAAAGTCGAGCCCACGGCCGGACTTGAACCGGCAATCTTCTGATCCGGACTCAGACGCCTTATCCATTAGGCCACGCGGGCTACGCCTCTAGCAGATAGTTTTTTGCATATCAACAATAACGCGTTTGAACAAACAGTATAGTATAAGATGTAAGTAGAGAAAACCAAGTTGCACGTAGTCCGTTGGATCGTTATTCTTTTCTTTCTTACTTTCCTTCTTCCTTCCTTTCCATCTTTCTTTCTTTCTTTCTTTCTTTCCGTTCTTCCTTTCTTTTCTCTCCTTCTTTCTTTCCTTTGTTTCTTTCTTTCCTTTCTTTTCATTTTTCTTGCCTTTCTTTCTTTCTTTCTCTCTTTCTTTTCTTTTCTTTCTTTCTTTTCTTTCTTTTTGGGGAAAGGGAGGGAGGGGGGCCAGAAGGAGGATCAGGACACCGTGGCCGAGTGGTTGTGATTCGCAGCACGGGCTAATCAATATTCCCCTCCCCCCTCACTCCAACGTTCTCCGGCAGTCAACAATTAATGTTTTCTTAATGCCATGGCCAGGCTATCGTTTAGATTAAGAGAAGTCGTGCTCAACCAGTAAGTATTCTACGACGTTCAATATGAAGACGAAAAACGAAATGAAAAATACTGTAGTACCGACCAAATAAAGTGAGAGAAAGAAGAATTTAAGTTGTTATAGCAATTATTTCGACAAATTCGCTAGAAACTCGAACTCAGACGGGGTTAAGTGTAAATGGTTAGAAACGTCATAAAGATGTGGCATTAGAAATGTTCTAACGAATGCACCACTCAGCAGCAAAACTGCAAAGTTCATGCCGTTTTGGCTCTTTAATATGATTTTTGCAGTGAGACTGCGTGATTTCGGATTTTCCTTAGAATGAAGTTTGTTCCAAGATCCATTATCAATTTCTTCGCTTCACTAACATTTTCCCCTACGCGCCATGCGTGTATGAGTAGTAAGCGAATTTGATCCCACTACAGCTCCGTCTTAGAGTGAGTATGCACAAGTTGTACACCAAAGTGTTCATAAGAGGATGCTCAATTGAATGATACCAAAATTGAGCATTTCAAACTGTTTTTGAATGAAAAACGTGCAAAGTTAATATCACGCAAATGACGCTTTTCGGTTACTATAGTCGTCATATTCAAAGTCCTATGAAAACCATCATATAAAACATTTTGTATATAAGAAACATAAATAAACAAACAAGTAAAGTGTGTTCAAGGCACTTCTAAACGAAAAAAATTGCACACCTTTGCTTTTGCTATTGTTAAATAAAAAAAAACGGCGGAATCACATTTGTATACATCTAATACATCGTTCTTTTTATTTTTTTGGAGAGGTTTGTATGTATTGTTATGAGTTGATATAAAAAGTACCTTGCAAATAAAATGAATCTTTTGTCGATTTTTGTCATGTCACAATCGTAGATGTTGCAAGAATAGTCAAGCATGTAAAATAAGTAAAATAAAAATAATGAGAATGAAAAAATAGGAAAAAGAATGAGAGCAAAAGGGAAGTTTGTATCGGGATGCGCACCCATTACAGTAAGCCCAATAAGCCGAGCAACTGAAGACAATCGGTGTATCGAAATTCATCTGTTTCTTACACAAAATCGCTAGTGTCCACCATTTACGAGCGATCATACGCTTATGAAAGGCACAGTCTTTGTCCTACTTCTGGTGTCACATTGTCCTAGTTCTGATGAGACAAAAGCATTTAGTCGCCGTGGAACGCAGAAAATAGTGGAGAGATCGCGGTAGGTCTATTATCTATCACGTTCATACCTGTCATTGCACTCTTTTCATCGTCAACGGTCTTTATGATCTCAAAAATAAAAGCACCGGAGAAGAAGTCTGCATACATTATCCGCTGTAGAGAGGTTTTTCTAATCCTACATCTTGTATGCTAATCTGTGTTGATTCACAGCCATCGACTGGGTAGAAAAATCGCAGCAAGAAATCTTCATGTATCAGCTTAAACGATCGAGATGAAAGTGAGATGTTAAGAATTGAGCCCGGCCGATTTGTCAGTCATTGAGGAAGACAGTTCATGTCGGAGTTAACGAAAACGAAGAATAAATAACGTATGAAATTGCACCACTCACCTTTCTTTCTTGTTAAAAATGGCTTCAGTTCTTCCGACGAAAACACCAGTTGACACAAAGCAACCATGAAAGCAATGCAAGCAGCCTGAGCGATCTTTGTTACATATATTCCGCATCAGAAGTTTCCAAGAGAATGCTATTTCATGGCTGTATAGCAGGGAAAAATCCCAAAGGGGGATAGAATGCAGAAACAGCACGAAAAAGCACTTCATTACGTGGTCCTTAGATTTCTTCTAGATTAAATCATTGGAAAAGCCATGAGATCAATGCGAATGACTAGATGGTTAATAAAAATCGAGCATCGACAAGTTTAAAAAGTGGCTTAAACTATGATTTAGACGATAACATTCATAAGGTCGTTGTATCTAATCAACGCCTAACTTTCATTGCGCAGTCTTGATTTGGATCAACTTATGCCAGTCGATCCGAATTCGCTTTTTTGATATCTCTGAATTGACGTTTTACGTAGTCATCCGGCAGATTCGATATTTTTGTTTCTTATGCATTCGCTACAATTTTTCATCTATTGTTTCAAGCTTAGAACATATTCAAGTTTCATGGGTGGTTCTATAAAGAAGAAGCTCTGAATAGCCAGGACAAGTCTACCCAGTGCATATGATTTTTCGTGGCTACATAAAAGATCTCATAGAGAAAGCATCGCCGTTCTACAACAATGCCACTGTAGATAGAAGAAGAGCTGTTCGACAGGGCGATACCATGTTACCAAAATTACTCTTTGCCACCCTCCGAAACTTCATAAGCACATTAGAATGGGAAACACAAGAGTGAATAAATCGACGATTGAAATCACATCATTCTTATTTTGCTGACGACATCATTCTTATAATGCCTAGCATCACCCATGCGTAACGAATGTTGACCTTCCGAGAGCATTTGTCGCAAGATTGGTGGCGGACCAAATCTCACGAAAACGATGCTCATGAATTAGTGCAGATGATTTGTGGTAATATATATGTATTAACTAGTCTGCATGTTTGTCTAAAACCTTTTTAGATTAAAGCCACAGAAACCATCGATAAAGCCTTCGCAATGGTCAACAAACCTTTTGGATATTGCATTACACTAAATGTATAAAATTAGATTAGGTTAGAAATATATTAGAACGAGGAGTCTTCCTCAAAGTGGATCTGATTCGCAATAGATGACCCAGCAGCTCATAAAAACATTACAGTCTTTGCATGCATGCATTGTCTACAATAAACCTCACATCTTTTGTCTTCAGTACGTATTGTTTTTATAAACTTATCCAAGAATATGTGGATCATATATGGTTTCGCTTCAAGTAGGATATACGAGGGCAAATGAAGAAACAACCCCTATCGCTGAACAACATTTGAAACTTAATTCTCTGATTACTGTGCTACATGGCTTTTTTGCAAAAATCCTTGTTATAACACTGAAGCAGAAATGAAACATTTGTGTTTTACATGCGCATATTTCTCTCAGGGCAGAACTCTTTGCTCAAATCGTAACTTACCATTTGATAACGTAAGCTTCGTCGATTCTTAATGTGTAGTTAATTTTGGAGAGACAGTTTCGCTGCAATGTGGCAGGGAAAGCAAGAATTTCACAGACGTGGCGCGTTTATTTGTCGGTCAGTGTGTGGACTAGGTGCGTGCTGATTGTTGACCCGACGCAGCCTTCCTCGATCGATTGGTCGTGTTGGCTGAATCACATGTGGAGTGCAATTTTTGATATTTCATCCAAAGGTTTTTCTCCTTTTTGAAAAAAATTTCGGATAAAATGATTGACTCTGATGCCACAATATATCCTCCGCAAGCTCATGAATTTTTCGTAGTTGCAGCGAAATAATGGTGAAAACACGTGGCAGATGCAAAACATAATTTTATCTTGAATTTCACAGCGTCATGAAAGCGTATTTTTACAAAGCGGCCACGTAGCGCAGTGGCCAGAAATTTAAGCTTTCGAATGATTACTACAATCTTATGGAAAGTTCTTTTCCAGCGAACCACTTGTTTCTTCGTTTGCCCCCGGATAGCGTATTTGTACCATGGTCTCTACATATGGTCCCATGGTCACGTAAGACCGAAGTTGTTGTATCTTTTTCGAACAAATGTGTCTCAGACGATGTTAGATTCTATTGCTTGAGATGTAAAGTGTTGAAATCAGCGAGTCTTGCATATGAGATTGAGGATGATACTTTGATTCCTTGGAGCATATGTAAATCGATAGTTCACCATTTCCGTCGAAGTTTGTCTTCCAAGTCACGAAGCTGTTAATAAAGCAGAGTTTCGTCCAGCAAAACAACGTTATGTAGCTGTAAGAATTCTCAGTGTTGGTAATCGTCAAGTTTGCATTAAGCTTTAGAAAAGTGCTTAATGAAAAGGAAGAAGGGTACTTTTCGGTTATGGAACTCATTTTCCAACCCTACAAGGCCAAGATCTTTTTCTGCTCTTTCACGGAAACCTAAAAGCCATAGTTCATAGCTAGATAGCTGAGATTTTGACGATTTTAATGTTGTATTTTTCAAGGAAAAGCAACCTCAGAGCGCTGCTGCAGTGAAAGTAAAATTGTGTTTTACACTCAACCAGCCTTTTTGTCGGCTCGGGTGCATGAATAAGATTTCTCGACCTTCGCAAAAGAAGGTACCGAGGCTTCAAGTTTGTGAGTGACTCTAATAGAGCTTTAGTAGTTCTTTGATAGCACAAATTTAAGCGACTACGAGGCTAAGTTTGGTTTTCAGAAAAGTTTTCATAGAGCACCGGAAGACCGAATGAAAGATTGCGATTCGCACTCACAGGTCTGAGCTATTTATGCTCAGGTTTAGTAGTGAATTGTGACATTATAATGCGAAAATAAAAACTTAAGTCTAAGGAACGATGAAACAAGGCTTCTTCTGCATTAGTAATATAAGAATCCGGATATCCTGTGAAACTGACGCAGTACTGCGTGTGGGTACCGAGTGTGAAACTCAATTCTACTTGCGCTGCTGCAGCACACTGAAAAGACCTTTTAGAGTATCAGCAGAGTGTCGGAATCGCAGAGATTTCTGCTATCGAATAAGTACTGTAAGTACTTTTTAGTCGACTGTTTTTGAGACCTCGTTCAAAATTCGGCATGATCGGATAGCACATTTTAAGTACTTTATAGTTGTGGTTTGGCACTCTGAGTGCAAGACGTGCGTTTTGACTTTCTAGCAAGCCCCACCAGTAGCACATGCCTTTTGGTGCAGCCGTTCTCCTACAACTAGTGGTAGCAGAGCTGAACATGTTTCAGTGCAGCTATTCCCCTACAAAAACGGTTGAATAGAAAAGTATTGCTTTATGTGTTCTACCAGATATGAGCAGTCGACCGTAAATCACGCCAATGACAAGTGGTCTTTTCACTTGACGTAAAGTGATTCGTGTTCAGCAACGCCACTCTTAATTGCATGGAATTTTTCAGGCGGGACTAATCACGCACCTCACTCTTTCCGGGAGTGCGTGCTCTATCCGTTACACTACTGGCCCCCACTTTGCACAACACTCTACTTTAATCTACTACTATCTTTAATAATCAATATCTGTCGACATGACTGGGTTCAATGTCGACATCGACTACTCGAACCAGGCCGTTGACGGCTGGCGGCTGACAGATACATGCGCTACAACGTAGAAAGAGTGTTGTGCAAAATGGGCGTCAGTAGTGTAACGGATAGACCACGTGCTCCCGGAAAGAGTGAGGTGCGGGTTTCAATCCCGCCTGAAGCGAACGTTTTGTACAACAATCTACATTACTGTGTATATTTCTAATGAGTGTTTGTTCGTTCTTCTATGTCTTTAGCTAAGTCAGGTCGAGCCAAAGATAGTGTTCCATGTTTGAAAGCCTTACGGGTAGAGACTTATTTGGATGTTGAGTTTGGTGTATAAGCTTGGAAAGTAAGATGACCAGAGAACTTGCGCTAAGCAAACAACTAGAGTGGTCGCATACGATTATCGTTTTTGCTCTTCAAATTATCGGTCGGTTAATACATTTCATTATGATTGCCATATTGTTGATATTCTATCACATGGTTGCTCTAATAAATTGATTTCTATATACTGAATGGTAGTAACGAGAGAGCTTCGTTATTTCGCATATATAAAAGGGGCTAATCAAAGAAGAGGAATTTCTGCAAATTGAGAAACAAATATAAATTTCCTTATTTTGAGTTCTGTTAAAAACTATTGAATATAGTAATCTTAATAGATTACATCGATGTAAGAAAATCATTGAACATTTCTCATGAAGAAATTGGATACAGGGATAAATATCAACAAATCAGTCAGGTCCTGGTTGATTCCTAATAACTTCACTCGTTAGAAGACTAATACAACAACGAAAATTAAAACTAATAAAGTTCTGATGAAGAAAATTTACATGACTATTCATGTGTCACGAAAGTGATTAGAAGAGTGGAAGTTATTATTTCGAGTAATTCAAATGAGCTACAAATCATGTCGTGCCGCTCAGACCATCGGAAAAAATCGCGTTTAATGGGAAACGGCCAATCCCGGACCGCGTTCTACATTTGTTCTGATACCTGATTCTATTCGGAAAAAATTCATTGGAGGCTTTGCTAGTGATCGCGCCATGGAGACGATTACAGCTATCACAGACTTACGACCAATGCAAATGTGGGCAGAAATAGGCAAGAGAGAAAGCATGATCGGAAGAGTTGAATATGGGCCGAAGAGTGGAACAACGAGCTTGTTGTAGACTAAATTCACAAGCAGGTTTCACTCTTGAACTTACACTAGTAGTTGCTGATACTCAATCATTCTTGCTGAACAGCATTATCGCTGCCTAATGTAAGCGTAAACAAATTCGAAATCTCCGGTTTGGAAACCTCTGAGAGAGTCGTTTACTAAGGATACAACGCCTATTGCTCTAATCGAAGTACAGGCCTCAAGATCTTATTCCTCAGGCATCTAACTGCTACATTCATGTTATTCGTGTTCTTTTCACAGTCTCACTAACAAAACGGGCACCTTTTTGCACATAGCACCAATTACTAACGCATTCGATGAGCAACGCCTTGCCTCAATAGATTAGTTCGCTACCAATTCACCAATTCCCGAGGGAAAGAAGGCTTGATGGACCTGATTTGAGTACAATGATCATTTCGTCACTCTTTAGATGCTTCCTGCTAATTGTAAGGAATACAAGTCTATACAATTGGTGTTCTATGTAGTCGTTTTCATTAAGCAGAAACAGCGAAAATCAGTATTTCTTTGCATGACAGATCGTGAGCTAAACACTCCCGTTCCTGTTGGTGTTTTTTACTTTCAGATATCATCATAAAGGAGTGTGTTTTATTTCCTTACAAAAGAAAAGCGCAAAAAGTTGAAGCTGCGAGTGCCACCTTCTTTTTCTTCAACAGTTTAGATGGTTTTAAGTTGAAAAAAATTTATAGAAAGTTGCCACCCAACCAAAAAATTTTTCCAAAACGCAAGCTATTCATGACATAGATCTATCCGCACATGAATTTGTGGATGAAAGTATCGACTTTGTTATCAAACTAAACGACCCTTAACGAAGATGAACCCATGCGGTGCATAGCATTATAGCATTTGAACACACTCTCATACTGCAGTAAGAGAGACAAATGGAGATTGACGACAACAAGCCATGCTTCGACTCGGGGTTCATCAAAGGAACTAGAGTGACATGAAACAGTCAAGATAATATTCATATAAGAAATTTGAGAGCTACGCAAAAACCCGACCTTGGTCGGGAGTTGAAACCGCGTTTCACTCTAGCAGAGGGCGCGTGCTACCACTACATCAGTTACGACAATGTCCTGAAGAATCGTCGCGGCTATTAGAGAATTTGTGGCGGGCCACGTGGCCTAGGTTACATCAAGAAGTAGTTGAAGTTTATAATACTTTACTAAAAAACGTGTAGGAGCAGTTTACCTGCAGAGGGCGCTAGTCACGATCCTGTCGATCAAACGTCGGTGATTGTGCATCTGATGAAGCGAGGACCGAGCACGCCAGTGCCAGAAGAAACAGGGAGAGAATCATGATGTCCTTGGAACCACGTAGCATACCCTTATATATTAAACGAATCCCGCCCACTCAGCCCTCCCCGCGTTGATCTCACTTCAACTTCGCCAATCCTAAGAGTAACAGGTGCAGATCGTGATGAATTTCTACTCGTATCCGGCAGTGAAATGACATTGAGTCCAATGGAAAATCCAGTAAAATCGGTTGATCAAGTATGCACGCTGTGTGACTAGCTGAACTTTGTTTTAGACGGATCAGCCAGGGCTTTACTATTCTACTACATTTATATTTCAGCATTCTGAAACATCCACGTTCCATCAGTTGATTTTGATTTTCCATATTCACCTGAAAAATCTTAGATTCAGAATACAAGTATTTTAAAGTTTCAAAGTTCCCTTTCAAGAAAATTTTTTCTTCACCAAAAGCATGATCTGGAAGACAAAGTTTTATTTACTTGTGGAAGCTATGAGTTGATTTGATAGCTATAGTTCTAGATATCTGTAGGAATCCCTTAGCGTGGTGGTACGTAACACCGAAGAAAATGCTTCACATATTAAAAAATGGTTGATTAAATTGTACGATATCAAGACAGAGATTCGGATCAGGAGGAACTTCACAACTGAAACTCATACTCCTCCTTCAAATAAGTCAGCTTTTTCATTATGAGGGAAGCGCGAGGATTTTAACAGCAAGATTTACTAAATACAAAATAGGTTGTTTCGCCTGTTTTGTATTCTTCTCAGAGTGGAAAGGTCCATTTGAGGTGCAATCTATTCAGTTGAGCACTTGCGTCAAACACCTGAGTAGATTGCGTGTTATTTGACCTCTCCAGGCTTAAAAGAAAGCGGAACCTCCGACACATCAAGCAATATTGTAGTGCATAAATTCTGCTGTTGACAACCTTGTGTCTTCTCATCAGAAATCAGCGAATTATTTGATCAATTATTGCCAAGTCATTTTAAAAATTTGAAAGACTAGTATTTTCCAATTGAAGGATGATTCCTTTTGGAACAGGAACTCAAATTTTTGACCAACTGATTCATTTGTTACCAGCGGACCTCAAAGATCGCTCGTTGCTCGAATGAGCTACTTCTCACAGTTTTAATATTACTATATATATATATATATATATATAATATATATATATATCATTCCCACCACCGAAAATGTACACTGCAGTTCTTGGTAATCACTCTGTTTTTGGAGTGCGAATAGGCCGATCGTCCGAACATTATCTGTATATTTCATGAAAACTAACTGTTATTAGAGTCAGATCTATTCGATAGCCGTACTGTGACACTTGATCAAAACTCAGTTTTCCTGTAGAAAAAAGTGGAAGCTTTCATATACTGCAGTTTTCTTAGTAAAAACACTGTGTGAATCCAGTGTGAGCAAACACACTTGTTATAGATGGAAAGCATACATGCGCGGTTGGACACCGATCTAAACCCAACCAAGCTTCCCGTTTCACCCTGATAGTCAAGCCGTCGTCAGACTTTCTGGGAAAGTTACCTCTATACTTGAAAAGAGGAGGCTGTGGCAGCGGTGGAATTCATTGATCTGTTATAGATCTGTACTAAGATTCCATGGAAAGCCATCTCGCAAACCATCATTAACGACATTTATGAAAAAGGCAAAAATTTTCTGTGGCATCTGAACTCACGCATACATCGACGAAAATCGTAGACTATAGATACGAGACAAAGGTTTTAATTGAAGAATTGCTGAGATGTGCACAATATAAGGTCTCGGGTCTTAAAAAGTACACCAAAAAGGGGAATGGCTTAGTGTATGAATTATTAATAGATTAAGGAAAAAGTTCTGAGAAAACGCTTGTAACTTTTTCGGGTGTCGGCCATTTTTCGTGTTTTTGGGCTCATTGTAAGCACGTCTTCTCCAGCGTTGATTGATATATAGTTTATCTACTTATTCAAAATGAAATTAACAAGCGAGCAAATTAGGATGTTGATGATGCTCGAATGGCTGTCGGGTTCAAATGCAACGGTGGCAAATGAACGCATCAATCTTCCATGGGGCGTAATTTATTATATTAGTTATTATTAGTTTATATTATATTATATATTAGTTGTATATAATCCTATATGACATATATTAGTTTTTTCTTTGTTCGGGCGTAATCGGTGCATAAATAAATGTTTCACAAGCATTTTCTCAGAACTTTTTCCCCAACCTATTACAACTGGTCTATATGATTTATATCCACTCTATGAAGATTTGAAGTTTTTACGGGACGTTCTGCTGATAGAGAACTATTTCTTAAGACATTCGACATGAAGAGTCAATAAAGCTGGTGTCCTCGTCAATGTGTTTGCCAGATCGGACATTCACAACTGGAAAGATGCTAGCAATATTGAGGTGATAGTTTGTAGTAAATAGATAACCCTGTGTAGTGCTCTGCGAAGCTTAGCAAGTAAACCATGAGTATACCCAATCTACATAACATAGATGGGCAAGCGCACTGTAGAAATTCTTCGTTGAAAACACTGAAAATAATAGAACTCATTCCATTGGCTTCGGAAGAGCTACTTCTCCTCCTCCCAAAATGGTGAAATCATGCCAGAATCTCAGAGCTATTATGAGTTGACCAAATTTCAAGAAGCTGAGGTGGCGACCTCTACAGAAATTCTGTGCACACTAGCATATGACTTTTTATTGAGAAAGTGTTGGTCTATGGCAAACGAATTCAAATGTGACGTCATGGAAATAGCCGAGAGAAGACACGACCTTCTGATCGTAATGGTCTGTGATATTCAAAAAGGAATATGCTTAGACCGTGGGAAATAGAGGATTTCGCGGCTTCTACTTCAGCTTTGACACGGCTTTTATCAAGAGTAATATTTCCGTTTAATAAACGTAAAGGGTAAATAGGGCCTACATAGTTCAAAAGATGTGAACGAATGCCTGTCTAACAATCTTCGCAGCTTCTCACCCAATACTTAGTCATGACGGAGACTTCACATCGGAATAGAATGTAGTGAGTGAGGTGATTAGAATGGAATGGACGGAATTAAACGAGCCGTTCTCCACTTAATCTTCCAGCTGATGTTGCGTCTTAGTCTTTTCCCACGAGCTGGCTCTAAGAGGATTGATAGAACCAAAACAGGCAAGGGACAATCGTCTGAATAAACAGAGTTACACAAAAGATCCAGCATGATGGACCACATCTAGGATGGAACTCTCGAAGCACTGCGATAGTGAAAGAAATTACTCTTTCCTAAACTCTGTCTAAGAAAACTTCCAATGTAGCAGAAAAAGTAGTTACACCCCTGACCACAAAGGCTCTGATAAGCCGGATCGTCCCTATTCATTATCAGTTTCTGAATGAGCTGTATGTAACCAGAATCTCATGATTTTACAAAGTCATTATATTTGACTCTAAGAAATAGACTTGACAGAGCGATACCGTCTCCCTTTTACGGGCACTTTCGAGATCGTCGCGGAAAAATTTGGAATGCGGTCACCCTGGACTGAGACAAAGTTGTCGACTTACGTTTGCAACGATTAAAAAAAGCGAAGTTTATCTCAAACTAACTTGTATGTGGTAATTTATTCACGTTTAAGAAAAAGAACATTTCCGAATGACCCGCTTGCTTGTGTTTGAGTCAAGAAATCAAACGATATTCTGAAAAAGGCGGCAAACATTTTGCTCCGTACCATTTCTTTTTTCAAAATCTCCATTCTAAAAGTTTCAGCAGTTCCTGTGAAACTATGAGAATCTAAGCGCATTCGCGAAATATTTTGATTTCACGGCCATTCACAATTTTCCGCTATCAAATCACTGCAATGATGGTTTTTGTGAGCATAAAATAATAGATTTTCGACACCTGGAGGAGTTGTAGGGTAGAAAGCATAATCATGATCTGTAAAAGGCTTCGTTTTAGGTACAACATTATTCGCTGTTTTCTACATTGGACCCCTACTCTCTGATACAAAATTCATCGCGTTACGTTAAAGGTGCGTGCTCCCGTTACATACTTTCATTTTCTTGTTGAGTGATAGCAAAAACCTTTTTCCACGCTGTCGCAAAATCATGTCTGGAAGAAGGACGATTGACTTTTGTAGTTTTGGCGTCGATCGAAAGCACTTTGAGTACTGGTAGTTAGTGCTTTTGTATCATGTGTCAACATCGCAAAATCTGACCCCGGAATTTTCAACATGATTTTTGAGACCTTCATTGCTACTTACTTCGTCGGAGTTGCAATTCCAAACTGAGCGTCATTCTAGACAAAAACAAAGTGGTTCACCTTTTTCTTCAATATACTCGTCACAGCAGACTTTACAGATTAAAAGGTACATCTTGAACAAGTTCATGCAGTCTAGTAGGATGGAAAAGAAGTTTGTACTTTCGTACTACACATCGCCGCTATTATACGAGAGAACTACATATACCATATATAGAGAATTATACGTGGAACTTGAAATGAGCTATCATTTATCGTAAAATTGGATACCTTGGACAGTAGCTAGGTGATGCTTATACTATATTATCCGGATTGAAAATTATTTCCTCGAAACAGTGGCACATGTTAGAGCGTTTGGACTTCTCCTACAGCTGGACCTTTCTTCATGTTAAACAAGAATCGTCTACTAAAGACCAGACACAAATGTAGAAGATCTTTAGAAGAAAGTGGTGATTATCTGAAATTTACAGAGTGATACTATTTGAAGCGAGTTCGTTCAATGCCTACTCTTCTCAGAGGTCAGATTTTTGTAGCTCGATTTACATTGTAATGGTGTGGTATGTTGTCGTTAAGCCTCGTCACTTTTCAACACACATACTATACATGATTGGATTTATACTCATCGTGATGCAAGGTCGGGGCAGATCGGAATGTGTGTCAGCATCAATTCGTTTTCATTGCTACAATTGCGCAGTGAGCATAACCTCAACTATTTTCAATAGAAGAGCTAAGCGTTGCTCGGGTACCCAAGGAAATAAGAGTTAAAATCGTGATTTCAATCACGGTTTCAGCCTTACTGAGGTTTGGTGCTGATTTTTTCTCCTTGAATCAGTCCGGTCGACAGGAGATTGATTGCTAACGGCCACCTAATAGTTAGAACATGGGTGAAAGGAAGAAAGAGGGATTTGGTGATGTAGTGGAGAACCTAGTAAGCCCGCGGAAGCCGTAACCACCTGGTTCAAAGTCACCTCATGTCCTAGGGTTTTGCTTGTATCTCAACACTTTTGTGACTGTGCCTCGCTTTTCAATCTGTCTTTGGAAATATAAATTAGGCATTAAGTAAAAATTTGAAATTGTGGCGCAAAAGTAATTAAAGGTTGGACTCTAAATTTGGCATTGGTGCTTTATATTCGAATGCATTAATCTATATCGAGTCGAAAACTGCAATTGTTTACTTCTCATAACCATTCGGTTCCTCGTAAACTTGAAATGACCTTCTGTCTTGATGCCATTGAAAGCGATCTAAAAGGTGACAATATTTGCGAGAAAAGGACTGTTATCTCTTGAATATCCCGCTGTTTGCAGAGTTATAAATTCAGTCTGCTTTGGTAAAGCAACAATGTGAACAGTAACCCGGTAAATTTCGATGTTGATTACACGAAACGCTTCTATGCTCATGGATGGAATTTATGGATTCTGATTTAATTTTCCAAACGAAGTTAAGAGGATAGAAAAATTACAATAACAAATGATCCGATAAGGATACAACACGTTTTGAGATATTTGGTCTAGTTCGGTACAAGCGCCTGTTTCGTCTTATTGGGACTCATCAGTAGCACCCTCTCTGCGCTCAGCCGATCTCTTGAGGCTATATAGTCTTCTATGAAGAAAGCGACGCCAGGTAAAAAAAATAACCGTAAGTCAGGTGATGGAATTACCTGACACTGTGGTGACCGGCAGCCCAGCTTGCTGCTTTTACAACGAGTCATACCTCTATGCCAGATAGTCATTTTTGAGTCACGCATGTAGTCTGTTATATAGGGCTGACATATAGAGCCCGATGATACACGTGTTTCGACCTTGACGGTATCATCAGTTGGGTGGAAGCCTTTTCGTCTTTTGCCAATCCTCTTGGGCGCACAATCCCTTTTTCTAAGAGTAGGCGACGACGAACATTTTACACTGTAAGTCCAGTGAAATTATCACTGAACAGAAAGTGCTGTACACTCGATTGCTCTTGGCTGATATCATTAATTTGGCATAACATTCGTTTCAAGTGTTTTCTTAAGTCCACGCTCAGATTTCAATGTGCCAGATAATCGTGTTCGTGTTTATCAAATGTTCGTGTATCATTGGGTTCTATAAGTCAGCCCTATATAAACAGATCGCATGCGTGGCTCAAAAATGATTACCTGGCAATTGAAATTTGAGCGTGGTTTTGAGAAAACACTCGAAACAAAAAGTAATATCTCTCCTTTCGACCGCTCTTTTATAAATCCGCTCAAAATCATATAATCTGTAAAGCACTAGACCTAACAGTTCAAAAACATGTTATATCCTTATCAGATTATATCCATTTTGAGCTGGTCTATAAAAGAGCGGTCGAAACGAGAGGCGCAACAACAATGTTATATTTTAGTCTAGCAAGCACGGAGACCTTTCTATCGAAGAGGCTCTGTATAAATCATATTAGGCAAGCCCTCGTACTAATTCTACACTATTTAACTTTATGTGTATGCCACTTCTTCGTCCGACATCCAAATCGTCCAATGAATATCTCTTGTTCTTTTTTGGATTTGTTACTTTGTACAGTATCCATTCTTATCTTATTGGTGCAATCACATAGAACTGCTAATTCGTGTATATCTCTCATATCACTGCAATGTATCTCTCATCCTTATCTATAATCTCTTTTATGCTTACAAGGGAATTCCCATGCCCGACTATCGATTAACCTCGGCATTGACGTAATTTTCTTATTCAGCAAGTACGAGGCTGTTAAGTTAACAATTTATTCAGTACAAATAAACATTACAATACACATGGTGGTAATGGCTGACGTCTCAGATTTGTCGCCGTCTTCAGAGCCTGAAAGAAACAATTTGATATGCAACATACACACTTTAGCACTTTCAGCACTCTCCTACCAAAGCATAACAGCTTACCTATCGTTTTGTTGTTTTTTATATTCCGCGAGATGTTATATAGACGAACCGCGCACAGTATGAACGGGGAAAATTGTACTGAATGAATCGTGAACTTAACAACCTCGTACTTACTGAATAAGAAAATAGAGGAGTTTTTCAATTCCTACAAGATGGATAAGATGAGTGTGAACAAGATTTCCTCAGCTTTTCGTAACATTACTCAATGTATTTTCTCTTTCTGTCACTAACATTAAATCAATGGCCAGGCGAACTGTTCATTTGTCTATGCCGAGTTTGAATGATGTTTCACAGCTTCATGTTCTCCTAGCTTTCTAATCTATGTAGTAAAACTCGGGTATTGAGCCATTTATATTCTATTACTAATTATTTTATTCTACACTACTCGTCATCACATATTACTGTGCGGATCCTAGCACTTCTTGCATTTGATTCGGTTCCTCGCGTTTATCTTGATAAAGATTTTCGATTTTTATCACGTATTATTTCGAGCTGCTGCTTGGAAAACTTCTTTTCTGTATGAATATGGTAGAATGCTAGTCGAGACGATTCCTCCTAAGATTGCGAGGAAGCCGCGCTAAGGCGTTCCTAAGGGTTCGTTTGACTGATCACAAGAGAGCACCGGGAGGAGATCGAACAATGCATCATCTATCACCTCGTTTTCAGGTGCACTGCATCAGCAACCGCTCTGCTAAGGTTTTTAGGGGAAAACAAAGTCAGAGATCACCGAGTTGAAGGAATAGAAGTTAAAACAATTCTCTTTTCTAGGCACGCATAGGATACACAGTCATAACGAACAAGATTTTTGAATGGAAGTCTTTATTTAGCATAGGAATCTGAAAGAAATATGACAAAAAATAGGAAAAAAAAAACCATTGAGCCTTCTTCGACTAACTTTAGATTTGTTTGACTCCACCACAATTGTGAGCCATGCAAGACTGCGCGGATGGTCCCCATCAGATGGCTGGGGAAACTTTTGAAGAAGCTTTGCAATAAAAAAATGCTAATTATAGGAATAAAGAGCCCCCTGGCCAGGAAAATTGGCCGCATGGGGTGCAGTGATTAGAGGTGCTCTGCTACGCACATGTAGTTGACTAAACGACTGTACCGATGAGTCGACCCCACTCTCAAGGTTCATCAAGCCTTCTATTTCTCCGGAGATCGTAAAAAGATATCAGACTTATTTGGGAGGATAGCAGCACTGATATGATGCATCGGCAGGGGCCACCGCGAGTCATTTGAAAGGCCAAATCAGCATTCAACCATCTCAAATTATGCGAAAGTATGACGCATCCCTCAGTGATTAATCAACGCAGAGAGCTTCATCATTCTATTCTTTAAGCGGATGATGAATTATTTAACAATTTTTTCTGGTGAGGTTATGAAGTGTTTGACTGAGTAGACTACATGTCAATTCGTCCTCTTCAGCCTTTGAAGAAGGGAGACCGGCGATTGACCAGCTAGTATCTTAGCGAATAAATTTTGTTGTCTGCTCATCAAGAAAGCACCGTCTGTCTACACATGAGTCCGGCGTGACTTTTCATCTTTGAAGACAACGGTTTCGATTAAAACGCCATTTGATTCAAATCATTGTCCAGAAAAAAGCCCGCTTAATGTGTGCAACTTATGTCTTTGTGGTCGTATAAGTCGCCTACAACAAGGTTAAACTCTGACACGAATAGTGGAAAGAAGTAACACGACTTGAATCACATCGTTGCCAAAATGGCAATGTCGACGAGACTTTGGTCACAGTTAGGATCAATAAGCAACGCTGAGTAGCCTTGTGGGGCACAGAGGCAAATATTACAGATAAAACAAGGGATAAAGCTCTCGGCGTTGATCGGTCCTTGAGGGATTGCGCTCTGCATTCATATTGAATTTTCATCCTCATTTGGGGATTGAATGCATATCTATCTGGCGTTTACTCGCAGTGGGTCTCGCCGCTGTATCGAGTCAATGCTGCTTATTCTCCCAAACAAGTCTAGGAACACTCTGGAACAAATCTAGCGACCCTGGAGATATGGATGGCTTGGTGAGCCATGAGCTCGAGATTGAACCATTGACCTGATGTCTGACGCAGAGCACCTATAGCCGCTGCGCCACATGCGCTTGTAGCACTTCCGAGCGAGTTATTCCGTTTAAGTGACGCTTCACAACTCCAGAAGACGGTTCGACGCGGTGATGAACCATCAAGTCGCTTAGACGACCGCCCAGCATCTCTAGACCATCCATTTATTAGATGAACGAGGTCTTGAAGAAGGCGAAAACGTTGTGACGTTGGCAAAATAAGTCACAGAACCTTGTGGAAGCTGAAAATAATTTTATCGCTTTTAGCAATGGCATGATGTTATAAATGCATACGTTATAATGTACAATGATATGCAAACTTTAAACTGCGATCCGAATCGAACCCGCATTTCTCCATTTTCGGAGTGTGTGCTAACCAATTGCACTAACGAGCTCCAGCCCTGCCATCACTCCTATATAACCGCCGTAAATTTCCATGTGGTGTACGCAATTTCAAGAGTGTGCGAAGCGTCTTACGGAAGACTCTCGTCAATTCCTGCGTGTTGTACGCAATATCAAGCTCCTTGAGGGTTCTCATGTGACATTTTCGTCAGATTCTGTGTGTTGTACGCAATTTCAAGATCATGGAAAGAATCTCCGAGCAGGGTCCCCTTTTTTCGCATTCATCAGACCAGCTCTCAGATGGTGGGAAGGGAGTTCTTTCTGTTTTTCTTAAGAAACCTCTCGGCGGTATCAAGTCATTTTGTGGTGGTCTGGTCCAGGATCATGTTCTCTCTCCGCTCCGAGGGCCCGTAGTTGTCGTCCATACCTCCCCCCCCCCCCCCCGAATACTCAGTTTTTCTCATTTCTACTCTTCAGAATCTTTCTGATTTCATTCTTCCTTTTTAATTTGCTGTTAGAGTTCCTATTCACTTTTGTTCAACGGTTGTCTCGGCGCTCTCTGTCTCTCTCTCTCGCACTGCCATGAACATGAATGATTTAACGGATACGGAGATTCGTCAGGTTAGCAGTTTTTTCATTGTTCTAAAAAAGAGGATTATTGTGCTAAACTTGAATGAGAGCCGTGGCTGAGTGGTTGTGATGCTCGTCGAGGTGCTGCGTAGGGCTGATCCTCGGCCCTCAACAATTCTTCAATCTCGGCAATTAACAAGGAAGGCCCTATGGAACGTCACAGCCTGGCTATCCTCAAGATTGCATGGAGATGTGCTCAACCAGTATTCTACGACGGTCAAGAAGAAGACTAAACAAAGAATTGAATGTTAGAAGTACTGGGATTCGCCCTTGTGTAAAACTCTGAGACGAATCAAACGAAGTGCTATTTTTTATTTTGTCTTTATTTATTTATTTAGAAGACCCGTTATCACAATTTTTTATTGTGTAGGTTCCAGTACTTCTAACATTCGATTCGTTTTTCGTCTTGATCTTGTACGTTGTAAAAATACTGGTCGAGCGAGTCTCTTTGCAGTCTCAAAGATAGCTTGGCTGTGGCGTTCCATAGGGTGTTGTTGTTGACTGCCGGAAAGTGTTGAGGGTGGAATTGGGCTCCACGCGCGCCGCTACAAGCATTACAACCACTCGGCCACATCTCCCTAAAGAAAGTGCTAAAAGGTACCAAATTTTAATACACTTTGATTGAAGGGATAGATTTCAGTACAGTTTGGAAAATCTTTATTTGATTACAAAAAATCTGGAACCACATTCGGACAACTACGGATTAAGATCGATGCGCATTGTTGCAAGTTTTTGAGAGGATATCTAAGTAGATCTAGATAGAAATCAGCATGATGAACGACCTAACTCCAGAGCTGAGCAGGAGGAAACGAGCGGCTTGGGAAACGTTTAAGAGAATCGAAGACGAAGTGAAGAGGGCAAAGAACATGCGACTCCGTGCTCACCTTTTCGACTCGACGATTATCCTTCTCCTAACGTATGCAACAGAAACCTGGTCGCTACGTTAGCAGGATGAAAAATCACTTGGCGTTATCGAACGCGCAGTCGAAAGGTCTATGCTAGGAGTATCCCGTATCTCGCAAATGAGAGAAAGGATCCGAAGTTCCGACCTACGTCAACGATCGAAAATCAGAGACGCCGTTCTACACGCCAGGATATCGTGAATAAGGTGGGCCGGACACGTGATGCGCTTCAACGACAGCCGATGGACGAGAGCCGTTACCGACTGGATTTCTCGGGATATCAAGCGCTCTACAGGAAGACCACCGACTCGATAGTGGATATGATGCTCAGCGAATCCCTGAGCGAGGAAGACCCACTGGGCTATTCTTGCACGCGATAGGGAAAGTGGAAGTGTCTGGTAACTACTCGAGTCACTTGACGGTCAACAGAACGGCAGATGATGCAGGTGATCTCCCAAGTAGAGCTGCGATTTTCTTTCTTTCGTGTGAGGCTATTTCTAACTATCAAGAAGCTAAGGGAAGCTGTAATATCGCCTGATCCGTGCACAATTTACATGAGTGATCTCTCATTTTTTATGGACGCACGTTTGTTTGAAGTATAACTTTTTACACTATTATTAGCTCATAGCGAAGAGTATGTACACTACTGTGTACATGTGCAAGTCAAGGAGTACTCGATTTTCCGTAGCATTACATATATTCATCCGATAACTAATCCATAACAAATCGATTTAGAAGGGATGGGGTCAAGGAGGTGATCTCTGCACTTCATGGCTTACAAAACATCTGTTCTCAGAATTTTTTCACTAATTTATTAATCAAAAATTAACCATTTTTCAATCCAATACTATGTTTACAGCATGGAATGTGTGGGTATATAAGTTAATGAAGTAGACTCAGCTTATGGGTCATGACAAGAGTAAAGCTGTTGGCCTTGATCAATTCCTTAAGAGAAGCGTTATCTATTCGTCTACATGTAGTGTAGTCTGTGGTAATTGAATGCTTATTCGGCTTTTGCAATGACTCGCGGTGGCCTACTGATGTATCAGGTTGGTGCTGCTCCCCTCCCAGACAAGTCTGGTACCAATTCACCGATTCGAAGGGATCTAAGGCTTGGTGAGCCGTGAAGCGTGGGATCAAATTATCACCAAATTCGACTGGTCGACCACGTGTGTCGCAGAGCACCTGTAACTACTCCGCCAGCGCGCTTTTGAAGCTTAATAGCGCTCATAGATTTCTGCGTATATGTCATTCATACTGGTAGAGCGATAGAGTAAAGTATCTGCAGTTCACTTCCATCTCGGCTGGATGAGAAAACTTGTCTTATGTTACTAAGGATCCTTAAATTTTTCGGTTTTCATTTCAGTTTATGAAATTCGCTATGAGCCAGGATATGTTGCTAAAAATGACCTTTGTTATTGCACTGTATCATTTCGATCCTAACGATATGAGGATGTGCAGAGTAGTCTTGATCCTTACGTGAAAGTTGTCCCATTTGTATAACAAAAAAACAGTTTTCCTTATAACCTTAATTTTAATTTCTTGCCTTACATAGAGATTAACTTACAGATTTGATGTCTTGATAGATTCTAGCATCAGTAAAAGTAAGACAGAATACCCAAAAAGATTGATGACCAGTCTTCTTTTTTCTGGATACTTTTCATTTTGTTATCAAAAGACTACTCATTTATACTTTTCGTTCATTAATTTTAGCAGCTTATCGCTTTGTTTCAAAGTGTGGGGCCAGTGATACCGAGTACGAGAGTTCTACATCTGAAAAAACTTCGCAACCTGCTGGCGCAAGGTAGTATTTTCTGAACACCTTGATCCTGCCTTATATCAAAACTGACTCTCTTATATTGCAAACTTCTTTTTTATAAGGAGATGCACCTATGCACGAACATGCTCTTCCGACAATGACTAATGGGAATATAATGCCTCATGATGTAATGAATGGGAATGAAGAGGCGAAGACCACACTTGAGGTTTGTTAGCTAACTGTTTATTTGAATGGTTATCAAAAAAGTCATTCCAAAAAGAGGTACTCTGGAACTACAAATACTATATAGTTACTCACACTTATGTAATGTTTTTGTAGCGTGAGGGTGATAAAACTCCATGTTCCAGAATGAACGTTCATCAAACCAGTGTCCCCTAAACAATGGTGTATCGGAGCCATGTGATGCTCCTCGTAAAGCTTCACCACCGCGGTCAACAACTCCGCTGGTCTGTACTGCAGTTGAAGTTCTATCTTTAACTCTTTCGCGATCGAGCCTTTTCAGCTGGCGAGACCCTTTTCCTTGACTTTCAATAATTATTCGATAGCTGAAATCTCGGCCTATTCAATACTTTACTTGATTTTCAGAAGGGCTTTTCGCTGTGCTATAGCAGTGGTAGTATAATCAGGTTTCATTCTCGGTTTGCTTCGTCCGCTGTTCGCTCGGTCAGGGTCTGTGGATGGCTTCTTACGAAATGTATAATAGCCTTTGTTAGCATAAATCCTGATTCTGGAAATAGGTTTATGTTTTGAGAATATCCTCATGGGGTGCTCTAAAGGGAGGGGGGGGTGGCGGAAGTTTTCTCCTTTGTACGTAAGAGAATATGCATTGAAAGCATGTGCGTGCAGAGGAAACCTTTTGTTCAAGAATATCAAATGATACCTCAAGTCTTTCCAAAACAGGAAAATGCTCCTTATTTAACAGCGGAAATCGCACTGTGCTCAGCCTCTTGTAAAGCTAAGTATAGATCCTAATCGAGCAAAAAATGCACTCAGAGTGTGAAACGCAATTTCGTGTTCGCGGTGGTTACAGAGCTTTGAGAGGTTTTTTTTAGGAGCCAAGTTCAGTTTCAAAACTACCGCATCTCAGCTATCGAATGACTACCAAAACTTCGGTGAAATAGCCAAGCGAAAATGGTGCTAAGCACACTACACTCTCAGGAGGCAAAACATAGCTTTGTCATCTTTGCTACAGCGGAGCTTCTTTAGAAGTCAAGTCCATTGTTAGAATCAAAATCTTGCCAACTAATAAACGATGATTCGAAAGGCTAGTGAAAAACCTGTGCCCGACGAGAAAAGCACGATAGGGCCGGTGTACCATATATGGGACACTTGAACCCCGAAGGGTTGATATCTGAATTAGTGACTTCATTGTGCGTACTCGCAATAATGAGGGTTTATTCGGCATGTTTAATTCAATGATGCGTCATTATTTGGTGGATTTTATAACTGTTGAACCACGTCGTAGTAAATTCTCTAATTTTACTTTTATAAGAGGGATTTCCGGCTTTACAGTGCTGTTGGTTTCGTAGTTAACTTCTTTCTGAATTCTGCCGTCTAGTTAGATGTAGGTAGAGCAGTGTAGAAAAATCACTGTTTCTTTTTTTAGCAAAAATGTAGCTACTAATAAGCATGGTAGTACTTAGAAAATACTCTCGAGTAAACGTGTCATATGAGGAGATATTATAAAATCTACTAAAAGTGTAGGAATTTTAGGAACTGTCCTTCATGGTGCGTCGTTTTGTGGTATCCAACATCTCTACAACATCTAACTGTTGCAGCTTTGACTGTTCAGAGGATAAATTAGTGTTAAGGCAGGCGACGACAGTTCAGATGAAGAATTACGAGGTGAAAAATCGGTGCGATATCTATCACCAGAGGAAATGGAATTAGAGATGGCCTACAATAGAAGCTGTAATTCGTCTTACAAAGCTCCAAATAACGACTTTAGGAAGGTAGGATAAGATTTATTATCTGAGAAGTTCCACCTTGTACTCCGTTTCTTCACTCAAAATCAGTGCAACTCTTCTTGAAGAAGTGCAACCACATAGTTCGAAATCGTCTAGCCAGCTTAATGTTTGGTTTCTCTAGGTGTCAACAGGGATAGCCATGTTAAATATGAACTGTTCCATCTTTTCTGGCTTCTTCATGTACAATATATTCTATGATGTGGATCTGAAAATTCCATCAACACATTATTAATTTGATTTCTGACAAAGAAAGGAAGTGAAGATGGACCTCCTTATGAGAGGCGAATTGTAGAATATTGTTAATAGTGGCGCAAATATTTAGTGGTTTGGAAACGATTTCTGGTCATTTCTGTCTTTCTGTGAATAGTTTCAAGCTTACAGCCCAACACATTCATGAGTAGATAGTCTTCCATGTATTGCACATGTACTATATGCAGTAGGATTTCAAAAACGGCAGTACAGGAGCCTTAGAAATTTCTTTAATGGGAATATTGTGGTTCTGTGTATTTTTTCATACGTTCAGACTTCATTTACAGACATCTATATCAAAAATTTATCTATCGGATTGGCAGAAAATTTCTCTTACTTCTTCGTTTTTGTGCAAGCTTGTCCCGATTTTTTTGTCAACAGAAAAAAACCAACCAGATTATTTCCTTTCAGTTTCAATCTCTTCCTCCCTCTTTTCCGTCGATTTCACGAATCCGCGGCTGTAAAACTCGGGTCTTTCGACTTAAGGAATTCTTCAGGCATTTCACCCAGCTCATCAATGTTTTCATAGCGCTTTCCTTTGAAGAAGTGTTGCAAGGACTGCAAGAGGTGAAAAGTAGTGGTGGCCAAATCTGTACAGTAACTGGCTGAATGTTGTTCGTGCTGAGGGTCCGATTCTCAAAGTTAATCAAAGTTAATCCACTTTTTTCAACAAAGTTTGTGCTGCATTCATTCTCTTTCTTTTTTGCGTCTTAGTCAAGCCTGGCCTAACCCAACGCGTCGGCCAACATGCGAGTTGACGACGAAGTCGTCTCAATTTTGTCAAAAGAGCTTGTCAGTCAATTTCTTTTGAGCGACCGGATTCTTGCTTGTGTGTCAAATCTCCATATCCAGCCTTGTATTTATTGAAACAATCAAAAACTGTACTTCCCACTACTCTTCTTCACCCTAGGTCTCGTTGAAATAGCGGAATGTCTCAGCAGCACTTGAAGCCAAACGATACTTGTGTAGCACTAACAATCGTTTTTGCTGCAGAGGAAATTCCATCTTAAAACAAATGAACAACCGCTATATATCAGACAACCGCAAGAAACTGCTCTCAACTATGGTTGAAACATAAGCTGAAGCGCATGAAAAATAAAGAAAAAAATGCGGAAAAATTTTTGCCAACTCAATAGGCTGCGCCATGATGTGCATAATTATGTGCTATGTCAAAGCTTTATGAAACCATTTCTGTTGTTTAGCACTGATACTTCTAGTAACTGTAAACGAGTCACAATTATGCTTTTTTAATTTCGTGTACATAACACACCCTTGGCTCATGTGGCGCAGTGGTTAGAGGTGCTCTGCGTCGCACACGAGGTCAGTGGCTCGATCTCGCGCTCATGGCTCACCAAGCCATCCATCCCTCCGGGGTCGGTAAATTAGTACCAGACTGGTATCAGACTTGTATGGGAGTATAAGCAGCACTGATGGTTAGTATAAGCAGCACCTCAGTTGGGCGGGAGGTCACCGCGAGTCGTTGTAAAGGTCACATATGCATTCAATCACCTCAAACGAATTTAAAAATTGAAGACGAATGCATGGCGCATCCCTCAGGGATTGATCGACGCCGAGAGCTTTATCCCTTATTCAACACGCCCTTATTACAATGCATCTCTCGGTATTCTAACGAGGTGTGTAGGTCACTTTCTTGATCTTCTCAGTGTTTTTGGATTGGGATTGAAATATGAGTACTTTCGATGTTTTGTAGCAGTGGTATGATGTTGTAAATATATACAACAGAGTATTAAATGACACACAAAAATTCGATCCTAAGCGGAAGTTCAACCCGCGTTCCACTCTTATTGAGGGGTAGCAAGCGGCCCCGGCAATGGTGAAACACCACGGGTTCAACGCCCGCTTGCGCACGACTTTTTGCGCACCATCAGTATTATGAAGGATAAAAGTACTTAGCTGTTTTCCCCCATCTACCAAATTCACATCATAGTAAATCGAAGGTTTTGCCTGACCGACGTCGCTGTTGTTCCCAAGTTCTACACGGGATCAGACCATCGCCTCCTTCGCGCAACGCTCCGATTTTCGAGGAGAGGAGAGAAAGCCGCTAAATTCAAACAACGAAATCCCAGAACTACCATAAACTGGGATGTATTCAAATCATTAGTCGGCTCTTGGGAAGATACCGTTGTCGACAACATCGACGAAGAATACGATCGACTCGTTGAATATCTTCACGTTGGCGCTAAAAAAGCCCAAAGTCTTAAGGTCACGAAGAGACGCTTGTCTCCGCAGACACTCGAGCTGATACGTCAACGTGGAATCGCACGAGCCGCAGGCAACCGAAACGTTACGTCCGAACTTGCGAAACGATGCAGAGAAGCGATAAAAGAAGACCTTAAAGAGAGAAGAGCAGCAGTTATGGCAGAAGCTGCAGAAGCTGGGAAGAGCATTCGCAAAGCCCAGCGAGGCTTCGCCAACTATAAGACCAAGATGATTGCACTCCGATACCCTGACGGGACACTTACAGCTTCCAGAAGGGCTATGGAGAAAATCATCCACCAGTACCACTCGGATCTCTTCGCTAGCCATGTTCTTTTACCGTCATATAAATTGAAAGAGGACGAATATGTCGTTCCACCGGTCCTTCCTTTCGAAATCCGACATGCCATATCGTCGGTGAAAAACAGAACAACACCCGGTCCAGACAGGATTAGACCAGAACACCTGAAGAACCTGCTGCCAGTTCTCATCAACACCCTGGCTCGGCTCTTCACTCGCTACCTGTCAGAATGCAAGGTCCCTATTCAATGGAAAACCAGCAAGACCGTATTGTTGTTCAAAAAAGGAGACCTTCACGACATAGGCAATTATCGCCCAATCTGCTTGCTGTCCGTTGTCTATAAACTCTTTACTCGAGTCATCCTGAACAGGATTGACAGAACACTGGACGAAGGACAGTCATGCGAACAAGCAGGGTTCAGAAAAGGATTTAGTACCATGGACCACATCCACACGATCACAAGACTCATTGAAGTTTCGCGAGAGTACAAACAACCACTCTGTCTCACTTTTATCGATCTGAAAAAAGCCTTTGATTCAGTGGAAACAGCAGCGGTAATAGAGGCTCTGGATAACCAGGGCGTCCCTACTCGGTACATAATGATGCTTCGTGAGCTTTATAAAGATTTCACGACCAGAATATCTCCATTCTACAACAATATCACCATTGACGTAAGAAGAGGGGTTCGACAAGGCGATACAATATCGCCAAAACTATTCACTGCCACCCTACAAAACGTCATGCGAACATTAGAATGGGACGAAATGGGAGTGAAAATTGACGGTCGACAATTAAACCATCTTCGCTTTGCTGACGATATCGTTCTCATAACACCAAACATCAGCGAAGCGGAACGAATGTTGACTTATTTCGATAACGCCTGGGGAAAGATCGGTCTTCAACTGAATCTAACGAAAACAATGTTCATGAGGAACGGATGGGTTTCTAATGCCCCATTCACGCTCAACGGAACGACAATTTCCGAATGCTCCAGTTACATCTATCTAGGTCGTGAAATCAACATGATGAACGACCTAGCCCCAGAGTTGAGCAGGAGGAAACGAGCGGCTTGGGGAACGTTTAAGAGCATCGAAGATGTAGTGAAGAGGACAAAGAACATCCGACTCCGTGCCCACCTTTTCGACTCGACAATTATCCCTGCCCTAACGTATGCAGCAGAAACCTGGTCGCTACGTAAGCAGGATGAAAGATCACTTGCCTTTATCGAACGCGCAGTCGAAAAATCGATGCTAGGAGTATCTCGTATTTCGCAAATGAGACAAAGGATCCGAACTTCCGACCTACGTCAACGATCGAAAATCAGAGACGCCGTTCTACACGCCAGGATATCGAAAATAAGGTGGGCCGGACACGTGATGCGCTTCAACGACAACCGATGGACGAGAGCGGTTACCGACTGGATTCCCGGGACGTCAAGCGCTCTAAAGGAAGACCACTGACCCGTTGGTCCGATTTCTTCACGAAAGCGATGGAAGAAAGATATGATGCTCAGCGAATTCCTAGAGCAAGGAGGACCCACTGGGCTACTCTTTCACGCGATAGGGAAAAATGGAAGAGTTGCTGGTACCCGCTCGAGTCACTCGACGATCAACGGGACGACAGGTGATACAGGTGACCAAATTACAGGCTTCGAAATTGCATATTTGCTTGCTATTGCAGGTTTTGGTTGTTGTTCTGCTAATGGCGCTAGTCGTCTTTGTGTTTTTCTTATCGGACCGCTTCCACCGTCAGACGGACCCAGCTACGAACGAGGAACTGTGATCTTCCCGGAGCTAATAAATCTTACCGTGCAGTTTTACTTATTCACGATGAGGCAATGATCTCGTTTGCCATTCCCTCCCATCTACTTCCGTTACAATTTTCCCGATAATGCTCTCATATGGTGGAAATTTGTTTTGATCTATTATTATTGTTTTTGTGCATACGTGCTCAGAGATCTCTGAGTTATTGACGTGATTATGACTTATTTTCTGTGAACAGTAAATATTTTCTTACAGCCGAAGTTGTTGTCACATATGAATTGTAGCAGGGTGAGTAATCGCCGCAAAATTAATCACCGAAGAATGTTCGTCCGTTTATTGAATTCGTTTCTTCAACTTTTTTTTTTTCGTTGATAATAGAAATTTTCCACCTTTGCTATGTTCACAGATCAGGATTTTAGCCTTCTTTACTATTTTTTCGTTTCTTTTGCTTTCTAAGATTTCTTTTCCACTTCACATTATCCACCAACCATCACACATGATGCTGATTTCAACGCTTAACCCATTAGGTTCGTTTCTTTACATATATTATTCACGTGTGAAGGGCCTTTGATCCTTTTTTTTCTCAAGAATGTCATCCAACGCTGAGCGAATCAATTTCCTCTGTGGATCTAAGTTAGGCATGCTAGAATGTTCTCATATCTTCACCACAGATTGGCACCATCTTCTAGGAGCTGAAAGGAGCGAATCCTGAGCCCGAGAGGATGAATGGTAGAGCTTTGTCAGGGTTAAATCAGCAGTGCTTAGACCACATTGAACCGGATCACTACCATTGGAACCGCAATAGAAAAATTTCCCTTCTTTGCGTCTAAATTACTAATAACACCAGGACGGATATTTTTTTCTTAAACCGATGTCACTTCAGATATCCAAGTTGTTTTTTTTTCAGTGGTTAAGACCAATCAAGAATGATACCTCGTTCGGACTATTTTAGAAAAAGTACCTTCTATCGACAAATGTACACGGGCGAACCCTCAACAATTAAGGGCTTATAGCCTCAATAGTTGATAATGTCCAAACTGATGAGTTATTACGTCACTAGGCATTACAAAGCAGCACTATCAATGTGATTTTATGCTATAACACCGTAGATGTAATGTCCAGAACATTTGTAAATCAACAGAGCTTTGGCGGTAGTATATCTACAGATGTACATGCTACTGGGCTGGCAAGAGACTTTCCAAACTTTTTCGTTTTGTCGATTATTTCTCAAGCATTCAAGTTCTTGTTTTCCACTATCGTTTGAAGTAGCTTCTTGTGATTATTTCGATACATAACACATATAATTGTTTTGAGATGCAAATTGTTCCGAGAGGAAAAACGACTGTTGATGCTAGACGAGTATCGCTTAGCTTCAAGTGCTGCTTTGGCACGCAACGATACTCGTGTAGCATCAACAGTCGCTTTTGCTCTTGCGGAAACAGTTCCATCTCAAAACAAATGTATAAGTGTCATATATCAAATTAACTGCAAGAAGTTGCTATAAATGATAGTACAAGAAAAAACTTAAATGCTTGAGAATCAATCAACAGAAACTAAACAGTCCGGAAAATTTCTCGCCAACCCAATACATTCTGCTAACCAAGTGAAACGCACAGAGCGTTTCACCTTCGGATGAACACTAGCAGTTAAGCTTGCTATATGATATACGCTTTATTTTTAATCAGATCTTAATAGACCAGCAAAAAGATTTCAACAATAGTGAAATTTTGGTAAAGAAATCAATAAAGTGCACATATAGAAAATTTTGGCTCATTTATTCATCTGTAAAACAAACAAAGTTCAATAAAATAACCATAACCTGAGAACATTTACACAAAATGAGTTTAAAATTAATAAATATGAATTGAAAACTATCGAAAATATTTGATACAACATATAAATGGTGTACTGCGCAGAAAAATTCATATAGTTTGGGTTGACTGGAGTGAGTGAAGAATCGGTTCCTCGTTAGGATTAGTTCTGGTAGAAGAAGTAGATAATCGTGACTAGGGATACGTCGGTATATACAATAAGAGTTACCGATACCCATGCATGGGAGTGCTATGAAGGTGTGTGCCTTGAGGGCAGGACGCTCGGAATTGATACAGCGAAGAGAGCGATCAGCGGAAGGAGTGCGAAAGAAGGGAAAGTATCTGAAGGGAGGGGTAGAGCATATGCTGCGCAGCGCTCCATCTACAGCACTTGGCACTTGCAGTGCAAAGTCTCCGAGAGCCCTTTCGACGGCATACAAAAGCTGCGGAGGGTAGGAGAGTTGGCTTGGCTTATAGGACCATGAAGGCCCCCAGATGGGCGCTGCCCAGCAAACGCTATGCAGAGTAGTATATAGAAGATAATGAATTGTGGTATATGGGGGGTGAGAGATGAGCGAGGACAACGACACGACGACGCTTGGCAGCCGAGCAAGCAACAATTCCTAGGCGATTCAACGGCGGCGGCTCACACGGGCAGTTTAGTCGACTCATACATCGATACACGAACAACGAACCAACGAAAAACAAGCACCCGGTGACACGACGACTTGACGGCAAGTAAAGGCATGTGCTACTGATCAGGCTTGCTATAAAGCCGAAATGTACTTCTAGCAGTATAAGTGCCATACCAGAACCTATGTAAGGCTTGGAATATACTATCAGATAAGTGGAAAACTGTAAGAAAATGAATGCAATGGATCTTCTCTTCAAATGGTTGAAAAAATGCATCTCAAGGAACGAAACTATCGGAAAGAATGCTTATTGGATTGCGAATTTTTAAAATTTCAACTCCAAACATATTCGGTGAACGTGCGCTTTATGGAAATATATATATATATATATATGTGCACATACACATGTATATGTGTATACGTATATATACACGTATGCATTCACATATATTATACGTACATGTATATACATGTATATATATACATATATATATGTATATATGTAGATATATATAGAAAGGTCGTCTTGAAAGTTTCCGCACTATAGCAGTAAACATCAAATAGCTAGAATTGCATGGCTTTAGTAAGGTTTAATTGTGCATTTTTGCTAGCATTTTGGTGCACAACTTCCTATACTTCCTTCAAGATAGAGCTGTCTTGAGAAAAATTCTCTTCCTAATGTGCGAATGGTGCGCAGTAGAAAATGGTAGTGAAGTGGAGCGTAAGATTAATGGAGCTTGGCGCAATGATATAGTTGCAGAAAGGAAGGCCGGATACTGGTTCACGACGCTCAAAGTTGGAGAGAACAGTCTTGAGGATCAATCGCGCTTTGGTCATCCACAGGAGCTTTATTAATCTTTCGCTCCGCTTCACTAGCATTTTCTCCTGAGCTCCATTCGTGCATGAAGAACAAGCAAATTTGTTTCCACGACAGATCCATCTTAAAGCAACTATAGGCTTGTCGTATACCAAAATGTTCACAAGAAAACGCACATTCGGATGATACTAAAAATGTGGTCGTCACTACTTCTTGTGCTCAAAAAACATCAGCATGCTCAAATTTGAGCACAATTCAAAAAACACTTGAAATGAACGGTGTTATATTTCGTAAATACCAGCCAGAGGAATCGAGTGTACAAGACTGACATTCAGTGATTTATCGCACTTGATGGCACATGTAAGTAGAACGTTCGCACCTTCGCTATGTAAGGGATTGGGTTCCCCCAAGAGGATTGGCTTCGAGAAGCCTATGCAACTGACCAGGCCGCCAGGACTGAAATACATTTCCGTTCCACTGTTCAAGAGCTCACATCAGACCATATGCATGGCTCAAAAACGAATTCTCAAGCATAAAATCTTTTTTTTTTGCTTGTTTGATTTCTATGGCGAGTGATTGCGTTACAATATTTTTATTTTCGACATCAGTGGTCGTACCGATGACAATATGGAAACGATCAGAAAGCGTCTGAAAACGTTCGTCGATGTTACGGCTCCTGTTGTAATTATTATGAGTAGAAGAAAAAAACCTGGTTGGGTGGGTTTATTGGAGTTCTGCGCCCCCTGGGAGGTACGTCGAGACCGTAGTGGTGGTCAAAACGAGTGAGGAAAACTGAGCAAATTTTCGAAAAAAATTTTTTAACTTGTTTGAGTTGTTGGTTGTCAGAGAACGGAACGATCCGCTAACTTCAATAACGCGCTACGCAAGATGTCGTTTACCTAATAGAGAATTTTGAGTAGCTTTTTAATCGCCCAACTTTCAGAGATCTTTTTTCTCGCTGGACAGAGCATTTTATTGAGAATTTTAATAGATGACTTTTTTGAGCCGTTTGTGAAGTCTGATAAGTGCTAGACAGGCACCTGTTTTGTCCTCCAGGACTCGTCAGCATCTCATTCTCCTTCTCGTCAACCAATGCCTTGAGGCTGTACTCCTCTATAAAGGAGCCGACGCAGAATAATAAATCAGCGACAGGCAGGTGTCAAATTGCCCTGACATTGCAATGACCGGAGGTCGAGCTTGTGGGTCGAGCGAAGAAGTATGCTTCATTTGACCAGCCTCAAGCTCGACTGCTGGTCACTGCAGTGTCAGGGGATTCTGTCACCCAACTTGCGCTGTTTCGTTATTCGGCGTCGATTTTCCTATAAGGGAGTATAACCTCAAGGGAACGGCTGAGCCGAATGAAATTGTGCTCCTGATGTGTCCTGGAGCACAAAACAGGTGCCTATCTTGCACTTATCAGACCACACAACCAAACTATTACTACTCTTGAAAGGGGTATAGAAAGCAGTGGCATGAAGAGATTTTACTAGTCATGCGAAATGTATTTCTTGGCAATTTCAACGCTGTGCTGGGTTTTCAAAAAAGCTTTTTTAGTGTGCTGTAGCAGCGCAGATAGAATTATGTTTCACATTCGATTTCCTTTGTTCGCTTGGCTTAGGTTTATGGACCGCTTTTTACCAAACTATATTAGTACTCGATACAGCTGTAGGCTACCTATGTTAGTTCTAAGAAGCGCATGTGTCTGGTGATTGAAGGAGCTCTGCGTCGCACACAAGCTTGATGGTGATGTCACGCTCATGGCACATCAGGCCTTCCATCCCTCTTTGATCGGTTAAATAGTGCCAGACTGGTCCCAGACATGTCGTGGAGGATCAGCGGTAATGACTTCATACCGCCTAGGCCACTGCGAGTCATTGCAGGGGTCAGATTTGCGTTCAGTCACCTCACGCGAGTTGAAAATCAAAGACGATTGCATGGCACATTTCTTAGGGATTGACCAACTTTGTGAGCTTTATCCTAGTATTCACTCGATAGTACCAGTTGCGGCAATTGCGAAGTTGAGTTTGTTTCACAGAAAAACTATTCGTAGTACGCTATATGAGTGAAAAATTTACGTTTCTCACTCGGAGTATCGTCGCACATAAGAATAACAAATGTACAAAAAGTTTACTAGCGTGCAGAGAAACCTATGTTTCATCAGTTCAGCATGAAAAACCTAAAGTTATCTTCCGAGACGGAACAAATCCTCATTATTATGCTGCGAAGAAATTCACTGAACTTTCTCGTTTTTGTTGATCATTTTCATGCATTTAAGCTTTTTTCTGTTCTTTTCCGTCATTAAGGCACAAATAAATAATCAACACCAATCGCTGGACAAGAACTTTCCATAAGAGTGTTACTAAGCATTTGAAATAATGAATCTATGGCTAGCGAAGTACTTATTTTTGTCTAAAAGACTCTTTTATAACGCCTCGGCGAAAGGAAAACGTTTGTGTTTCACGTATGCGTTTTGCTCACAAGAGCAAACTTTTTCCTTAAACTTTTAGTAATGATTCGATGGCTTAAGATTCACAATTTCAACTTGTGCTTAGATCGGCGGGTCTGGTGACCGCAGATTCGATGTGGTGGTCCGCAACGATCGATCGCTAAAGCTTGTGTAAAGTGCGGCTTTGTCATGCGATTAGAAGTTTTATCTCCGCTTCGAGAACAGCTCTAGATCAAACGTATGACTTGAATACTAAAAAATTTTCTCTGCACTTCCATGTGCTTTGCGTGATTCGAGTGAATTAATGGTACGATTGCGTATCCGAAGTAAAATTCAACGTTATTTCTAAATTTACGGCGTTATGAAGGGTGTTTTGGAAAACCGGCTGTTCCGCGCTAGCCAGAGATTTAAGCTTTCGACTGAGAACTAATACTCTTGTGAAAAATTCCTGCCCAGTGAACAGGATTGATCGTCTACTTGTTTCCGGACAATGGGAAAGAACCTTTGTTTTTATTATCGCTAAGAGCAGGTTCTTGCAGTTATTTGATATTTAACGTTTATACATTTGTTTTGAAATGGAATTGTCCCGAGAGCAAAAACGATCGTTGATGCTAAACGAGTATCTTTTGAGTCATGGCTGTTCTGGCACGCAAAGACACTCGTGTAGCATTTATAGTCGTTTTTGCTCTCGGAAAATTCCATCATAGAACAAAGGTATGAGTGTCGTATATCAAAATAAGCGCAGTAAGCTGCTATAAACGGCGATCTAAACAAAAACTTAGATGCTTGAGAAACAGTCAAAACTCAATATTTCTGTTAATCATTTTTTGAGCCATGCATGTGGTCTTCTACAGAGCAACTTATAGGGCTCGATACACGTGTTTCCCTTGCCAGCTTCGTCAGTTTGCCGGTATCCTACGCCTTCAACCAGTCCTTTCGAGGAAATCCAGCCCTTATGGAGAGTTGGCGACGGCGGACATTTTACACGTGCCATTAAATGAAAATTCACTGGATGGCAGTGTTTTCCACTCAGTTGCTCATGACAATTATCGTTTAATACTGCTCGTCCCAAGTGTGTTTTAATAAGACCACGCGCAAAATTTTATATGCCTGATAATTATTTTTTGAACCGTGCATGTGGTCTGCTATAGGGAAAACTTATAGAGCCCGATACATAACAGACCACATGCATGACTAGAAAAAATGATTAACAGGCATATTGAAAGTTGCGCGCAGTCTCAAGAAAACACTCGAAATGAAAGGTGCGATATAATTAACGATAACAGCCAAGAGCAATCGAGTGAAAAAACAATGCCATCTAGCGATATTCTCAGTTAATGCCGCGTCATCGCCGCCAACTCTCTACAGAGTTTGGGTTCCCTCGGGAGCATTGGCTAGGGACGAAGCTGTCAAGGCCGATAAAAGTGTATCGTGCTCTATAAGTTGTCCGTAAAAAACCACATGCATGGCTCAAAAATGATTATCAGGCATACTGCAATTTGATCGTGGTCTTAAGAAAACACTCGGAACGAAAAATCAAAAATTGAAAAAGTCTGAAAATCTTCTCTTTATAGCAATAAATATCGAATATCGCGCCACTTGCGGTATCGATTATGTTTTCCTCGGAAAAGGGTCAAATCTTGGATATATAGTGCTGTGCACTTTGCCTTTGAAGGAACGATATCGGATGCCTTCCTTATTGACGATATATCGCCTGTGTTACGTTATCAGTTAAAGAGGTAATTTATAGCCACAAGACTCATGCACCTGCATTCTTATAGCAAAAGATTTTTGCCCTTTCATTCACAGTTGTGTTGTGGCGAGTCAGGACAATTTGTCCGAGAAAATTTTACCTTTTTTTGCATTTTCTAAGCTATAAAGTATGGAGGGTCGAATTTTTGGCGTTGATCAAATTCTAAGAGACGAGCTATGCGATCGATCTCATCTAGCATCATTAGAGGTGAATGATTGCATATCTGGCCTGTAGAATGACTCGCGATGGCCTATCAATCTATCATGTCAGTGCTGCTCTCTTTTCGAGTAAGTCGAGTAGCAAGTCATCGACCCCGGATGAATGGAAGTCATGGTGTTTGTTGAGTGGAATCAAACCATCGGCCGTAGACTAGTCGACCACGTGTGGGTTGCGGGGCGTCATATAGCTTTTCAGGAACCATAACCTCACAGCGTGCACGCTGCTATGTGACTGTGTTCTCAGAAATGCCCAACATATTGGTTGAAAATAAACGTTGTAGCAAAAAGCTAAGTGATAGTACAACCAGTGAAAATCGAATATAACGCGATAATGACGGATAGCTCATTCCGTTGCGACGCATCCCACCGATAACATTTTTAACCATCAACAGTCCGGGAAATTATCACTAAAACACTAATCTGCTCACCTCTGTTGTAGAGTGTTAGCATTAACACGAAAAATGCTACAAATTTTCTGAATATTCATTATTATTGGCAAGGCTTTATTAGTGCAGATGATTTGTGGTAGCATATATGTATTAATTAGTCTGCATGTTTGTCTTTTCCTTTTTAGATTAAAGCCGAAGGAACCATCGATGAAATCTTTGCAATGGTTACCAACATTTGGATATTGCATTACATTAAATGTATAAAATTTGATTAGCGCAGTGGGTCCTCCTCGCTCTAAGGATTCTCTGAGCATCAAATCTTTCTTTTATCGCTTTTGTGAAGAAAAGGGAATAACGGGTCAGTGGTCTTCCTTCAGAGCGCCTGACGTCCCGAGGAATCCAGTAGGTAACGGCTCTCATTCATCGGTTGTCGTTGAAGCGCATCACGTGTCCGTCCCACCTTATTTTCGATATCCTGGAGTGTAGAACGGCGACTCTGATTTTCGATCGTTGACATATGTCGGGCCTTCTGATCCGTTCTCTCATTTGCGAGATACAGAATAATCCTAGCATCGACCTTTCGACTGCACGTTCGATAACGCCAAGTGATCTTTCATCCTGCTAACGTAGCGACCAGCTTTCTGCTGCATACGTTAGGGCAGGAATAATTGTCGAGTCGAAAAGGTGGGCACGGAGTCGGATGTTCTTTGTCTCTTCACTACATCTTCGATGCTCATAAACGTTCCCGAAGCCGCTCGTTTCCTCCTGCTCAACTCTGGAGCTTGGTCGTTCATCATGTTGATTTCACGACCTAGATAGACGTAACTGGAGCATTTGGAGATTGTCGTTTCGTTGAGCGTGAATGGGGCATTCGAAACCCATCCGTTCCTCATGAACATTGTTTTCGTTAGATTTAGGTGAACAACAATCTTTCCACAGGCGTTATCGAAATCGATCAAAATTCCTTCCGCTTGACTGATGTTTGGTGCCATGAGAACGATAACGTCAGCAAAGCGAAGGTGGTTTAATTGTCGACCGTCAATTTTCACTCCCATATCGTCCCATTCTAATTTTCGCATGACGTTTTGTAGGGTGGCAGTGAATAGTTTTGGCGAAACTGTATCGCCTTGTCGATCACCTCTTCTTACGTCAGTGGTGATGTTGTCGTAGAACAGAGATATTGTGGTCTTGAAACTTTTATAGAGCTCACGAAAGATCATTATGTATCAAGTAGGGACGCCCTGGTTATCCAGAGCCTCTATAACCGCTTCTGTTTCCACTGAATCAAAGAATTTCTTCAGATCGATGAAAGTGGGACAGAGTGGTTGCTTGTACTCTCGTGAATCCTCAATGAGTCTTGTAATCGTGTGGATGTGGTCTATGGTACTAACTCCTTTTCGGAACCCTGCTTGTTCGCATGGCTGTCCTTCGTTCAGTGTTCTGTTAATCCTCTTTAGGATGACTCGAGTAAAGAGTTTATAGACAACGGACTGCCTGATATATATATATATATATATGCACATATATATAGATGTATACATGTGTACATATGTACATATATACAATACCTGTACATATCTACGTGCACATATACCACATACAAAGACATAAAAATTTCAAATATATTTTCATATACATACGTATATATATATATATATATATATATATATATATATGTATATTTCCAAAGAGTCTAGAAGTAGCAATGAATAATACAATTGATAGTAATGAAAGTAAGACTGATATATATATATATATATATTCGACTTTTAAGAAAGGTAAGTTTTTACTTCTTGAAGATTTTTTCGCTTCGCCACACAAATAGGAGATTGTGATACTGCGCATCACTAGATTGATATGATCTTGGAATACGTTTTTTTTTTTGAAATGAAAACAAGGACTGCAGACTTTTGTACTTTTCCTTTTCTTTTGCATTTCCGTCCTTAATATTGGCTAACGTTTTGGCGGGTTCGCCGTATTCAGGCTCCAAAAGTTTGAAGTGACATGGTCTACCCATTAGAACATTTTAAACCTAGCGTAGAAATTCAATGCTTGAATTTACGAATACTAAAAAAAACTCAAAATGTAGGAAGAAATTTGTGTCCTTAGTTTCTACTGGTTTGACTATGTGTTTGGTAGAATGGAACGCGTGTCAAATTGACCTTTTGATGCAACTAAGATGACGAAATCACCGCAGCGTTGCTCAGTCCTGATCAAAAATCGCTAGTAGAAAGCTAGCGTTCAATTAGAAATGAAAAACAAACTTCAAAATTGTACCCAACACATCAAACTCCTTCTGATAATATAGGCACTTTCTCATAACCACAAGTAGTTACAAGAGAAAGAAAGATAACCGATATTCGACCAAACTGAAAAGCACAAGGTTTGAAAGTAAGTTCTGCATTTCTTTTTGTTGGCAAAGAGTAAATTTCGTAAGATGGTATCGCACTGTCGAACAGCTCTTCTTCTATCAACAGTGGCATCGTTGTAGAACGTAGATGCTTCCTCTAGGAGATCTGTTATGTAGCCACGAAAAATCATATGCACTGGGTAGACTTGTCCTGGCTATTCAGAGCTTCTTCTTTATTAAACCACTTATGAAACTTGAATATGTTCTAAGCCTGAAACAATAGATGAAAAATTGTAGAGAATGCATAAGAAACAAAAATATCGAATTTGCCGGAAGACTACGTAAAACGTCAATTTAGAGATATCAAAAAAGCGAATTCAGATCGACTGGCATAAGTTGATCCAAATCAAGACTGCGCAATGAAAGTTAGGCGTTGATTAGATACAACGACCTTATGAATGTTATCGTCTAAATCATAGTTTAAGCCACTTTTTAAACTTGTCGATGCTCGATTTTTATTAACCATCTAGTCATTCGCATTGATCTCATGGCTTTTCCAATGATTTATTCTAGAAGAAATCTGAGGACCACGTAATGAAGTGCTTTTTCGTGCTGTTTATGCATTCTATTCCCTTTTGGGATTTTTCCTGCTATACAGCCATGAAATAGCATTCTTTGAGAAACTTCTGATGCGGAATATATGTAATAAAGATCGCTCAAGCTGCATGCATTGCTTTCATGGTTGCTTTTGTGTCAACTGGTGTTTTCGTCGGAAGGACTGAAGCCATTTTTAACAAGAAAGAAAGGTGAGTGGTGCAATTTCATACGTTATTTATTCTTCGTTTTCGTTAACTCCGACATGAACTGTCTTCCTCAATGACTGACAAATCGGCCGGGACTAATTCTCAACATCTCTCTTTCATCTCGATCGCTTAAGTTGATACATGAAGATTTCTTGCTGCGATTTTTCTACCCAGTCGATGGCTGTGAATCAACACAGATTAACATACAAGATGTAGGATTAGAAAAACCTCTCTACAGCGGATAATGTATGCAGACTTCTTCTCCGGTGCTTTTATTTTTGGGATCATAAAGACCGTTGACGACGAAAAGAGTGCAATGACAGGTATGAACGTGATAGATGATAGACCTACCGCGATCTCTCCACTATTTTCTGCGTTCCACGGCGACTAAATGCTTTTGTCTCATCAGAACTAGGACAGTGTGACACTAGAAGTAGGACAAAGACTGTTTTTTTCATAAGCGTATGATCGCTCGTAAATGGTGGACACTAGCGATTTTGTGTAAGAAATACATGAATTTCGATACACCGATTGTCTTCCGTTGCTCGGGTTATTGGGCTAACTGTAATGGGTGCGCATCCCGATACAAACTTCCCTTTTGCTCTCATTCTTTTTCCTATTTTTTCATTCTCATTATTTTTATTTTGCATATTTTACATGCTTGACTATTCTTGCAACATCTACGATTGTGACATGACAAAAATCGACAAAAGATTCATTTTATTTGCAAGGTACTTTTTATATCAACTCATAACAATACATACAAACCTCTCCAAAAAAATAAAAAGAACGATGTATTAGATGTATACAAATGTGATTCCGCCGTTTTTTTTTGATTTAACAATAGCAAAAGTAAAGGTGTGCAATTTTTTTCGTTTAGAAGTGCCTTGAACACACTTTACTTGTTTGTTTATTTATGTTTCTTATATACAAAATGTTTTATATGATGGTTTTCATAGGACTTTGAATATGACGACTATTGTAACCGAAAAGCGTCATTTGCGTGATATTATCTTTGCACGTTTTTCATTCAAAAAACAGTTTGAAATGCTCAATTTTGGTATCATTCAATTGAGCATCCTCTTATGAACACTTTGGTGTACAACTTGTGCATACTCACTCTAAGACGGAGCTGTAGTGGGATCAAATTCGCTTACTACTCATACACGCATGGCGCGTAGGAGAAAATGTTAGTGAAGCGGAGAAATTGATAATGGATCTTGGAACAAACTTCATTCTACGGAAAATCCGAAATCACGCAGTCTCACTGCAAAAATCATATTAAAGAGCCAAAACGGCATGAACTTTGCAGTTTTGCTGCTGAGTGGTGCATTCGTTAGAACATTTCTAATGCCACATCTTTATGACGTTTCTAACCATTTACACTTAACCCCGTCTGAGTTCGAGTTTCTAGCGAATTTGTCGAAATAATTGCTATAACAACTTAAATTCTTCTTCCTCTCACTTTATTTGGTCGGTCCTACAGTATTTTTTCTACTGAGCGAACTTAATACTTCTAGTATTCATTTCGTTTTTCGTCTTCATATTGAGCGTCGTAGAATACTTACTGGTTGAGCACGACTTCTCTTAATCTGAACGATAGCCTGGCCATGGCATTAAGAAAACATTGATTGTTGACTGCCGGAGAACGTTGGAGTGAGGGGGAGGGGAATATTGATTAGTCCGTGCTGCGAATCACAACCACTCGGGCACGGTGTCCTGATCCTCCTCCTGGCCCCCCTCCCTCCCTTCCCCCAAAAAGAAAGAAAATAAAGAAAGAAAAGAAAAGAAAGAGAGAAACAAAGAAGGAAAGGAAAGAGAAAAGAAAAGAGAGAGAAAGGAAAGAAAGAAAAAAAGGAAGAAAGGAAAAAAAGAAAGAAAGATAGAAAGAAAGAAAGAAAGAACGAAAGAAAGAACGAAATAAGAAAACAAAGAAAGAAAGAAAGAAACAGAGAAAAGGATAACGATCCAACAGGCTACGTGCAACTTGGTTTTCTCTACTTACATCTTATACTATACTGTTTGTTCAAATGCGTTAGTGTTGATATGCAAAAAACTATCTCCTAGAGGCGTAGCCCGCGTGGTCTAATGGATAAGGCGTCTGAGTCCGGATCAGAAGATTGCCGGTTCAAGTCCGGCCGTGGGCTCAAGTTTTTTAGAACGCTTAGTATTCAGATGTCCAATTGTTGACATGGATGTGCAGGTGATCCTAATCGCATTATTACCGCATCGACTAAGAGGGGTGTTTGTTGAGTTAATTAGTGTTAGTTTCAAGAGCTTCATGTATACTGCCGGTGCCAAAAGAGTGGCTTTGCGTACCACCTGCATCACTTGCCGTCCCGTTGATCGTCAAGTGATTCATGGGGGCACCAATAACACTTTCATTTTTCCCTATCGCATGCAAGAGGAGCCCAGTGGGACCTCCTCGCTTTACTAACTTGATGAGCAACATATCCTTCTTCTGAGCTTCTCGTGAAGAAATCAGATTATAGAGTCAAAGGTTTTTCTGAGAAGTGCTTCACATCCGAAGAATCCAGTCAGTAAAGGCGCATTGGTTGTCGTTGAAGCGTACTAATTGTCCAGCCACCTTGGTTTCGATGGCTTGACGAGTAGAACGGTGTTTTTTATCGCCGATTGTTGACGTAGGTCAGAACTTTGGATCTTTCTCTCATCTGCGAAATATGGAATAGTTCTAGCAACATTCCACCTGCGCGTTCAATAACACCAAGTGACCTTTCATCCTGCTTACGTAGCAACCAGAATTCTGCTGCATATGTTATAGCAGGGATAACTATCAAGTCGAAGAGGTAGGCACGGAATCGGATGTCCTTTGTCCACCTCACTACGTCCTCCATGCCGTCTAAGAGGTTCATTTTCTTCTGCTTAACTCTAGTGCTAGGTCGTTTATCTTGTTGACTTCATGACATAGACAGACATAATCCAAGCATTCAGAGATGTTCGTTTCGATGAGCACGACTTGGTCATTCAAAACCCATCCGTTCCCGAGAGAGCAATCTTACCATGGGCGCAATCGGTCAACATTCGTTCCACCTGGCTGATGCTTGGTGTTATAAGGACGATACTATTAGGTGAACATATATGACTCCATCGTTTGTTTTTTTTTTCTCCGTAATAATAAAACAAGTGAACTTATGCAAATTCTTTATTTCAACTGAAAGTATACTCAAACACTATTTATCACATGTTTTTATGTACAAAATGTTTTCAAGGATGGTTTGTATAGGACTTTGAAGATGACTTGTGTATCAGAAGAACGTTACTTGCCGGAACATTACTCTAAAGATTTATTATACAAAAGTAATTTAAATTGCTTGACTTTGGCAATGTTCAAGTGCGCATTTTGTGAAGATTTTAGTACAAAACTTTCCCATACTTGCTCCCAGATAGAGGCTTTGGAAACAAATTCGCTTACTACTCATACACGAATGGCGCGTAGGAGAGAATGTTAGTAAAGCAGCTCCCAAGACTAACGGGGCTCGGAGCGAGCGCCATCTTGAAGCTAGTATCGGCAAGTTCTGCACAAAAATGTTCGCAAAAAATGCTCAGTTGAGCGGAACCAAAACTATGAAATTCTATTGGTAAATTATATTAAAACATCAGACGGTACGAATTTTGTTAGTCTTGCTTAATGATAACGCTCGACTTTATGTTGCAACACTAAGCGAAAACGTCGCAAGTGAGCTGACGTAGGAAGTTTTGGGAAGTTCTCTCTTACCCGCTTTACTCTCCCGACATTGCATCATCAGATTACCACTTGAGGTTACCAAATTGTAATTGCGAATTAGCAAATTGAGAAAAGGCGTTTTTCGGGTACAAAATTCGTCATCTTCAAAGTTTCATAAAAACCATCCCGTAGAAAATTTCGCATCAACAGTATCACCTGTCGTCCCGTTGATCGTCTAGTGACTCGAGCGGGTACCAGCAACACTTCTAATTTTCCCTATCACGTGCGAGAGTAGCTCAGTGGGTCCTCCTCGCCCCAGGGATTCGCTAAATATCATATCTTTCTTCTATGCCTTCCGTAAAGAAATCGCACCATCAGATCGGTGGTCTTCTTGTAGAGCGCTTGATATCCCGAGAAATCCAGTCAGTAACGGCTCTCGTCCATCGGTTGTCGATGAAGCACATCACGTGTCTGGCGCACCTTATTTTTATGTCCTGGCGTGTAAACGGCGTCTTTAATCTTCAATCTTTGACGTAGGTCGGAACTTTGGGTTCTTTCTCTCATTTACGGGATACGGGATACTCTCAGAATCGACCTTTTAACTGCGGGTTTGATAACGCCAAGTAATCTTTCATCCTGCTTAAATAGCGACCAGATTTTTGCTGCATACGTTAGGGTAGGGATAATCGCAGAGTCAAGAAGGTGGGAGCGGAGTCGGACGTTCTTCGCCCTTCCTCTTCACTACATCTTCGATGCTTTTGAACGTTCCCCAAACCGCTCGTTTCCTCCTGCTCAACTCTGGAACTAAGTAGTTCATCATATTGATTTCACGACATAGATAGACATCAGCGGAGCATTCGGAGATGTTCGTTTCGTTGAGCACGATTTGATCATTCAAAATCCATCCGTTCCTCATGAACATGTTTCCGTTAGATTTAGTTGAAGGCCAATCTTTCCACAGGGGTTGTCGAAATCGGTCAACATTCGTTCCGCTCTGCTGATGCTTGGTGTTATGAGGGCGGTGTTATCAGCAAAACGAGATGGTGTAATTGTCGACCGCCAATTTTCAATCTCATATCGTCCCATCTAATGTTTGCAGACATTTTGGAAAGTGACAGTGAATAATTTTGGCTGAATTGTATCGCCTTAGCGAGCCCCTCTTCATATGTCGTTTGTGATTTTGTTGTAGCTTTAAGATATTTTGGTCTTGAAATCTTTATATAATTCACGAAAGATCATTATGTGCCGAGTGGGGACGCCTTGGTTATCCAGAGCCTCTATAACCGCTTCTGCTTCCTCTGAATCAAAAGCTTTCTTCGGACTGATCAAAGTGAGGCAGAGCGGCATTTTGTACCCTCGTGAAACTTCAGTGAGTTTTGTAGTCGTGTGAATGTGGTCTACGGTACTAATTCTTTTTCAGAACCTTGCTTGTTCGCTTGGTTGTCCTTCGCCCAGTGTTCTGTCAATCCTTTCTCGATTACTCGACTGAAGAGTTTGAAGAGAGCGGACAGCAAGCAGATTGGTCGATAATTGCCTGTGCGGAAAGGTCTCCCTGTCAAATAACAACACTGTCTTGCTAGTTTTCCATCGAATAAGAACTTTGTATTCTGACAGGTAGCGAGTGAGGAGCCAAGCCAGGGTGTTGGTGAGAACTGGTGCTAGGTTCTTCAGGTGTTCTGCTCTAATCCTGTCTGAACCAGGTGTAGATCTATTCTTCACCCACGATATAGCATGTCGGATTTTAGAAGAGAGAACCGGTAAAACGACAAGTTCACCTTCTTTCAATTCATATGACGATAAGAGGACATGGCTAGCAAGGAGATCTAAGAAGTGCTGGTGGATGATTTTCTCCGCTGCCCATCCGGAAGCTGTATGTTTTCCGTCAGGGCATCGAAGAGCGATCATCTTGGTCTTATAAATGGCGAAGCCTCGCTGAGCTTTGCGAAGCTCTTCCCAGCTTGTGCACCTTCTGCCATGACTTCTGCTCTTTGGGTCTTCTTTTATCTCTTCTCGAAGGCGTCACGCAAGTTCGAACAAAAGGTTTCGGTTGCTTGTAGCTCGTGTAATACCACGTTGGCGTATCAGCTCGAGTTTTTGCACAGACAAGCGTATTTTCGTGGCTTTACCACTCTCGGATTTCACAGCGCTGACATGAAGATATTCTACTGTCTGATTATTCTTCGTCAGTGTTATCGACAGCGGTATTTTCCCAAGGGCCGACTATGACTTGAATACATCCCAATCTGTGGTAGTTCTGGGACTTCGCTATTCAAATTTAGCAACTTTCTCTCGTTTCCGCGATAAACGGAACGTTGCGCGAAGGGGGCGATGGTCTGATCCCGTGTAGAACTTAGAAACAAGAGTGACATCACTCAGGTAAAGCCACTAAGATGTGGTTTATTTCGTTGTGGTACTCTCTATTGGGAGACTCCCACATCCACCGCTGAGAGTGAGGTTTTTAGAGGTATGAGTTACCATGGATGGTTTGGGTCGTCATGATAAACTAGATAGCCTTTCACACTGTTCATTCCATTCAGTCCGTCTGTCGCAATGTGACGTTCTGCAGACGTTCTCGCAAAATTTTTGCGCTAAAATCTCCAACAATGACCTTAAAGAAGGTTGGTCTGCTCCGAAGAATTTTTCGAGATCGTATATGAAACGCTCCGACATCGTCTTCTTTATAGCTTGGTGTTGGTGCGTAAGCAATGAAGATCGTCCAAGTCGGCACTAAACCATATCGTTCAAACCGCAGTCGTCCGATGGGTTGTTAATTGCTCAGATAAAGCGATGTTCACTGTCACATTCGATTTGACTAGGACATCAACGTCGCTGACGCCTCTGCGATCGCATGTTCCATGAAGCAGTTCCTTTTCTGTGTCATAAACAGCGTGAAGAGAATGGCGTCTTTTCGTCTCAGCTAAGCCCATGACGTTTCCTTTTAAACTTCTTGCCTGAATTAATAGATCTATCATAGCGGATTCGTGAGCAAGTGTTCTTGCATTGTAGGTACAGATCGTCATTTTAGTCGCATACGGTATGGTGCGAAATAACGCGTGGCTGCGCGAGACGCTTCTCTTTGCGGTTCATTTTTGGCAATCGCCATCTCTACCGTGTGGGCAAACCTGGGAGTTCTTCTTCCTGCAAAAGCGGTCATACAATCGGTTACGGACAGTTAGTGCTTTAGGGCATTATGAGTATCTCTACTACTGCTACCAAAATATTCAGTACTGCTCTGTTTAGGCAGTGTATAATAGCTGTGATTTCTTTGTCATAAAGAAAGGCAGGATGAATGAAAACTTGTTTTTATAGACTTTTCGTTTCGTGCGTCGAATTTTCTACAAATCTTGCCGAGGAGCTCCTGCCTTGTCGTAGCCAAGAGATGGCTATTTCTTGCGCCAATCTTGTGAAATCTACCTCTTGTTGTTTTTCTGTGGACGCACTAGTAGCTGTTCGGAACATGTATTTTTTTTTACAAAGGCGCGTTTTGTGTATGATGGATGAGATAAGTGAGATAATGCAAGATGTTCATACCATTTGGCTTTCGGTACTACTTCGTGCTATGGGTGCTATTCGACAGGTTGACTTGTATTTTCAAAAAGGTGCCAATTTGCTTGTGGTTGCTTACCGGCAAAGTTTTTATATACTCTGTTTATTCGACAATGGAAGCATTTGCTCGTCTCCTCATGTGTTGAGCAGGCGACAAAACAAATATCTATATACCTACACTAGAGTAACGGCGGATGATCAATTTCCACCCTAGACATAAAAACTATAGCAGTGGTTGATACTAGTCGTTATAACCATTCCCGACCCTCTAAAAATTGAGCATTTCAGACACTCTTTCAAGAGAGTCATAGCTTGCCGAATAAAGAACCCATACACTTTACAGCTCTTTCGTGCTTCGTTAACAGCTTGCATGTGGTATGCATTGCGGACTTATTTGACACGTTTGTTAAAAAGGTGGTCATGTCGAAAGACTCGATCACGTACACGTTGTTGAGAGATGCGTTACATAGGACTTTATAGAAACGTTTGAGCGTCTGTGAGATGAGCTTGGATGTGTTTTAGTCATTGAACTCGGTATTAAGCTTATAAATCAAGCTTTTCTGTCCGTTGGCCCGTCTACACAGCTGATGATGGGTGCAACTTTGAATTTTGATGAATTAGTAGACGCAAGAATATTACTGTATACCAACTAGGAAGAGTTAATAAGTAATTATGCGACGTGATATGATGGTAGGCCAATTTTTATTAGAGAAAACTGAAGGCTCTAAACAAGCCGAGCTTATTATTTATATTCATTCCTTGTTCACTTTCCGATATTGGCTATTTCTTTAATGTGTTTTTTCGTTATTATACCATCCAATTGGTGAAGAATTACTACAAACTCTCCGACCTCCTAACTCTAACTAAATTTTGTTTTAATAGCTCGCGTGCCTATCTCATGCCATTTTCTATTGTGATGTGAGGTTGGAACTACTCTTTTTGCGCTATAGTGCTTACAGATTGCGGGAGTTCGTAGCGAATTTGCGAAAATTGATATCTAGTAGTTGTTAATGTCTTGTTATCTGAAGAAGAAGAAGGCGATGGTGGTATTAACTCTACATGGCGTTGATCATATTTCTTAGATGATTCTAGTCTGCCTTTATAGCTTAGTAAATCTTGAAGCTCTTGCAAGTTGCATACGATCTTAAGCATATTTCCTTATAAAGAGTTGCGCTGGTGTAAAACCTAGGCCCACTGTCAAGGAGAGTCATACCATCTAACACGATGACCCTTCATTTATCTGGCATGTTATTGATGTTGATTGACTTTTGGAGCTTTCGTTAGCGGTGCGGTGGTGTCTCATTGAAGCTAGTCTATGCAATTTGTATAATAGATTTTCAAATATTTTGCTTAGAGTTCCTCTAGCATCTGTCCTAGCATACTCGAGAAATAAAAATGATTCACGTTCTGATGCTCCTCCAAGGGCAATTCTCCAAATGCTGAACAGAATGAAATTCTTTCGACTTACATTTCTTCAAACAGGCATGCATCTTGTGCTGCATACATCAAAGAGTTTCACGCAATAGTCGCACCTCAATGTTTAATTATCGCTGGCTTTCATTTAGTCGACTGCATAGTTCGTGAAGGCGTTTTCGATTGATGAAGGCTGGGACGACCTGATTTTTTACCCAGCGAAGGCGACAAATTGACGTTTGTCTAACTAGGACAATTTTTTGGCAGCGCCTCTTCTCCTAGTTGGAAATATTTTGCCAGCACAGCACGTAAAATCTCTCAGGGCCAACTATCAGGTTGAGCAAAAAGTTCTAAGAAATTCTTGGAAATTTACACTTTAACATTTTGGTGCCCTTTTTTATTGACACTAATATTAAATTGCACATACTTTTACTTTCTTCTGCAGTGCTGTCAAAAAATCTTTCCAAAGTGCAAATACATTTACGAGTTCTTTGAAAATTGTTCTGTCGAAAAATTTCCACAGCTCAAGGGAATAGATATGCCAGGCGAAATAGTAATAAGAAAGTAATGAGCAAGAGTTTTTCCCCATTTCGCAGAGACTTGAAAGTTTTTCTGATTGATATATATAAAACAAGCTTTCATCTATCGTATTCTGAAAATGGGCTTTCCATCTCCACTTTGCTTTGACAAATACTGATCCACATACCTCCAAAACGTGGTGATTGCATGCGAATGTCGTACTGCGCGAAGCTTCACATTCTTTTGGCAGCTAAAGCGCAATGAAAAGTCCTTTTTACAAACTAGGAACACTGCCAGAATTGGCAAATGTCAAGCTATCGAAAATTCGCTAGAACTCTGATTAAAAGCCTCGTTTAGCAATAAATGCTTGACTAAGGAGCACGATTCTATTTTCGCTCCTGTTGTCCAATAATACAGCCATACTGAAAACGAAGCACACGATTGAAGTCTACAAAATTTCAGCTGTTAGTCGATTATTGAAACTTGGAAAAGACCAAAAGGCGCATTTTTTTCAAAGAATCTTAGTAAGGAGCGGATAATAGAAGTGGTCCAGTTTTGAAAAAAACCCGATCTTTTTGGCTTTTATACCGCACTAGCAAGTCTGTCTAGAAAAGCAAACGTATTACTGTCACTCTTGTAATGTGACCTTTCGACCGGTTGTTAAATCTCCAAAAAAGCTCTCTTCAGCGAGAATTGTTTGAATGAAGAACAAAATTTTCTTTTCGCTTTTTAGCACAATATTGAAGTTTTTTATAACAGATCATTGAAAGTATTTTGATTCAGGCTATCGAATGATTACTCAAATATAAGGAACGACCGAAAAGTAAACCTTTTCTGATGGCTCGAAACAAGGCACGGCTAACGAAAGAGTACCATTGAATGACTAAATCGGCAGTGTTGCACACTCGATTGTTCTTCGCTGTTAATATCTCTCTAGTGAATACAGCATTATGCGAAGGCTTTTCAAAAACAAGTACATTTTGAATTTCTCCGAAATTTGAGCTCTCAAAGAGTTACTGAACTTTAGTGCAATCGTGTGGAGCGAAAAACTCTTCTTGAAAATTGACGGTGCGATATGGAAAAAATATATCATAGCATAATGTGTTCAACAATTCTCATCAAAATACAACTAAGAGTCTGACATGTGAGCTAGATCTAGCAGAAGCCTAACTTCCTGCCACGCTTCGGATGACCTGATATCAATAAATGTCCTTCAACAGTCACAATCTCTCTTAAATGTTTACCATCTTTTCATCAATTTTCCATCTCCTCAACGCAATTCAGCATTCATCTCTGTACGCTCTTATATTTATTTATTTTCCCACTGCACACTTTGTTGTAACATCTAGTGCTTCTTGATTATTTCAATCCTTTAGGTGTGACAGAGAAAAATAAATTAACGTGTAATAACGGAGGCACCTTTGGAATTTCACTCGTATTTTGATAGCTTGGCAGCTTTTATGTTGAAATTGACCGTATACTCCCATTTCGTGCAGGGGACCTGAAGGCTGTTTGACTGTAAGAAGTAAAATTAAAAAAGCAAATTGCATAAAGTGCCTGAAGCTTGCTTCAAAGTATTTATGATCAAGATATGAAGATTCGCCGTTGTGAGGCACTGAAATCAATTCCAAAACCCTAAGAAATAATACTTCGTGCCCACATTAGGCACTGGAAAAGTATAGATTCTCTGTACAGAATTTCGTCATCGATATGTTAATCTACTATTCAACAAAATTGTCGCAAAACGTAATTCTACAATATTTGGGGAGTGCTCTATAGAGGCCAAGCCCCGTCTGTAAAATTCGTCGATATGACTGCTCATTGTTCGAGCTCACAGTGGATGGGAATTGTCTGCAATCTCTTTGTATGTCAAAACTTGCTCATCCAAAACAGAACTTGCTAAAAATGGCAACATCTACTGTAGCGACAGCTGCGTGAAGTCGGTATGTCGGCGATCAAACAGCATCATTACGCCTCAGGTCCATTCCCACTCCTGTTTGAATGAGATTAGATTATTCTCACCTCTATCTAATTATCTTACACCATCAAGATATCCACAAGTCCCTCTGATAGCCCTTCGAGGACCACCTCTGATAGGCGAGCGGCATCGAACGATCACTTGCACGGCAGTCGGACAAGCGGCTCTGCCTACCTGCTTGCGTGCCTGGTTGTCTGCCTGCTTTCCCACAAGACGCGACGCCACCATTAAAGCAGCTGAGTGAGATTGGACGTCGCATGGTGATTATCAAAATGACTCCCACACACCTTTAAAAGATAGAAAAAAACTCTGCCCGGTTGCCTGCGGGGACATGTGGCTCGCCACTAGGCGACAGATAGGGGAATTAATAGCGGGTGCAAAAACGTGCATCTCTCACGAGCGGAGAATTTAGGGAATAAACTCTTTCTCTGTGCTGCGCCAATTTGGTACACTTCTTGAGAAACCCGGCCGAAAGCTTCCAATCAAGTGGTTGGAAGTGCACGAGATGCTGCTAGCAGTCAGCTCAATTGAAAGAGCTTCTCCGCGTCTCGCTAACTTTAACTTAACTATCCTAGCGTAACAACCTCGTTTAGGATTGAAGCATTATTTTTTGGAATTATTTTGAATGTTTGCGAGTTTTCAAAAAAAACAGTCGATCTGAAGAATCAATTTTGATCTAACAGCCAAAGAAACATCGACTAAGAGGTGATGATGGACCAGTGTCTTTGTACACTGTGCCATCATCACATACGCCCCCTCCTTGCTTCGGCGCAGGGCTTAATGTAGGGCGGGGGTCACTGACGAGGAGGCCAAAATCTCCGACCGGTGTATGACCCTGGCGTAACAACCTCGTTTAGGCTTAAAGCATTCTTTTTTGAACTTCGTTATTTTGAATGAAAAGACCTCTCGTACAGCAGCGTGGGGAGGACGAGAATGGAACAGCTGAGAAAATCTTAGCGACAGTGTGAACTTCTCAGAGGTGGGATGAAGGTGCGGCATTGTGCGCCTATAACGCACGCGCACTTGCATACGAATCCCTATAGATCTACTTATCCAAGAAGTATAAGGCGCAACCATACCGGCCTGGCTCAGACGGGAAGAGACTATTCATTTCACGCTGTCTATGACACTGAAGAAAAGTGTTTGCTCGGAACACACTATAGTTAAGGTGTCGGGGACGCTAATAAAACCTCAGCGACATTGGCAAGGAGATCCATTCAAACATCCCGATTGCCTGGATCGGACGCTCATTGTTTGAGACAATGTGGATCAATACTAGCTTCGATTATCTCCATTGTGTATTCTGTTTCATAACGACACCAGCGGAAGAAATCCTACCACTTGCAAAATCACATCGAAAAAAACCAAGATGACGGATCAGCAGCCAAGCCATAGAAGACAATTCGAGAATAAGACAGAATAGACGCTTCTTCTGCAAGCTTGACAAGATTGTCGATAGAAATTCAACACCATATTTGCTGTACAAGATCAGAAAGAGTAGAGCTGTTCATTGAAAAGACTATTCAGTTCCATTTCCCTGTGACAAGTATGATAACCTTTAGTTGAATGACAAACACAGTGCTAAACATATATTCATAAAACGATACGAAGACCCATACAACAGATATTGAAACTGCACACATAACGAAATTACACTCATGAATTGGCAGCTTCGAAAAAGAGTGAATAAAGAAGGTCCGGTAAATAATGTGAAAGACTGAACAAACGAAAACTCAGACATAACGGAAGAAAACCCTAAAATATAGTCCCTTACGCAGAGGATCCATAAAAATTGCGAGGGATAATTTCAACGTTTATCAGTGCTTTTTGTTTATGATAGATAGATAGATTCTGCTAAAAGTTGGAAAAGTCGATTAGAATCTTGACCTACATATTTTACCGAGTTGCAAAGGACATTCATAATCGAACAGCAATGAAAAACTGAATCAGATCAGAGCATTTTAAGATAATGCCCCTGATCACTGTTTAAATCTGCGTTTCTCGATGCACGAGCTCTAGAATAAGTAGGCATGAATGAATGAAACCCGGAAATCGCTGAGTTTTAGAATGATCGATCTCCCTGACCGCTACGTAGGAGCTGCAACTTTCTAAAGATAGCAAAAAAAAAAGCCCAGTCTTGCAAAAATTGATTTAATGATCACAAAAATCTTTATCAAAAATACTATAGTGACTTGGTAAGTAAATACTACACTAAATCTACTAATAAACTAGAGGCGCTACTACTTTTCCTAAAACCACAGTTTTCGATTCGAATGTACACAACGCTTGAATCGTACATTTGGCTAGGTCTCACATAGTTAACGGTGACGTTTTCACAGAAATTCGTCCTTGTATAGTGTTCAGAAACTCGTCTGTCATCTAATGTGACTGACTTTTCTCGGAGAGAACCCCTTGAGTTATATGTCGATAAAGAGCTTCAACTGTAACCTTTTAGTGGTTAATGCTGATTGCTCATACGCTCATTGCACTCCATATCACAAAAGCTCACATTTCCAGTAGGAAACGCTTCGAACTGTCAGGAAAACCCGTATATGGACAATCCTTAGATGACATTTAATGCTTCCGCTAGTGCTGTATGTTTGTATGAGAAGTCGTAAAATCAAACGACGCTATTTTCATGACAGAAGAGCGACTCGTCAATTAAACCAAAAGTGAACTGAGTTTCATAGGAAATATCAAACATAAAATCATCGCAAGCGCTTGAAACATATCTGAAATAGGTGTATATATCAACAACGCATGCAAAAATATCTATTGCAAGAATTATCTACAAGTCTTTAGTGAAGATAACAGCTGCAATTTTTGCGTTGGCGCTTTGTTACCATAAAGAGCTGCAAGAGAGACATTTTTCATTCTAAAGATATAGGATGATTTCTAGAATCACTTGCGAATCGTTCTTATTGCGCGTATTTCTAGCTTTCTGCAACCTTCGTTTCATTTATAATCCCATTTTCGCTTTGCCGGCATGTCACTCATCGACCGGTAAGCATCTCCAATGTGATTCATGCAACCACAATGTTTTTGCTAAGAAAATGTTATGCCTCCTGTCGTGGCATTTGATTCAAAAAGCGCTTTACATAAACAGAGGCTACACAGCTCAGCTCATACTTGCCTCGTTGTCAAAAAAAAACTCTCGGCGTTGATCAGTTCCTGAGAAATGCGCCGTGCATCCGACTTAATCGAGCGACGTTTGATGTCATTTTATATCTGGTTTTAAAAAATGGCTCACAATGGCCTACCGATGCATGAAGTTGGTGTGGCTATCCTTCCATGCAGATGTGATGTCTGTTCGAGGGCTGTGAAGAAATAGAATTCTTGGTGAGCTTCATGCACGGGATTGAAGCATCGACTCATCAAACACCAGTGCACTGCAGAGCGTCTCTAATTATTGCGCCATGCTGCTTTATTGTTACGAATTCAATAACGCTTCTTAATATTTATAGTGCGATTAGTGTCTGCTCAGGTCAAGGGATTCAACGTAGGAGGCTGCAGATAGTTAATCGTTATACCGGAAACCGTACACACAGTTCAGATTATCCTTATGACACCAGCGAATACGGCGAAATTTACGTAGGTTAGATCTCCTAATAATGCATTGATCCATAATATTATTTTCTCGCCTTTGTAGACACAGCATCTGAATTATTTGTCTAACAATCGAAACATCGTATGTTGAGTGATTCGAGCGTCGTTCCACCTTAACCCTAAGTGTCTTGACTGAGATCTGCTGCTTTGGTATCAGTGTTATGAAATATTAAGTTCTATTCCAGTGTATTATATTGGCTCCTAAATACAAAATTGAGTGCATTGCTCATACATTCCGTGGTAGTATTATGACAAGTAATAATGCTTGAAAGAATATAGGAGTCTTTGCTGTCTACGTGCAGTTTATGCGACGAAATCCATGTTGATGGCTTCAAAATACACTTGCATATTTATGACTGGATAGAGTACTTAGTTTACAAAATTAAATTAGACGAATTCTTGCTGCGGGTTTCAACCGAGCTACTGTAGTATTTTTGATAAAGTTGTTTGCTAACACTACGTCAGGTTTTGCCAGATTTTTTTTTGCTATATTTGCGCGAGTTAAATTTTCTACGTAGCGGTCAGGGAGATCGATCATTCTAAAACTCAGCGATTTCCGGGTTTCATTCATTCATGCCTACTTATTCTAGAGCTCGTGCAACGAGAAACGCGGATTTAAACAGTGATCAGGGGCATTGTTTTCAAATGGTCTGAACTGGTTCAGTTGCTTATTTCTTGTTCGATTATGAATGTCCTTTGCAACTCCGTAAAATATGTAGGTCAAGATTCTAGGCGACTTTTCCGACTTTTAGCAGAGTCTATCTATCTATCATAAACAAAAAGCACTGATAAACGTTGAAATTATCCCCTCGCAATTCTGATGGATCCTCTGCTTAAGTGACTATATTTTCTGGTTTTCTTCCGTTATGTCTGAGTTTTCGTTTCTTAAGTCTTCTACATTTACCAGGCCTTCTTTATTCCCTCTTTTTCAAACCTGCTAATTCATAAGTGTAATTTCGTTATGTGCGCAGTTTCAATATCTGTTGTATGGGTCTTTGTTTCGTTTTATGAATATGTGTTTAGCTCTGTGTTTATCATTCATCAAAAGGTTATTATACTTGTCACAGCGAACTGGAACTGAATATTTTTTTTCCTCAATGAACAGCTTTATTCCACACTTTTTAATCTTGTACAGCAAATATGGTGCTGAATTTCTATCGACAATCCTGTCGAGCTTGCAAAAGTAACTTCTATCCTATTTTATTTTCAAATGTTCTTCTATAGCTTTGTTGCTGATTTGTCATCTTCGTTTTTCGATGTGATTTTGCAAGTGGTAGAATTTTGGCCGCTGTTATCGTCATGAAACGGAACACACAATGAAGTTAATCAAAGCTGGTGTTTATCCACATCGTCTCAAACTTCATCGTCCGATCCGGGCCATCGGGATGTTTGAATGGATCTCCTTGCCAATGTTGCTAAAGTTTTATCGGCTGCTTCGTGCTCGGATCTCGACGTTTATGGTCAGATACGTTATGATGAGAACGATAGCGTCCCCGACAACTTTACTATCGCGTGTTCCGAGCAGAAACTTTTTTCGGTGTCATGGACAGCGTGAAATGAAGAGTCTCTTCCGTGTGCTCCAGGCCGGCGAGGTTGCGCCTTATACTTCTTGCAAAAGTAGATCTATAGGAATTTGTATGCAAGTGCGCGTGCGTTATAGGCGCACACTATCGCACCTTCCTGCCACCTTTGAGCAGTTTACACTGTCACTAAGGTTTTCTCCGCTGCTCCGTTCTCGCCTTTCCCACGCTGCTGTTCGAGAGGTCTTGTCATTCAAAATTACGAGGTTTGATAATTCTGTGTCCACCTTTCTTATATATTATGTTTTGCTCATAGATGCTCAAAGATGGGGCTGAATACTCACGCGTAGCTTGCTTGTCACTCCGACGAAGACACGGAGAAGCTTACTCAATTGAGCTGACTGGTAGCAGCATCTCGTGCACTTCCAACCACTTAATTGGAAGCTTTCGGCCGGGTTTTTCTAGACAAGAAGTGTGGCAAATTAGCGCAGCACAGAAAGGGAGTCCATTCCATAAATTCTCCGCGCGTGAGGGAAGCACGCTTTGATACCCGCTATTAATTCCCCTATTTGTCGCCAGGTGGCGAGCCACATGTTCCGCAGGTAACCGGGCAGAGTTTTTTCTATCTTTTAAAGGTGTGTGGGAGTCATTTTGATAATCACCATGCGACGTCCAATCTCACTCAGCTGCTTTAATGGTGGTGTCGAGTCTTGTGGGAAAGCAGGCAGACAACCAGGCACGCAGGCAGGTAGGCAGAGCCGCTTGTCCGACTGCCGTGCAAGTCATGGTTCGACGCCGCTCGCCTTTCACAGGTGGTCCTCGAAGGGCTATCAGAGAGACCTGTGGATATCTTGATGGTGCAAGATAATTAGATACAGGTGAGAATAGTCTAATCTCATTCAAACAGGAGTGGGAATGAACCTGAAGCATAGTGATGTTGTTTGATTGCCGACATACCGAATTCACGCAGCTGTCGCTACAGTAGATGTTGCGATTTTTAGCAAGTTGTGTTTTGGATGAGCAAGTTTTCACATACAAAGAGATTACAGACAATTCCCATCCACTGTGAACTCGAACAATGAGCAGTCATATCGACGAATTCTACAGACGGGGCTTGGCCTCTATAGAGCACTCCCCAAATATTGTAGAATTACGTTTTGCGACAATTTTGTTTAATAGTAAATTAACATATCGATGACGAAATTCTGTACAGAGAATCTATACTTTTCTAGTGCCTAATGTTGGCGCGAAATATTATTTCTTAGGGTTTTGGAATTGATTTCAGTGCCTCACAACGGCGAATCTTCATATCTTGATCATAAATACTTTGAAGCAAGCTTTAGGCACTTTATGCAATTTGTTTTTTTCATTGTACTTCTTAGAATCAAAAAGCCTTCAGGTCCCCACTGTACGAAATGGGAGTATACGGTCAATTTCAACATAAAAGCTGCCAGCTATCAAAATACGAGTGAAATTCCAAAGGTGCCTCCGTTATTACACGTTAATTTGTTTCTTTCTGTCACACCCAAAAGACTGAAATAATCAAGAAGCACTAGACGTTACAACAAAGTGTGCAGTGGGAAAATAAATAAATATAAGAGCGTACAGAGATGAATGCTGAATTGCGTTGAGGAGATGGAAAATTGATGAAAAGATGGTAAACATTTAAGAGAGATTGTGACTGTTGAAGGACATTTATTGATATCAGGTCATCCGAAGCGTGGCAAGAAGTTAGACTTCTGCTAGATCTAGCTCTCATGTCAGACTCTTAGTGGTATATTTGATAAGAATTGTTGAACACATTATGCTATCAAATATTTTTTCTATATCGCACAGTCAATTTTTAAGAAGAGTTTTTCGCTCCACACGTTTGCACTAAAGTTGAGTAGCTCTTCGAGAGCTCAAATGTTGGAGAATTTCAAAATGTACTTGTTTTTAAAAAGCCTTCGCATAATGCTGTATTCACTAGAGAGATATTATCAGCGAAGAAGAATCGAGTGTGTAACACTGCCGATTTAGTGACTCAGGGGTACTTTTCCTTTAGCCGTGCCCTGTTTCGAGCCATCAGAAAATGCTTACTTTTCCGTCGTTTCTTATATTTAAGTTATCATTCGATAGCTTGCATGAAAATACTTTCAATGGTTTATTGTAATTTTCAAAAAACTTCAATATTGCGCTAAAAAGCAAAAAGAAAATTTTGTTCTTCATTCAAACAATTCTCGCTGAAGAGAGCCTTTTTGGAGTTTTAACAACTGGTCGATAGGTCACATTGCAAGAGTGCCAGTAATACGTTTAATTTCTGAAGAGACTTCTAAGCGGTATAAAAGCCAAACAAGATTTGGTTTTTTTTTCAAAACTGGACCACTTCTACTATCCGCTCCTTGCTAAGATTCCTTGAAAAAGAAAAACGCGCCTTTTGGTCTTTTTTCAAGTTCCAATAATCATCTAATAGCTGAAATTTTGTAGACTTCAATTGTGTACTTCGTTTTCAGTATGGCTGTATTGTTGGACAACAGGAGCGAAACTAGAATCGTGCTCTTTAGTCAAACATTTATTGCTAAACGAGGCTTTTTCATCAGAGTTCTAGCGAATTTTCGATAGCTTGACATTTGCCAATTCTGGTAGTGTTCTTAGTTTGTAAAAAGGACTTTTCATTGCGCTTTAGCTGCCAAAAGAATGTGAAGCTTCGCGCAATACGACATTCGCATGGAATCACCACGTTTTGGAGGTATGTGGATCAGTATTTGGCAAAGCAAAGTGGAGATGGAAAGCCCATTTTCAGAATACGATAGAAGAAAGCTTCTTTCATATATCTTAATCGGAAAAAACTTTCAAGTCTCTTCGAAATGGAGAAAAACATTACAAATAAATTACAAAATTTTGTGCAATAAGGCTCAACGTGTGTGGAACAAAATGTTACTTTTTCCTCTACGCTGTGCAAAGGAGCAAGGAGACAAGCACACTTTAAAAATCTACAAAACCTTACGCTATCTAGTGGTCTGTAGAAGTAAAGGGGAAAAGCTTCACATAACAGAATGTAAGTGCTTGCCGAACATAATGTTGCTTTTCGTGTTACGACATTGTAAAGAAGATTTCATGAAGCACATCCTCAAGCTTTCGAGATCAAGCTTTCAATCAATTATTGACAGCTTAGTGGGGGGTCCTGTTCAGCAAAAGAGATTCCTCCAAATGCACTGTCCGATAGGAGTAATGCATTGCTTTTTCTGTACATAATATGCCATGAAGTAAGCTACAACAAGGCAAGATAAATTATCTAGATAAGTCAGGCGAAAAAAAATTTCAGTCAAAAATCAGTGGACAAGCTCACTTAAAATATGTGGCCTACTTGCGGAGGCCATAGTGCGCTTCCAAGGAGGGCTTTCATTTGTACGCACTATAGCGCAAAAAGAGTAGTTCGCATCATATCAGAACAGAAGATGGCATGAGATAGGCACGCGAACAATTAAAACAAAATTTAGTTAGAGCATGAGTTAGAAGTAAGGTCAGAGAGTTTGTAGTAATTCCTCACCAGTTGGATGTTAAAATAACGAAAAAACACTTCAAAGAAATTGCACTATATAGACCATCATCTGGAAAGGAATTTAAAACCAATATCGGAAAGTGAACAAGGAATGAATATAAATAACAAGCTCGGCTTGTTTAAATTCG
>JAHQIW010002907.1:0-11166 GCA_019055375.1 Parelaphostrongylus tenuis | reverse complement strand
GGAACTCCAAGTTTCTTTTTTGAAACGAATGAAAATTGTCCATTAAATAACGAAAATCGCGCGTCGCATGTGAATATTGATCAAATGCTGTCCGTCAAGGGTTAGCGTACGTACCTCTTTCTCCCTTGTCCATTCATATCATTGTTAAGTGTGAAGGTGATCTTAGTTCCTTTATAACCAAATTGGATAACCATTTTGAAGTGATAGGATATACTCAGGTGATTTCAGAAAAGAACGGACAAGCTTAAATTACGGATCCTGTGACTCAGCAGAAGAGGATGTGCGGTTAACAAGGTGTGCCAATGCAGCTTTCGCTATGCCCACCCACGATGTGGATGCGTGCCGTCGTATCTTCGAAAAAATCAAAAGATGGCCGGAAATTCTGAAAAAAATTGCCTTGCACGAACATGTCATGGTTGGTCATCTGCAGTTTTTCCAAATGGGAATGTGACTTCACGTGTCTATGATCTTCGGCGCTAAGGGTGGTCATAAAATGAATGAATGAGGAGACCGCGGAAGCACCCAATTCTCTATCTTTAGCGAGAGTAATCATGTTCTATCCCATTTATTCGTTAGTTTTCTTTCCAATGTCATACATGAGCAATGGCTTGTTCTTGTAGTTTACATGGTTTGTAGAGAGAAATGCCTTCCCCTTGCCCCATGCTAGGTTTACTGAGTTGGTATCCAGTTACAGATTCTTTCGTGAAGTTCATACATCCTGGTTTATACGCTTCTGTTGTTCAGACTCAAGAAAGGGGACTCATGGCAATTGCGAACATCATGGGGAGTGATTAAAAACTATGCTCGGAAATAGTTTCAGCAAGGAGTTAGAGATTCAATACTTTATGAAGGGATTTGTGGTGCAATATCATATTTGTGTAATTATAGACGGAGTTGTTCCGAGTGCTTGTTGCGATATCGAAGTTTGAAGCGGTAGCTGAAGGGCGGAAAGGGGCAGTTGATTAAGTAGGTGCACTCCTCAAGTACAGGCAGATTCATAGATAAAACGAAGGTTTTTTTCCCGTCATCGCAATCTATTTCTCAACGCTCCAGTGACAGAGCATTTTCCGCACTGCATTGGAATTTCAGTGTGCATTCGATAGCTTGAACTGCGGCAATACCAATACAATACTCGTTTTTTGAAAACGCTTTTTTGATGTGCTGTAAAAGCGAAAGTGATATTGAGTTTAACACTTGGCGTGCATTATCGCGTTATCTAAAATATTTCTCTTCGTTTAGCAGAATTCTCTCCGTCTTGCGCCTTAGAATTCTAGAAAAAACCTTGTTCTGTCGATTTTTTGACTGAGGGTTTTTATTTTTTTCATATTCCCAGCTAGAACCGCCACAAAGCCCAGTCATAGGCAACTTGAGCTGAAGAGTGCGAAACGAAATCTTCTTTTTGCTCCTCCAACGCTTCATGAAGATTTTTCTAAAAACCGAATCAAGCTTCAGAATTAGCTACATTTGTGTTGTCAAATAACTGCTAAAAGCCTGTTGAAAGATGTACAAGCCCTAGCCGCCCGGGTGCCGTTAATTGCGAGATCTCGTCCACCACAACTGTTTACACAACTTAGCCGGGCTGCGAAAGCCGTGCCGAATGTCAATTCCAATTTCATTTTTGATGCTACAGCACATTCAAAACGATTCTGGATCTCAGCAGATCAGCTGAGGCATCATATCGTGAACTGTTGTACCTTGACGATGTCTAATTATCCTGATACCGCAGCAACAGTACGGTACCCCTATCGATGCTATGCGACCACCCACCTATTTTGAGGCTAATGCTGGATCGCCTCTCTGAGATTTCGTTCCAATTTCTTCTAAGAGTGCTGCCTATTAGATGGTTGTTTGACTGCATGAAACATGTGGTAACAAGCCTGATATTTCTATAGAATTGTCTCCTCGTTCGAGAATATCTCCATGAACATCATAACAATCAATTGTGCTGAACTTCCATTTCGATATGGTGCTTTTTCCACACACATCAACAGTTATTAGACTTGCTTGCCTTAAGCGCATATTTTGAATAGTTCGGTACCATGCTTACACCTTTCATATGTCGGACACTGCCAGAAGATGACTGTTCCTCTGAATGAGGCCACTGTTTTGTTACTAAACAAATGTTTGCCACGCCTGCTTACAGTGCGGGATTTTTTACTGACAAGGCTGACAAAAGGATTATTTCCTCAGAGTCCCTGTCGTATATCTTTACTTGGATTGTCTTATTGAATTCGATGAACAATAGCAGCCTTACGAATCGTTCTGTTATCATTATTTTCTATTGAAAGGAGAGATGAGGAGATAATTAGAACTCTAGAACCCTCTCAATTGGAGCTTGGTTGTAGCTATTTGAAGATACAATCCTTTACATTTTTTAACTCGTCAACACTTGATATTGAAGTGCTGAGAATTAAATAGACTTACGAAGATTCTAGTTCGTCAGGCCTCTTGGTTAATGAAATGGCCTAAAAATCACCGCGATGACAAGTACTGAGTTTTCCAATCGCGGATGAGGTTAACCTTTTGGGAAGTCATATCGAAACTGTTTTGGGTCCGAGGAGGGAGACTCACTGAACCTTCAGTTCTTTACTAAATTAATTAATTAAAAGAGTCATACGTAACACTGAGGATAGAGAGAAATTTATTCTGTAAATGTGTAAATTTTTTTCAATTGCTGAGGTGTTTTCAGTGCGCAGAAAATGGTCACCAGTTGTTGAAAAACTATCACAATCGCGAATGTGTTGGAAGCAAAGCGTAGGAGAGATATCAAACGTGTGTATTCATTTAAGGCATTCGAAATTTCAATGCATTGTATTCATAATACTTGTTTTGAGTACTTAGTTCCGTATAATTCAATGTTAATTGCTCAGGTACTGTAGTGCCTTATAGAGTTAATCATTTGATGTGTAACTAATGTTTTTACCCAAAAGTGACGGGAATTTAGTTTATGAACAATAAAAGTGATGCGCTGATATCCTTATGTTCATCGTTATGTGATTGAATCGCCTTAAGTATTTCGTAGAGAACGGTCGAAACACTCAGTCGACTGAGGCAGTATGAGTACGAATTTCGGAGATGATCCAAATCCCAAACAAAGAGCTATTTAAGAAGCAAGCGAAATTTCTAGTATTTACTGCATTTTTTGAAGTGTTATTATGTTCCATATGTACCGAAGGGGCTGAAACTGTATGGGGTTGGCTGAACCGAAGGGTTTCGTCTACCGATGAGGCCACAATGCTGAAACAGCTGTCTGGAATTGCACAATTGCCATAGCAGACCTCATGATAGGCTCAAAGTGTGTTATCTACTATGATTGCTAAAGACTTATGTTTTCAGTGTAGCTAAATTTTTGTGAAAGAGCAGTGCAAGAACGCTACTTCATTCGTGCGGTCAACCACCGTACCCGATTGGCTCGATGATTACGAAGACCATTATCATAAAGAAGAGCAACTGCTGGAACACTCAGCTCGCATTTTCATCGCTCTGATGATGACAAAATTATCAAGCTGTAGGAAATGATAAAGACATCTGAAAATCCCGTGCGGTCAACTGGGACGAAAAAAAAGCATATCTATGATGGGAAACTCTCATGAAGCCTTTATTATACGGATAACGTCGTTCTCTTTTCGAAGTACCAGTTAATCGGGAACGATGCTCAGTGAAGTTAACGAAGCTGAAAAAATTAGGCCACGTATAACCAGGGCGAAGGCTTAGTTTATGGAGAATTTATCGTGGGAAGGCAAAAGACTGAAACTGGATGGCTGCCTGATTACGTGCGCCAACTCGAACATGTATCTTACATTCGACGAACATAGAAAACAATATGGACGAGAAATAGAAGAGGGAGAGCAACATGAGTCGCATTAGGTTCTTTCAAACTAGTCGCTGCCCTGATAGGGAACACTAAACCCCATGCTCACTCTTCGATTCATCAGTCTCCTCTTCGCCCTGTTACGAAGCAGAGACGTGGGTTGATACCAGAGCCACGTCAAGAAATCTGCGCGCCATTCACAGGCGATTTGAGCGACTTCCTGACAAATTCTATGAACACTCAAATAATCTAGCTGGCTTGCGCAGCTCAAAATTTTAAAAACTGCACCGCGTTTGAAATCCACAAATACATGTATCGATAGCGAAACACGGATATGCTGCTCATATAGTAAGAAAATCAAATGGTAGATGAACGTTTGGGACAGAGGGAGTGAACTTCAAGAGATTAGGAGAAGCATACTTTTGGAGAACCAAAAGGGTACGCGACAAAGGATGACTTCTGATCCGACAATCTCTTCAACGGCTCCTGAAATCATCACAAAAACAAAAAGATGCCATATCGTGGATTAATCTGTACATTTATCGCAATCGACAACTTACATGTTAACGATTAGCAAACGCCCCTCTATGATGCTCCTCTGCATAGAATTGACGCCGATTAATAAATCACCGCAAGACAGGGAAGAGCATCCCGTGACATTCAGAGACTAACAATAGGGCTTGTGGCTGCTAAAATAAATTATACCTCTCAATTAGACCAGTTTTTCATAGACCTCTTAAAAACAGTGATAGTGTTATATTGATATGAAATGTTTTGAGCCGTCTGTTAGGTCTACGTGCTAGACATGTTCCTGTTTCGTCCTCCAGGACTCTTAAATACCACATTCCCTCGATTCAGCGGTCTAAAGGTGAGGTATAATTTATTTTAGCAGCCACAAGCTCAACTGCTACTCTTCGCATGTCAGGGGATACTGTCGCCTGGTTTCTGATGATATCTTACTCGACGTCGATTTCTTCATAGAGGAATATAGCCTCAAGGGATTGGCTGAACCGAGGGACTGTGCTACTGAAAAGTCTTAAGGGGCGAAACACGCGCCCCGTTTAGCACGTAGACCTAACCAGCGACTAAAAGCATGTCGAATCAATACCAGATTATCACTGTTTCTAAGCGAGTCTATAGAAGCTTTTGAATGGAGAGCTAATATAATTATTGGGTTGGTATGAAATTTTTCGGACTTCTCCGTTATTGTTGATTATTTTTCGTGTACACAAGTTTTTAATTTTACTATCATTCAAAGCAGTTTCTTGCGTTTATTCTGATATGTGAACTTAAACATTTTTTTGAAACTTAGTTTCCACAAAAGCAAAAACAACTGTTGATGCTACATTCGGAAAATCCTACTGCTCACTGAACTCTACGGGTGAAGTTGGTGGTATTCCTCCTGAATTAAGGAGCACTTAATGATCTCAAAGAAAAACAGGTACTTCCCGTTATCACACTCTATTTCAGCTCTTTAGGAAAAGCGCATTTTCATCAACTCCTAATTTTACTAGTTATTTGGCAGTCCCAAATTACAAGAATTTCGATGTGTATCTTATTTTTATGATCGCTTTCTTAATGCGCTGTTGAAGTAAGAAAAAAGACTTGTTTCACATTGTAGCGTTCATCGCCTTACAAAGTTTTACTTCGAACTTACAACGACCATTCGATAGCACAAATTTCTACAATTTCAATGATATACTGGCTTTTGGAAAAGGATTTCTCAATGCGCTCGTGCAATAAAAAAAGATTGGATTACGCAAAATTAGCACCTTAAAAAGCACGGTGGCTTGGTGCTATCAGCGCTACCCGAAACTTAACTTCCTTTAAACTACTCAGCTCACTACAAAGTCCTTTTGAAAAACCAAATACACCATCAAAATTTTTGAAAATTGTGACAGCATTTGGTTAGTCAAAGTCCAGGGGATAAGCTCTGTCCAGCGAAAAATGTGTGAATGTGAAGCATAATCATTTTTCTTCTACAGTGAATCAAAAAATCATGATAGAAATAAAGCTCATCATTGTAATTTTTGAGATAAAGATAGAATTTCATTGCACACGCATTTTTCACTGCACAAAGTTTTTCTTTTCGAACTTTAAATAATCATTTGATAGACAAATGTCAATGATTTTTAGAAAGTTTTCTTGGTCTTAAAAAGAAGTTTTAGCGCGCTATCAGATAATAAGATATATGCTATTAGATAATGGCCAGAGTCTAGAAAAAATCAGAAATCGCGTTTTTCCCCCAGGGTCGAAGTACGATGCGATAACTAAAATGATTCAATGTTGCGAAGCCCAATCTTCTTGAGACTTTTGCAGCGCGCTAAAACTTCTTTTCAAACCCAAGTACACTTTCCAAATCATTGACATTTGTCTGTCAAATGATTATTTAAAGTTCAAAAGGAAAAACTTTGTCCAGTGAAAAATGCGTGTGGAATGGAGTTTTATTTTTACTGTCATAGCGCAGCAAGAAAAGGTTTCTTGAAAATAAAGTAGAACGACCACCGATCTCCACTTGATGACCACTGCAACATATGACGTGCAATATAAATAGTTCAACCTTGGTTCACTTAATACTCATCTCAAGAGCATATACTACAGTGTATACAAACTGAACAAAGAGGTGTACATAAACAAGATTCATTTTGTGCGAAGCAAAAAATTTTTTTTCCGCGAATGTAAGACGTAAAGTATACATACAAAGACCAAAATAATCCAAACTGTGGTTGAGACTCGCTTATAAATACGACATAATAAGGTCTACCGTGTAGGAAAATTCAGGAAAAGAAAGTCTAGGTGATCTGTTAGGGAAGCTGTTCATGGACTGACTGGTGGACTGTATTTATTAATGATTACGCGAACTTCCTCATAGCCTAGGAATTGCTCAACAGGGAAACCCATTCGACTGGCATATTTAGGAAGAAAATCTGACATAGCGCAAAGCGACTATTAGTAGAATCTACGAAAGCAAAAGTGTAGACCGAATACGGAAGGAGGACGTAGTGGTGTTCAATTTTTTCATAGTCGGAAAGATCATGCTGATTGCTAGCTAAACCACTGGCTCATAGCTCATTGGCAACGAATTCATGCTTCTCTAGAAATTATTCATCGAAAAGCGCTCGATAATCAGGAAAATTATGATGTTTGTCGAATCAGTACAGTGAAAAATTCTGTCGCTGCAAGACCATACATTTCTCATGCTCTCACAATTCCATGGAATGGAAGAAAATGCTTCGCTAGGTGGAGAGGACTGAACTCACCCAATTAACACTTATGTTATTTGCATCTGTAGGTTTCAGTCTCCAAAGTGCGTACAGCAAATGAAGATTCTGATTCTTAAATTATGGGCGCTTGCTGGTCTTGATATCTCTGAAACGTGCAGGATTCTTATGGTTTGCAGAGGCTGTGGGCGCTATTCATATCTCAGACATCATTCGCCTGTAAGACTCTTAGGGCTGCCTTTTGTTTCTACCTTTCCACTTAAAACGACTTTTTAAAGTCTCAACATCATAAGATTGCACAGTAGCCAACCTGCCAGTGCTCAAGTACAGATCGTGTCAGTCATCACTTGCCGGTTGAGCATATCGTTCTGATTATCTCAAGCACGTAATACCTAATTTATGCAAATTCTTTCCACATCACTTGGTATACTTTCCAGCTGTCAATATATCTTCTATTCAGTATGCAATTATGAATAAGAAGACTGATAGTGTTATTTGAAAGTCTGATGGAAGATCTAATTCGATACTGTTTCATCCACAAAAGGGTGCGCATGTGGTTCAGTGGCCAAAGATGCTTCTAATACACGTGTGGTTCACAGCTCGATCCTGCGCCTTGAGCTCACCAAGCTTTATATCCCTCCAAGGTTGGCACCTTGGCATCATTGTCTGGGAGAAATTTAATACAACCTCCGTTAAGCCACCTGAAGTCACTGTGAAAGTCATATATGCATTCAATCACCCCTACGATGCTTGACCCTTTGCAGGCGGCAGCATTATCGATATCGAGAGTGGCGCGCGATCTTCATTCTTCAACAAGGATTTTTTTTTGTTTTGGCAAATATTCTGTGTTCTTTTTACTACTCTGATAGAACATGATTTCCTCTAGAAGTTTGTATAGTTTTTGTGCATATATATTTCCTAAGTGCAAAGAAAAGAATCTTTGAATGTATACAGAAATCTTATTTTCACTCTCATGGTGCGCCATGAAAATCGTTCTGGAATCTAGATTAAGCATCGGTCCTTTATGACTATATGGGGACAAATAAAAATTGACTTTATTTGCTGGAGAGAAGTTTTCATAGGCGTGATAGTAACCATTGGAAAGGTTAGATTTGTAGCTACAGCCTCACGTCGACGATTTTTGGAAAGACCCATTCATAACGCTGTAAGATCTACACAAAGCTATGTGTCAGAAGCACAGAGTGGAAGCAGAAACTCTTACGCCATGGTATGACTATCAATAGTTCATACGAAAAAGCTCTGCACGACGAGAAATATGCGCATCTGCAACGCAAGAAATGTCCTTCTGTAGCAGCGTAAAAAACGGCTTTTTCGAGAACCAAGGACGAGGAGGTGTAGCATGAAGTTTCAGCTTTCAAATCGTTACTAGCACTTCTATAAAAAATTCCTCTCCAGCGAATGAGGTCGATTTCTCATATGTTCCCTTATAATCAGAAAGAGCTAAGCGTCAAATCTGCCGAATCCTGGGCTATTGAATGGGCCTAGTTTAGTTCAATAAAAACAATTCACAGAGTTTAACTAAACAAATAAAGCAAGCCGAGTGTGAAACATAATTTATTTTTGCTGTCACAGTGTACTACAGAACTCTTTTCGAAAACCAAGCACACTATCGGGATTTTCAAGATTTGAGCCTTTGAATGGTCATTCATAATCTAGATAAAGAGATGTATTCATCGAAAAACGAACTCTCAAAATTTGAGGGTCAAAATAACCCCCATCGTTTGCAAAGGGTTAATCTTGGCATAGCGCATCTATCAGGGATTAGTCAACGTCAAAGAATTTATCCTTATGGTTCTTATTATTTCCATATGTCTATAATTAAGCGAATATATTCAGCACTGAAGAGCCTCGTAAATACATGTCATGAAATATTTACATTATAAGAGGCATTTATTCGCTTTCATCTTTTAATTGACTGATCAGAGCAACACTGGTCACCTTTCTCTTAACACTTTATTTGATCCCTCATCACAAGTCTTTTTTTTCTTTTTTCACTGTGCGGATCCCAGTACTTCTAGCATTTCGTTCGTCTGACCGTTTACCTCTTGAACGTCGTTTAATATCGGTTGAGCGAGTCTCCTTGCAATATCGAGAACAGCTTAGCTGTAGCGTTCCATGGACGTTGTTGCTGACTGCCGTTGAAAATTGGGGGATGGAACTTGGCTCCACGCGTGCCACAACGGGCAAAACAACCACTCGACCACAGCCCCACCGTACTGATCACTACTGAGAATATTTCGAAGTGGCCGAAAAATTGCAAAAAACGGATATGCTGCAAGTTGTTGTCTATGAAGCGACTCTCCAAGTGATAAAATAGATATAAATTTGATAAGCAAGGTAGAGGCTGCATATCGCACACTCTCTTTACAATTGTGTCCCCATGGCGGGAAATCTTTCATTTCGATTCGATTGATTTGATCGAGCATTGAATTTGCGGGATTGCTCATTTCGGTCGTTCTTTTCTGCTGGTCGATTGCTTTCTTTTACTCGTACTTTTCTACTCGGCAAATTCTGTAACGTTCAGAACTAACACCGCTTTAAAGTGTCTGAAACACGAGCTACCGGTCTCTGAAGACTTTCCACTGGTCTGTACCATTCCAGTATGTCCCTATTTTACGTTAACGTGCTTTAGATAATGTGCTATTATCTTCTAGAAAGAATCTAGTAATGATGCTGGAGCCGCTGGCACGGCAGATTCGGTGGTCAGAAAATTCGGGTAAGCTATTCTTTATTCCTCTTCGTCTCCGATCGGTGCTATTCCAGCTTCTATCTGACGTAAATATCGCTGTCGTTTTATTCGACTCATTAAATTTGAATAGGTTCTTTATCATTAGGAGGGAACAAATGAGAAACCGACCTTACTCGCTGTAGTAGAAGTTTCCATAGAAATGTTAGTAATTGTTCGAAAGCTCACGTTTCTAAATAGAGTCCCGCATAGCCGACTTACCGGAACACTTTTATAGCGCTGTGAAATCCGCAGAAAACTATGTTCCGAACGCGAATATTTTTCACCGGAAAAAGCTCTTTCTGGAATCAGAAGCGATTACGCTTTTGAATGATTACTGATAGTCCAAAGAAAGAGCTCTATCCGGCGAAAAAGTTTCACGTCTACAATGCGAGAAATCTCTTGTAGCAACGTCATTTCGAAAACCGGCGACGTGGCTGTAGCCTCAAGTCTCAGGTTATTAATCCTATGAAAAGTTCCTCTCTAGCGAGTGAGATCAGTTTTTTCATTTGTTTTCTCAAAATTACAAAGAACCTTTAAATTTAAAGCCTAAGCAAGTCCGGCCGATGGGAGACATCGACGATTTCGACATTGGTCGACTACTTGGAAGGGGAGCATTCGGGTCGGTGTTCATTGCTCGTTCGAAGGAGGATAAGATCGTTGTCGCACTGAAGGCAAGTCACTTCAAGTTTTATGCCTTTCTTGTAAAACTGAATCGATTTCTGCAAGGAATTTCTCGAACCATAAGAAAATCATAATATTTGTACTCTGTTTTCGTAGCAATAATTATTGATAAGTCATACAGTTCTATGCACCTTATTCTGAATGATATTAGTATACCCAATATGTGGAGTACTGTGCAAAAACGTTTGCGTCAGCCGTGATTCAAACCCAGATCTCACTCTTTCCGCGAGCGTGTGCTAAACGTTGCACTACCGACGCTCGTTTTGCACAGCACTCTTATTTACGCTATAACGCGTTGTCTGCCAACAGTCAACCGTCGACGGTATGGCGGGGCAGCCGCTATCGGCACTGGACCCACTTTACTTGACAGACATTGGATATCGATAATCAGTCATAATTCATTCTATTTTGACTGCCACTTGCAGTGGTACGGTGTTAATGGTATACCCAATATGTGAAGTACTGTGCAAAAACGTATTCTGAATGAATTTTGCTATCTCATAAATAGTTCTTAAGCCAACATGTCATGTGGTTTTTTATGGGCAACTTACAGAGCCCAATACACGTGTTTCGGTCTTGGCAGCCTCATCAGCTGGGCAGAACCTTTCGTCTTTAGCCAATCCTCTCGGGAATCCTCTGTCCTCCTATATAGATTAGGCTGCCCATGCCGAAAGACGTTTATTGGGCTCCATAAGTTTCTCATA
>JAHQIW010002906.1:0-13960 GCA_019055375.1 Parelaphostrongylus tenuis | reverse complement strand
AATTTCATCATCTAGCATACAGTTCTCTACTTGCCTATCATAATGATGAGCAATTTACAAAAATTAACAGAATGCACTTCTATTTTCTGGAATATCACTGATCAGTATGACTTTTCAACGAATGTGAAGTAATCATATTCCGCGAACTTCACACAAATGCCAATCCACCACATGATTTGAGTCTGATACGTCAGCTATAATAATCAAATGCACTGTTCGAGTATTTCCCTCCAACTGTACATGAGTAACCGCTCCATATAATAACTATAAATAACTCAAATTAGTCATACGCTGAAATAAACTATTTGGAAGTCAAATCACTCACATGGGTAAGGAGGAATGATGTCCATCGGAAGCAATTGGCGATAAGGTCCCTTATTAAGTTATGGGCAGCTGCCAACGGCTTCTGATGGTTCTACTGAAGTTATTTGGAGAGGTTGGAACCGGAAAAAATACGTTAGTTCGTCTTGAGATCACTTAACTGAACAGGAATGCATAGAACACCTTAATGAGCGCCCTTGTCCATTGGCAAACGCTGTCTAGATAAATGGTGTTCAAAGTGCAATACAAGGTGGTGAAAACACTGATGACTCTCAAAGGATAGAAGTAAGTAATTTCTGTGTATTAAAAGGCTCCGTCTCCTAAATTACACTTATAATGAGAATTTTGGAGAGTTAGTGGCAATGCATGCAGTGTACAACACTATTTTTGGCAAGCTATCCATTCCCCTGTAACTTATCATCGCAATGATTATTTTATTGTGTGCAAATCATGAGATTCTACCAAAATTGGGACATCTATCGCGTAATATTGAATTCCGAAATACAAATTGGTATATGATTTATCATGATAATACTATACTGATTATCGACTATTGACGGCTGTTCGTAACAATGAATAGAGGTACTTGCTCTTGATATAGGAAATGAATGATAAACGTAATAGTGAAATGTGGACAAATGTGAACAAGAAAGCATTAAATCTTTCCACAAGAGTCCGAAATATGATTTCCACGTAAGCATCTGCGTTTCCCTTCAAAAAATATGTTGTTTAGAAAAAACATCGGCAGGATTTCCAGTTACTACGGCGATGAAGCGATATTCAAACAAGGCGTCGTACACTCAACTGCTCGTGGCTGGTGAAACATGATTGTCATAAATTCCTCTTCGAATAGTTGTGAGGTCTCCTTCAAAGCAATGTAATCTGTTAACGTATTTCTAACAAATCTGATTAAATATGAAAGACTCAAAATATGTTATTGGACACCTGTTTTTATTGATTGTGCCAGCAGCAAATGTGATGCTTCCCATTTTCATTGACAGAATAGAATAAAACTTATTTTTGTCCGAGTCGGCGATTTCTCACTATTGCAATGAGATAAATTGTTTCTTCATCTTCAGGAGCCATTTCAATCATTTGATTTGACATAAGCAATGTCCTGCTGAATGATTTCCACTTCGATCGAGGCAACCGTCAAAAAGTTTTTGAACTATCAGGCGTCGTCGCTATCAAATGCTGTACGACAATTTTCAATCTGAAAATTAGTATTCCAGTAATCTACTAAAGAATAAGTCGCTACGCTGATTGATGCAGTTCTGTGCAATTCCTATTCCAATCGGCATCATTGATGTTTACTTGGAAACATTAGTTCTTTGAAATTTTTGAGATAATTATGAAGCGTATAAAGTGTCAAATGGCCGTGTCAACCACATGCTTCGGGAAACATCTCTCGGGCTTTCTTTTCCTTAAAAAACCTACGACTGATCATAGCCACAGTTAATAAAAGTCAATTTAGAAACTACTATCAGTACGCTCTGCTCAATTCACAGAAATTGCACACTAAGCATTTTTTTGTGGCGAGGACCAACGAAGCATGGGACACTTAAGCTGGTGGTTAAAAAGCAACAAATTTGCAGGAAACGGAGTAGGTCTTCTGAATAACACTAATTCTGCCTCTATAGCTACTCTTTAATATTCTGATGATCAATTTTCAGCATGTTATGAGGAAAAATCACCTTCCGAACGGCTTTGAAGAACAAAGCTTAGTATAAACTATGTTGATTCTTGAACCAAGTACATGCCATAGAAAATTTCTCCCGTATCCATATAACAGGAATTTCCCTCTGTGCGATATGAAATGTTAAGTCTCTTGCGAATTTTCGTCTTTAAACGCTTCATTTCTTCACCAGGTTCTCACAATCGTGAGTAATGCGAATATGATGTCATCACACGTCTTAACCTCACATGCACCTCTTCACTCTTGACACGTACTGGTATTTTTGGTCCAGGTTTATTTAAAATCGTCTTATGAAGCTTACTATTCAAGTAAAGATTTCTACGCTATTGTTCTATGGCAAAACTTGCATAAAGCAAAATCAAAACTTCCCTATTTGCTCTAAGGAAACCAACAATTATTTGAAAAAAAAATTGCACCTTAAAAAACATTGCATATCGAATTGCCCTCCAGTGGTTCAACGACTGGAAGAGGATGCTCAGGTCGTCTTGCCTTTATGGCCACTCAGTAAAATCTTCTCAATGCACCTTTTAGATAGAGTAACGTGCGCGATAGTGCTTTTTGTTGGATCGAGCACTCTTGGGCAATTCAAAAACAAAACTCTGCTACAAAGAGCATTCGTGATTGGTGAGATGTTATACATCTACGCCATTGCTGTTCGGAAGTTGAGTACCACTAGTGGAAATCTATCCTTCTTTGAAGTAACGTAATGACTTTGAATCTCAGCCCAATCCACACAACTTACGAATGTTTGCAGCGACAAGTAGTAGCTCAGCATCAAATGCAGATGATCAGAGTAGCAAGCAATAATCCAAAACTTGAACTTACGGTTTCACGGTAACGGCAATTCTGAGGCACGAGTCAAAAGAGTGGTGCTTAGAGCCTTTGAGACTGTTTGATAAAATCAAACAAATCCGTTAATAAACAAAGAGCAATTCGTCTCAAATCCATGAATATAGATTTGAGTAAGGCTCATCAATCAGACTGTGTGACAACACACTAGATTTGTTTGATAATAGTTAATTGATTTGATTTTAAACGGTTTTTACTGGTTAAGCGCTTGGGTTGCATTGCACGCCGAATTTCTACGTGGCAAGCAGAGAGAGCAAGTCGTTCCAGTGAGCATAAAAAGACAAAGGATGAAGCTCTTGGCGCTGATCAAACCCTGAGGGATGCGCCATGCAATCATCTTCAATTTTTAACTTTGTTTAAGCTGACTGAATGCTATGTGGCCTTCACAAGTACTCGCTGTAGCATCCTGCTAAACCAGTCAATGCTACTTATCCTCCCAGACAAGTCTGAGACCAGTCTGGCGCCAGTTTATCGACCCCGGAGGGACGGATGGCTTGGTGAGCCGTCGACCTGTGTAGCACAGAGCACCTCTAGTCACTGCGCCACATGCTCTCTACAATAGAAATATGATGGCTATTTGAAAGATTTTGGATCTTTAGCTTCACTAACGAGAGCTGGCTTTCGGCTTCTACATCAAGCGTGATTCTTTCCTACTTCTGTTTCTGATTCCGGCCTAACATCATCTCCGAATCAACTAGTAGGAAGTCCAGCTGACCATTCGTCGTCGAACTCTACACTTTGGAGAACGATATTGTGAAGACCTTAAAACGGTCTTGCAAGGTTACGTCAGGAAACCAAAAAACATTATATGTACGACCAGCAATATACCATTTGGAACATGTGCCGTGGACCACACAGCTAGTGAAGACGGACCATCTAAGTATCTAAGTAAGTAAAAAAAGAGTTAAATCGTCACGTAAGCGAAAAATGATAGAAGGAAACTTCAATAAGGTTACATTTGATTTGAATATATCAGAACAATTATAAAACAATGAACTATTTTTCAAAAATAATATTGTACATTGCAATGCAATGCCAGTTCAGCGATACTTCCAATAAACTTCTCATAAATAATAGAGTTTAGAAAGGAAACTCCTACACAGTTGTAAAAGAAGCTTTGTTCTATTGTCTTATGGGTGACAACTTTCTTTATTTCTACCTATTCACTGATGTGAATATTGCTTCATCCCTGTAACCTGGAATTGTTCACGCTTTGTTCCAAACATATTTTGAGAGGGAAACCTCGATGCTTACAAGGAAATCGTATTTCGCACTCTTATTGAACAATCTCATGCTTTCTTATCTATGTTTAACATTATTCATTCGTGTTCATCATTCATTTCCTATGTTAAGAGCAGATCACCTTTATTCATTGCTATGAATGACCGTCAAATATAATGCTGTCAAATACCAATTTATGTTACCAGTCCCATTACCGAAATCAAATATTGCGGCATCAATTTCTCAATTCTGATATGACATTGCACATAATGCTTTAATCTTTGTTTTGGTAAGTAACAGGACGACGAATAGTTTGCCAAAATAGTGTCGCACATTGCATGCGATGCCACTCTATAGATAACTCTTTCCAAATGTTCCATTACCAGTATAATTCGGAAGTTGGGACCTTTACTGAAATCCAGGGCATATGTTGTTCTATCCTTCTATATCTATAAGTAATTTTATTATCTTGTTTGGTGCGCTTTGAAAATCACTAATCAAAGCAGCTTTTGTCACTGGACATGGGCGCTAATTTAATTTTTTTTTTTAGTTCAGGTTTCTATACATTCCTTTCCAATTGGATATCTCAGGACGATTTATTCAACTTCGTTTAGTTCTACCCTCCCACATAGCTTTGACAGAATCATCTGTATCCGGTTGCTGCTGTCCTTAACTTCACGAGAGTCCTGATCCGAAAACTGGGCGTTCCTTTCACTAAAATTACGTTTTTATGATTCCCAATAATAATCAACCTATGACGACTAGAAAAACGTTGAGCGAGAGAAGATAGTTTCACTCTTTCGGAGGTACCTCTCAAACTATCTGATGCGGATTTTATTGAGGCTTACTCGGACTATTTCCAAGTTTGCAATATCGTTGAAGGTTCCAACTGCGTCGCTATCCCATGTTGTTATCCCAAGGGTGTAGCCGTCGCATTGAAAAGTAGGGATTTTCAGGAGAAATGTCAGAGATAGAAAAGTTCTAGGCCTTGATCAATCCTAAGGTTTGCACCAATCACTCGTCATCAATTTCTAGCTTCTGACAAGGTGACGATGCGGTCTAGCTATATATTAAACCGGTGCTGCTTGTGTTCCCAAACAAGATTGACACAAATATCAAGAATTGCAGAGGGATGAAAGACTTGATGAGCCATGAGTGCGAGATCGAACTTGTGACTTCGGGTGCGACGCAAAACTCCTTTAACCACTGCGCCACATGAGTCGTTCAGTACTACAATTTTCAGTTTTCGAGTTGTCGAATGATTACTAATAGTCTAATGAAAAGCTATACTGAGTGAAAAAGAAGAAAAAATGCAACCGCTTTCTATAGGATGCGACTGCATCCCATTCAATTCATAAAGATTCATGTGTCCCTTCACTAATATTCTATCTAATTCAATCAATAATTCACCACCTAATACCAGAAATTTCGCTGTGAAATTCAGAATTGGTTGCGATTGCAGAATGTTGCTGCTCACTGGTTAATAGAACGTAGCATGGCGATTTTGTCGAACCATAAACAGGCCCACTATCAGAATTGGCATTCTCAAGCTATCGAATGACTACAGAACCATGAACAAGAAAAAGAAACAAGTACAAGTAGATATTATAAAACAACCGAAAATGTTTTCCTTTTGGAAAAGTGTGGGTACTATTCTATTATGGTGGCGCCACTTGAGGGCTTCGGTAAAAGCGTATTCTTTGCTGTTGTCTGACGAATGTATGATTATCTGATAGCTTAAATCAAGTGAATTGTAAGGGTATATTTTGTTTCTCATATTGCTTGTTTTGAATGCCGTAGGAGTCAAAATGAGATTTTGTTTCTCATTTGAGGATTTTTCGCCTGATAAGAGTCTTTTATAACAAAATCTTAACTATTGGATAGAGCAAATCTATTTGATTAAGAAAATGTGTATGCCATTTAGCAAAAGCTTCTTAGAGCTCTGCGATTAACACAAGAATAGTGGGTTTCACACATTTGAAATATCGCTGTTTTCCGCATCCCTTCAAAAACGTGCTTTTCAAATTCTTCAAGTTGCTTTTTGACTTAATCAATAGCTCAAATCTAGACAATTCCAGCGATCTACTCTTATGTTCTAAAGGAAACCTTTCAGTTCGCTGTAACAGCCAAAATAACAGTATGTTTCACACTTGAGGTGCTTCAACGCGTCTATCGTCAGGAAGAGCATTTTCCTTAGACTTTCAGAAGCCTGAATAGTCGATAGTCTGAATTTTGGTGATTCCAGTGATGTATTTGGTTTTTTGAAAGGACTTCTTAGTGAGCTGTAATAGGTTAGGGCGCGCAATGTAGCGACGGCACCTGGCCACCACGCATCGCCAGTATGTGGGTGGGATTTCATAATACTGGCCCCTGGCTGACGAGCAATCTCAACATTTCCCATAATGATTAGTCATTACAAGTCAACTGTCTTCAACTGTCTAATGAATCTTACCGGTTTCATTCAATCATGAGCATTTTCGCTTCAAAAAGATTGGGGGATAGGCAAGATTGTGGAGATAGACGAATCATTGTTTTTAAAGAGGAAAAATAATGCCGGACGTGTGATCCCCAACAATGGATTTTTGAAGGAGTCTGTCGTGAGACAAAGCAATGCTTTTGGTGGCAGTTCCAGATCGTGCAGCATCAACCTTGTTGACTGCTAACAAAAGCAACGTTGCCCATGGTTTTACGATCTATTCCGATGTTGGAAAGGGTACGTGACTGAAGACATACAAAAAACTGGTTTCCACGATCAACGTTCGTCACAAATTTGTAGGTCCACACACAGGTACTCACTCTCAAACGGTCGAAATGATGCTGGGATCTGGAAAAAATGGCGCAACAGACGCCACCGAGGGACCTCACGCCATTTTTGGAGTCATACTTGGCTGACTTCACGTGGCGTGAAATGATCGCAGGTGAAAATATGTGATTGTTGCGACCTTCCGTTTATTTTTCGCCAATGTCCCAGCTGTAATCCCCATTGTCGATCTAGGTAACGTTGTTTTTAAATCACTCTTGGATGCTATCAAAGTTTTGTGGCCCCCTGAGCAGTCATCTATATTTTGTTGCGAGTTTGTCAAACTTTGAAACACGATAAATTATTTTCAACAAATCTTTTTTCTGAAAAAGCACATGGATATGTGGAAAAAATCGAAGAGATCTCTGATTTTCATCAAGAAATCCACATGTGATTTATAAAGCGGATTGCTATTACAGCTGTACACACACCCTAGCAAACTAGAAGTGCTCACTGAGTGCAAAACCCAACATACTTTTGGTACTTACAATCTCGAAAAAAAGTCCTTTACGAATGCCAGACGTGCCATTATAATCGGAAAAATTTTTGCTATCTAACGTTGAAAGTTTATTACAACAAAACTTTTATCCAGCGAGAAATTTTCGAATGAGGAACAAAATCTTATTTTGACTGGTACGATGCCAAAAATAAGCTATTTGAGGAATTAAACATGCCATTAAAAGTCGCTTGATCTAAGTTATCGATGAACTACAAAACGTTTTGCAAAAGAAAAAAATGTGTTTTTATCAAAGGCCTCAAGTGGCACCGCCATAATAGAACCGTATCAAAATGTGGTTCTTCATGTTCAAACATAATTGATTTTTCGACATATGGCCGTTCTTTGCATTAAAAAAGCCATGTATCTCTCATAGAAGTCCACTTTGTAATATATCATCATTTATGATAATGTCTTATTGAAACCTTAACTTACTACAGAATTTCCTACATTTCCACATCTTGTGCATGCGCCGTAAAAAATCCTTGCGCGAATTTCTTGTGGCAACCCCATATACCATAAGGTTCTCAACTGTTCGAGATAGTGTTGATTCTAATTGAACTGTTAAATTTTGTTTGATGTAGCCCTGCATGGGCTGAGGCAGGCGGGATGGCTGATAGTTAAATAACTGGTTTACAAGAACACACACCACTTTAGCATGCTCATAAAAAGAATACTTTGAAACATAAAAATTATCATGTCATTTAGATGAGTCAAAGATACTGCAAAAACTTTGTGCGTTCTCCTAAGCTATTAAACTTCTTCAAACAAGTTTGCCCGTTGACATGTCACATTTCGGTGATCTTCGAGACGACCACTTGTTAAGTGGCGGGATATCTGATTGGTGGACTATAATGTGAACATAGCATTTGCTACTGCTTTGTCAGTAGGGCGAAAGCATTCAGCACCATAAGAATGTAGAGGCGGAAATAGTAGGGTATTGAAATATGTTATCTTTCCACCTCTTGACAAAAGGGGTTCGATGACTATCTACAAAACAGATCAAAAAGCTTTTGTAGACGGTACAAAAGCTGCCAGATCGATCGCATGCTCAGTCCATGACAATGAATGCAATGATTGCTGCTCTTTTTATACTGCTGGTGGGTTTGACATTGCTCAAACACGACAATTTCTCAGCAAGTTACAGATTGAGGAGAGATCCATTCTGAAATTTCATGTCACAATGGGGACATTGAATTTTGTCAATAAAGGCTTCTTTTTGGAGAAAGGCTCTGCTGAGAAGATAATGAACTCAAGGCGAATTTATAATCAATCCCCTAATCCATTGGAATAGCGTGTTTGAAGATCTGATGTTGTATACCGAATTCTGAATGGTATTCCTTCTTGTAGGTATAGTGTTCAATTGTGAAAAACCCAGAAAGGATTATTTTCTCCTATTACTGAACAACGCAATTGTGAATGAACACATCGATCTAAGGTCTGCTTTGAATCGCATATTCAATATCGATAGCTATCACGGTGAGATTAATCTGAGAAAATGCCAAATTTATTTTCAGAATTGCTCTCACGAATGGAACATAAGAGTATTGTAACACCGGGAGCAATACTTTTCCCATAGCCAGTAACATGAGCCTTTTGGTAAATAATTAATAGTGACAAAAATGAGTTTATCGCACCTCAGTGGAGTGTACTGTGTACTAGAAAGATAACATATTTCAATACCCCCTACTATTTCCGCCTCTATATTGTTATGAAGCTGAATGCTTTCGCCCTACTGACAAAGCGTAGCAAATGCTATGTTCACATTATAGTCCACCAATCAGATATCCCGCCACTTAACAAGTGGTCGCCTCGAAGATCACCGAAATGTGACATGTCAACGGGCAAATTTGTTTGAAGAAGTTTAATAGCTTAGGAGAACGCACAAAGTTTTTGCAGTAACTTTGACTCATCTAAATGACATGATAATTTTTATGTTTCAAAGTATTCTTTTTATGAGCATGCTAAAAGGGTGTGTGTTCTTGTAAACCGGTCATTTAACTATCAGCCATCCCGCCTGCCTCAGCCCATGCAGGGCTACATCAAACAAAATTTAACAGTTCAATTAGAATCAACACTATCTTGAACAGTTGAGAACCTTATGGTATATGGGGTTGCCACAAGAAATTCGCGCAAAGGATTTTTTACGGCGCATGCACAAGATGTGGAAATGTAGGAAATTCTGTAGTAAGTTAAGGTTTCAATAAGACATTATCATAAATGATAATATATCACAAAGTGGACTTCTATGAGAGATACATGGCTTTTTTAATGCAAAGAACGGCCATATGTCGAAAAATCAATTATGTTTGAACATGAAGAACCACATTTTGATACGGTTCTATTATGGCGGTGCCACTTGAGGCCTTTGATAAAAACACATTTTTTTCTTTTGCAAAACGTTTTTGTAGTTCATCGATAACTTAGATCAAGCGACTTTTAATGGCATGTTTAATTCCTCAAATAGCTTATTTTTGGCATCGTACCAGTCAAAATAAGATTTTGTTCCTCATTCGAAAATTTCTCGCTGGATAAAAGTTTTGTTGTAATAAACTTTCAACGTTAGATAGCAAAAATTTTTCCGATTATAATGGCACGTCTGGCATTCGTAAAGGACTTTTTTCGAGATTGTAAGTACCAAAAGTATGTTGGGTTTTGCACTCAGTGAGCACTTCTAGTTTGCTAGGGTGTGTGTACAGCTGTAATAGCAATCCGCTTTATAAATCACATGTGGATTTCTTGATGAAAATCAGAGATCTCTTCGATTTTTTCCACATATCCATGTGCTTTTTCAGAAAAAAGATTTGTTGAAAATAATTTATCGTGTTTCAAAGTTTGACAAACTCGCAACAAAATATAGATGACTGCTCAGGGGGCCACAAAACTTTGATAGCATCCAAGAGTGATTTAAAAACAACGTTACCTAGATCGACAATGGGGATTACAGCTGGGACATTGGCGAAAAATAAACGGAAGGTCGCAACAATCACATATTTTCACCTGCGATCATTTCACGCCACGTGAAGTCAGCCAAGTATGACTCCAAAAATGGCGTGAGGTCCCTCGGTGGCGTCTGTTGCGCCATTTTTTCCAGATCCCAGCATCATTTCGACCGTTTGAGAGTGAGTACCTGTGTGTGGACCTACAAATTTGTGACGAACGTTGATCGTGGAAACCAGTTTTTTGTATGTCTTCAGTCACGTACCCTTTCCAACAATCGGAATAGATCGTAAAACCATGGGCAACGTTGCTTTTGTTAGCAGTCAACAAGGTTGATGCTGCACGATCTGGAACTGCCACCAAAAGCATTGCTTTGTCTCACGACAGACTCCTTCAAAAATCCATTGTTGGGGATCACACGTCCGGCATTATTTTTCCTCTTTAAAAACAATGATTCGTCTATCTCCACAATCTTGCCTATCCCCCCAATCTTTTTGCAAGCGAAAATGCTCATGATTGAATGAAACCGGTAAGATTCATTAGACAGTTGAAGACAGTTGACTTGTAATGACTAATCATTGTGGGAAATGTTGAGATGGCTCGTCAGCCAGGGCCAGTATTATGAAATCCCACCCACATACTGGCGATGCGTGGTGGCCAGGTGCCGTCGCTACATTGCGCGCCCTAACCTATTACAGCTCACAAGGGAAAGGCGTAAGTGTTCAACGGTATACGACGTCACTTAATGTTTTTCATTCTCAAATTTTTGGATAAAGTATTTTCACCTGAAGGAAAGATTTCTTTTGACTATCGTCATACTTTGGAGTAGAATTGACGAGAGGTGTGCCATTTATTGATGTGTTCTACCATTTGTTGGTGGACTAAAAGTATAGATACGATAAACTTGCAGTCCAGGCACTGAAGTGAGCGACTTTTCTTTTTGAGATAGAGATGTGCTAAATTCACGCAATTGTAGGAAGAAAAATGATGGAAAAACGCTGCAGTGCATGTGTTTTCCATGTCTCAGGATAAAGTGATATGATATTATGGACGAAATGTATGATATTTCACGGTTATGCCTAGAGCAATCGAGTGTACAGCACTATCCGTTCGATGATTTTTATCGCTTGACGGTGCGTAGTAAGTATGTCTTCTTCGGTATCTCTTAACTACGGATATCTTCTCGCAGAACTGACTCAACTGAATGGCAGCGTGCAACTGACGAGACTCAAAAGCCGAAACACGTTTTACATTATATAAGTGCCATAACAAGTTTTATGAAAGACTCAAGATATGCTATATGTATCTGAATAAATTATATTGTTTCGAGCGAGATCTCAGAAAAAAGAACACTTGAAACGAAACGTAAAGGGTTTTTGCTAAGAAAAAGGTAGAGTGAAGTTTCTTACTTACATCCCCCACTTGCCAAGCTACTAGAAAATTAGACTTGTCGCTGTCGTTTTATCGCTATGTTTTAGTGGAAAACTGATAATATTGCTGCCGACGTTTTTAAAATTATGTTCAGTGGTACCGCTGTGGCACAATCCAGAAATGTAGCGAGCAATTACCTCCAAAAAACAGTCGCATTCCTAAAGAAAAAAATCAAAATCATAGAACATGTTCTGCGAGAGTCAGTTCTGCGAGAAGATATCCGTAGTTAAGAGATACCGAAGAAGACATACTTACTACGCACCGTCAAGCGATAAAAATCATCAAACGGATAGTGCTGTACACTCGATTGCTCTAGGCATAACCGTGAAATATCATACATTTCGTCCATAATATCATATCACTTTATCCTGAGACATGGAAAACACATGCACTGCAGCGTTTTCCATCATTTTTCTTCCTACAATTGCGTGAATTTAGCACATCTCTATCTCAAAAAGAAAAAGTCGCTCACTTCAGTGCCTGGACTGCAAGTTTATCGTATCTATACTTTTAGTCCACCAACAAATGGTAGAACACATCAATAAATGGCACACCTCTCGTCAATTCTACTCCAACGTATGACGATAGTCAAAAGATTTCTTTCCTTCAGGTGAAAATACTTTATCCAAAAATTTGAGAATGAAAAACATTAAGTGACGTCGTATACCGTTGAACACTTACGCCTTTCCCTTCATAACCTGATGTGAAGCTCTTTGATTTTTTTTTGGGTTATCAGAATCAAAGAAGATTCGAGAAGTGAAGTAAGGCATAATGACTAGTAGGAAAACTGGAGAGGCTTTTCAGATGGCGAATGCCGCAACGACGGAAATTTGATGCGCATGTACTATTTGCGAGTATTCCGGTGCATCTTCTGTGTCATTAGTTTATCAGTATGAGAAACCGTGAGTCATTCAGCGATATTAAGCCTACAGCGTAGTTTTATTACCATGTATCTATAGGCATGTCAATGTTGGCATTTCGATTTACAATGAGGGCGCACCATGTGGCAATTGTAAGAACAGATGCGTCTCCTACAGTTCTTGCAATAACACTGCTGGGAAGACATGTCCAAATCACCTTTACCAATGAACTTTTGTAGAACACAGTTGCGAATACGATTTGGATATACTACTGAACGCCATAACAGGCGCTATCAGTCTAAACAATCCTATTTTGACATCTTCTGCTATTGAAAAAGTAACTAGTATATGAGATATGTTGGCAACCAAATTAGAAATGTCCTTTATTTCAAAATTCAAAAGCGTTATCAGTAAATTTTGCAGAAAATAAATAAGCAGAGATACTGATTACAAAGTATAAGATAATTTGCTGGAGGTTTAGAAATAGTAAATGCATGAACACATGGTGATTGTGCAACGCTTAGAACGGTTATTAACTCACATCTATTAGTCAGCGATAGAGCAACTCCAGAAAAAAACAGCTCACATCCATAACAAGCAGTGCCGACTTTAAAATAGCTTTTCAATTTTATTTCCATGACGAAAGTATGTGGAATTAGCATTAACGGGACACCTGCGGCAAAAGTTTAAAATCAGTTTCTTTACTATGCATTAATTTCACTTCAGTATGCCTGATAATCATTATTTGAGCCACGCATGTCAGTGGTCTGTCAATGAGGGTTGACTTATAGAGCCCGATACACGCGTTTCGATCTTGCGATCTCGTCAGTCGGGCAGTTGCCCTTTCTCGTCTTTTGCTAATCTCTGTGGGTGCTCCAGTCCCCACAATAAGAGTTAGCGACGACGTACGTTTTACACTCTATGTCCAGTGAAGAACTCACCAAACACAGAGTGTTGTACACTCGAATGCTCGTGGCTAGATCGAAGGCTACTCGAATGAAAGATATGTTTTATTAAATATACTAGCCACGAGCATTCGAGTGTACAAACACTCTATGTTGGTGAGTTCTTCACTGGACATAGAGTGTAAAACGTACGTCGTCGCTAACTCTTATTGGGGGACTGGAGCACCCACAGAGATTAGCAAAAGACGAGAAAGGGCAACTACTCGACTGACGAGATCGCAAGATCGAAACACGTGTATCGGGCTCTATAAGTCAGCCCTCATTGACACACCATTGACATGCGTGGCTCAAATAATGATTATCAGGCATATTGAAATTTGAGCTGTGGTCTTAAGAAAACACTCGAAATGAAAGATATGTTATATTCTTTCTAATAGTTCT